>JAUTXW010002739.1:322500-330000 GCA_030620095.1 Kuschelorhynchus macadamiae | reverse complement strand
TCACAATTTGTATTTAAATTTTAAGACAACACATTTTCTGCTCTGTATATATATATATATGTATATATATATATGTATATATATATATATATATATATTTTGTGTGTATGTGTATGTGTGTGTATGTATATATATATATTTATATATATGTATGTATATATTTATATATATGTATAAATGTATATGTGTATGTATATATATATATATATATATATATATATATATATATATATATATATATATATATATATGGATGTATATATATGTATATGTATATATATTTATATGTATGTATGTGTATATATTTGTATATATATATATATATATATATATATATATATATATATATATATATATATATATATATATATATATGTGTGTATGTATGTATATATATAGTATCTATGTATGTATGTATGTATATATGTATCATACGTACGTAGATATATATGTGTGTATATGTGTATATATATGTGTGGATATATGTATATATATGTATACGTATGTGTGTATATATATATATATATATATATATATATATAATATGTTTTTTTGTTAATTAACGAACACACTCTAATTTTTAAAAAATTACTACGTCATTTTGTAAAAGAAAAACTGTTCTTTTCAGAACGACAGTAGTGAACGGATGTACACCCGGAATGAAAACACATTGTATTTTTCCATCCGGGAAGGAGTAAAAATCAACACTATACACCTCTATGGGGAGGAGATTTTCAAGACAATCAAGATGTATGAGAAACTGAGAGGTAAGAAAACTAATCTTTTATGTGATCTAACCTTTCAAATTAAGTGTCGTGACAGCGATTTACTTCCTACTTTTACACGGTTGTCTTATCATACTAAAACTAGAAAAACTAACACCATACTTCAAAATGCTAGTAAGGCGTTATTAAAAGAACAAATCCATCAAACTAGAAAACAACTAGCCGAGACAGAAAGAACTTTTAAAGTTACACCTTAAACTAAGTAACATCATGCACCCTTTATTGTGGAATCGCATAGAAACTTTGGCTTTTTGGCGGACAGAATCAAATAAGAATATTAAGACAGATAAACTTTCGAAAAAGTATGACAATCTTCTAAGAAAGTCGAGTCAGCCACAAAGATCATCAGTAGACGTCGATAAATTAGTACATAATATATCATCCTACAGTCTCTGGGAAAGTGAAAAATCCGTACTGAGTAAGGGTTTTAATTTTGCGATATCTCCTAAGGAAATCTCTAAAGAAGAAATAATAGCTGGAGTGGAAGCTGTCCTTGACTCCTCTGAAGAAACAAAAACAGAGGAGATTTGACAAGAGGTGGCAAGAATTTTAAGATCAAGCAAAACACCAAAACAAAACCTAAATGCTACTGAACTAATAAACCTTCGGAAAAATAAAGACATCACAATCCTTCCAGCAGATAAAGGAAACGCAACTGTGGTTATGAATACTCAAGATTACGTACAAAAAATGCAGGATATCCTACAAGACAATTGTTATAGGCCTGTTCCAAGGGACCCGACAACGTACCTAGAAAAAACAACTAAAAATAAAATAAAAAGTTCACCAATAAACCCCGAAATTCAACAAAAAATCATACCACGGGAAAAGTCGAGCAGATGTCCTAAACTCTATGGTTTACCAAAAATACACAAACCAGACCTATTGTTAGTGCTGTTAATTCGCCGCTACCAAAACTGGAGAAATACCTTTCTGAAATTATGCAACCAACCGTAGAAAAAGCTGATTCATTCGTAAAAAACTCGGAGCATTTCACTCGAATTATACGAGATATCGTCCTTGAAAAAAACGATATCATAGCAAGCCTAGATGTCAAATCGTTATATCCCAGTATTCCCATCGACGAAGCATTGGACAAGATTGCTATGAACGAGGATTTCCAGGCACATATAATAGAACTCTCGGAGCATTGCCTCAAAAATACTTATTTTTCTTTCAACGGGCAAATGTATAAACAAATGGATGGTGCTCCAATGGGGTCCTCGCTATCACCAGTAGTCGCGAATTTATTTATACTTCGAGAAAGAAGCTCTTGAGAAAGCAAGTTTAAAACCCAAATTATGGATTCGTTATGTGGATGACATATTTATTATATGGCAACATGGTCATGCAGAGCTCGAAAAATTTCTGACTCACGTAAATTCAATCCACCCCAGAATACAATTTACTCTAGAGTTAGAGGAAAACAACAAACTACCATTTTTAGATGTTTTGGTCACAAAACAGCATAACGGACATTTCGAATACACCGTGTATAGAAAACCAACACATACAGACAGATATTTAAATGCAAAATCACATCATCACCCAGCACAAATTCAAGCTGTGGCAAATACTCTAATATCTAGATCCGTGCGACTAACTGAAACACAGACGAGACAAAACGAACTTAAGGTAATATCCAGTGCTTTAAAGAAAAATGGCTACATAAATCGCACCATAGAGAAAGCTATTAATGCACAGGTTTCCCGAACAACGAACAACAAAAAATTTGAATCGGGAAAGCAACGAGTAGTCTTACCATATGTAAAAGGCACAATAGACAGAATCAAAAGAATTCTGAGGAAACACAACATACAAACTATATACAAGCCACAAACAACTATAGGTAAACTACTCCAAACCCAAAAGATAAAATCAAACTGGAAAACCACAGAGTGTACAGTATTCCGTGCCAGGACTGTGAAAAGCTGTACGTAGGGCAAACTAACAGGCGAATATCAGCAAGAGTGGAAGAGCATAAACTCAGCATCAGAAATAAACAAACAACCTCAGCTTTATTCCTACATCATCAGGAAACCGGCCATAAAATAAATTTCGATGGGTGTAGGGATATTGCCAATATAGAACATTATAAGACCAGAACAATCCGAGAAGCCATAGAAATTGAAAAACAAGGTGATTTGAATAAAAGGGACGAATCATTAAAACTACCAACAGTATGGAAGACAATAATCGACAAATCTAAAATCGCAAAAACTTAAGCGCAATTAGCGCAACAACAGCATCATCCGGAAAACATAAACAACGACCAACGCCTGCGCAGATACAACCTTCGGCCCCGAGTGGGGGTATAAAAGGAAGCGTCGCAGCGTCGCAGTCATCAACAGTGAACGGATGTACACCCGGAATGAAAACACATACATATGTACATATATATATATATATATATATATATATATATATATATATATATATATATATATATATATATATATATAAATATATATATATATATAATATATATATATAAATATATATATATAAATATATATATATATATATATATATATATATATATATATATATATATATATATATATATATATATATATATATATATATATATATATATATATATATATAAATATATATATATATATATATATATATATATATATATATATATATATGTGTGTGTGTGTATATGTGTATATATATATATATATATATTAGTCTCTATGTCGTGACGCGATATATATATATGTATATAGATATATATATATACATATATATATATATATATATATATATATATATATATATATATATATATATATATATATATATATATATATATATATATGGGACACCCTGAATGTTGGTGATATTAATGTGGCTCTTAGTAAATTTTATGATGTTATTGATATGTTTGCACCTAAGATTAGATGTAAGACTCCAAAGTTTCCTAAATGGCATGATGAAAGACTGAAGGAACTTATTATCACAAAAAAGAGAGCACATAAAAAATTTAAGATTAGCCGTTCGACTGAAGACTACGCTACTTTTTCTCATTTACGGACTCAGTGTAAAGATTATTCAAAGATTAGTTATCATAATTACATAAAAAATTTAGAACTTACAATACATGATAAAAAGGACTTTTGGAAACATATAAACTCTAAGAAATGTGGTTTTGAGGTTCCTGCTTGCATGCAGCTCGGTGGTAAGACAGCAGACACACCAAGCAACATTGCTGCATTGTTTTGTGAGCATTTCTCAACCATATACATTAATAATACTGTAAATGACTGTGAGTTTCAACTTGATGAGTCTATTGTGGTAAATGTAAGCTCCTGTAATATAAATGTTCTCAATGTTTTTAATGCAATATTAGATTTAGATAACAACTTAGGCTGTGGTCCTGATGGAATTCCTGTCATGTTCTTAAAAAATACTAGATGTGTCCTTGTTGAGGTTTTAACATTTCTGTTTAATATGTCTCTGGAAACAGGTGTTTTTCCTAATGAATGGAAACGCAGTTATATTACTCCCATATTCAAAGATGGTGATCGCGCAAATGTAACAAATTATAGGGCTATATCAGGAATCTCAATAATACCAAAAATTTTTGAATCACTTGTTACCGGGCCCTTAGTTTCCAAATATAATATTACTGTAGCTCTTGAACAGCATGGCTTCATGAAAGGAAAATCAACCTCGACAAATCTCCTTGAGCTTCAGCATATAGTGTTGGGATCCATGGAGAGACGTTTGCAGGTTGATGCCGTATATACTGATTTTTCAAAAGCGTTCGATAGAGTAAATCATAACATTCTTGTAAAAAAATTGGAGGCTATGGGTGTGGGAGGTTCCTTATTGGCTTGGTCGGTAGCTATCTTACTGGAAGACGTCAAGTGGTAAAGTTAAAAAATACATTATCTGATGAGATTATAGTGCATTCTGGTGTACCACAGGGTGGTCATTTATCACCATTTTTGTTTGGATGTTTCATAAATGACCTGAAAAATATCATTTACAACAGCAATTTGTTACTATATGCTGATGATTGTAAGATTTTTAAAATAATTCACTCACATCTTGACTGTCTTCAGCTTCAGGAGGATTTGAACAGGTTTACAAAATGGTGTCTTACAAATCATTTAAATTTGAATGTTGAAAAATGTAGTGTCATAAGTTTTCATCGTTTAAAAACACCATATATATACAATTATACTTTGAATGATGGCATTGTAGAAAGAGTTGATATTGTGAAAGACTTGGGAGTTCTACTGGATGCTGAATTTACATTTGTCCAGCACATAGATAATATGACAAATAAAGCAATGAAACTGTTGGGCTTTACTTTAAGATCTCTTCGAGATTTCAGTAGTGTGTATGCTCTGAGAGATGTCTTTTGTGTGGTGGTACGATCTGGACTTGAGTATGCTTCCACTGTGTGGTCACCATACTATAAATGTCATATAGATCAGTTGGAAAAGATTCAGAGGAAATTTTTAAGACATATCGCATTCAGACTCCATATACCCATGGAAGATGTCAACTACTGTGAGTTATATGCATTGTTGGGTCTCCCCTTATTGGAAGAGAGAAGGAAATACTTTGACCTGTGTATTTTATTTAAAATTCTTAATGACCTTATTAAGTCACCTTCTCTCTTAAGTAAAATAAACTTTCATGTTCCTGTCAGGTCAACAAGGCAAGAACAACTATTTCATACTAGATTCCACAGAACTAACTATGGCTTAAATACCCCCATAGACAGAATGTGTATGTATGCAAATGTCCTACCAAGTCATATTGATTTGTTTAATATGAGTTTTCCAAGATTTAGGAATGCTTTAAAAAAGTTATAATGGTTGTTTTTAAAATTTGTGTAATGTTGATTTAAAACTATTCCTTACTAAATGTGATATTTTTTGTTTTTTATTTATATATATTATATTACTTGCTTATATTCTGGCACTTGTTTTTGCACTTGGTTGTACATGTTACATGTTATATGCTTACTGTTAACTGTAAATGGATATTCCGTTAATATATTTTTATTTTATTTATTTATTTTTATATATATATATATATATATATATATATATATATATATATATATATATATATATATATATGTATATGTATATATATATATATATATATATATATATATATATATATATATATATATATATATATATATATATATATATATATATGTATAGATATATACATATATATATACATATATATGTATAGATATATACATATATATGTATAGATATATACATATATATGTATATATATATATATATATATATATATATATATATATGTATGTATGTGTATATATATGTATAAAACAGGCGGAAAGCGAAGAGGAAAAATGAAACATATATATATTCGGTAAACATGAAATTACAAATGATATATAGCTTATATATTACTATCAACAGAGGGCGCGCACATTATTATATTTTAATTTTGTATATATATATATATATATATATATATATATAGGTAAAGCTTTATCAGTTTCATTTGTTTGTATATATATTCTCGTAATGGTGTCTGACATCTACAGGGTGGCCCAACGAAAAGGTCCCACCCTTATTTATGACTTTCCTGGTATATTTTGGGAAAAACGCTTGGACACGTCAATTTTAATTTTTAGGGGGACGTCTTTTCATGTATGATTGTATAAGACAGGGTGTTCCAAAAATAAGATATCGCAGTACACTTGACATTTTTAAATGGAAACCCCCAATTTTTTTTTCTATTTTTGGATTCTCCAGGAAGTTTTTAGTAACTTTTGTATAATAGAGTTTATACCTATCTTCAACCATTTTGAAGTTATTTGAATAATTGAATAATATCAAGTATTGATAAATTAAATTCAAGAAAGTCAAAATAACGAAACTTTATTATCAAAACGAAATTACTACTGCCCGGTTGTTTAATACGTTACATTCAGTCAAAAATATTAACCATAAGTATGTGGCTAAATTAATAAGAAAATTTGAAGCAACTAGATCTGTATCTAATATTCGCCGGAATCAGGAACACTAAACCATTTACAGTTTTACATTCACATTAAAATTTAAACAAAAATTAGTTACTTAGCTACAATGTGTCAAAAAGTCAATGTGGTAATAAATGTTGAAAGTGGTGTCCGTTTACCTCCATGCAATAATAAATATTTTGCTCAAATCTATTCCTAACATTTTCACACATTTCTGGAGTTATTTGTCTGCATTCCGCCGTGATCCGCTCCCGAAGATCTTGGATGGAGTCTGGCTTCGTACTAAAAACCTTACTTTTTATATGTCCCCAAAGAAAGTAATCTAAAGGACTCAAGTCCGGAGACCTTGGTGGCCACTCAATGGGGCCGCGCCGTCCGATCCACTGATTTGGGAAATGGGTGTCCAAAAACTGTCGTACTGGAGCTACATAGTGCGGTGGTGCACCATCTTGTTGGAAATGAAGAAAATTTTCATTATAATTAACCTCATTTTCTATTATTTCGGTTATTCGTGGCTCTATTGTATTTTCCAACATGTCCAAGTACAACTCCCCCGTCAAGTTTCCAGGAATAAAGAAAGGTCCTACAATATGATTTCCGAAAATGCCGGCCCAGACATTAATTTTTTGTGGGTATTGCGAATGTACCTCTCGAAACAAATGTGGATTCGAGTCGCTCCAATATCGACAATTATGTCTATTTACAGCACCATGTAAATAG
>JAUTXW010002739.1:0-315000 GCA_030620095.1 Kuschelorhynchus macadamiae | reverse complement strand
GTATTTTTTCAAAAATTAGAATATTTTCGAAATTTGGAAAAAAACGGAAGTTTACCAGGTTTTATTTCGGTTGTTACAATTTGTATTTCGTTAAGAAGATCGTTGAGGTCTAAAATTGAGTTATGAAATGTGTTTAATTTGGAAAATGTTATTGCTATTTGTATTTTTTCTAAGATATCATAAATTTCTTGAAAAGATGTTATTTGTGAAATTAGCATATGTATTAGAAAATAATGGTTATTTTCCATCTCTTTTGTTTTTAAATTTTTTAGAACTTCTTCAATTTGTAATGTGCGTGATTCTAAGATAAGATGGTTGTGTGTTAGGTTTTTAGAGATTTCTTGAAATAGTTTATTAGATTTTTGTACTATGGTTATTTGTTCTTGCATTGCCGATTTTAAGTTATTTTCGTTGGCGAATATTGAAGAGATAGTTTTGTCGTATTTTTCGGCATCTTCTTGATCAAGATTGCCTGTTAAAGATTTTATTATTGAACCTAAGCCATTTACGAGTCCTCTTTTTGTTCTGTTTTTAAATGCCAAAGGATTTATCTGCACTATTTGTGTTTTAATTTTATTTTCGAGGATAGAAGCTAAATTATAGGAGTTGTAGAATTCTTTTTTGTATGTTGTTGTGTTTTTCAAAGAAGTTATTATTTTCTTAAAACTAGATTGTAGCAAAATATATTCGTCTATTATAGGGGTGATATCATAAATTTGTACGAAGGACCAAAAATCGATTATATTTTGGGAGTTGCCAAGTTTGAGTGGTAATAGTCCGGGATTCTTGTCGAGGTTGTGGAAGGTCACTTCTGTGCTTGTGCTTTCGAAGAGCCTGCAACAACAGGGGTTTTTAATTCCTTTATGTGAATACTTTCGATCTTATTGTTTAATTTATTTTTCATTGAGACTTTATTGTTTTCTAATAATTCTAAAATTTCGAAAGGACCGAGAAATTTCTTTTCCTTTTTGTCTCGTCTGTTACTGTTTTTGTAAACAGTCTGTCCTACTTTAAACTGATGTTGCTTTGGTCCTAGAGTGTTACGTTTTTCTATAACTTTTTCTTTTTGAGTTTGTAAGGTATTTTTTATGTCGTCATAAAGGTGTTTTAGTTTATCGTTATGGTTAGATACATAATCTGCATAAAATGTTGTTTTTATTAAGTCGCATGGATCTCTAGAATTAGTGTGTCCGAATGTTATGTCGAAAGGGGTGTATTTAGTCGACGAATGTATAGAATTATTGTAGGCTATTAAGGCATATTTCATTAGTGTTTTTGAGTCTTCCTTTTTAAACCTTTCTCTTAAAATACGTAGGTGTTCTATGATTGTAGAGTGGAAACGTTCTACGGGTGAATTAGATTCATGGTGAAAGGGTGTAGTAAAATGAACATCTATTTTATGAGCTTTTAAAAGTTCTTCTACTGTGTTGTTTTTGAATTCAGGGCCATTGTCCATTATTATCCTTTCGGGTATACCGTAAAAGGAGAAATAATGTATTAGGGCTGTACAAATTTCTATAGAGGTTTTGCCGGAGATAGGCAAAGCTTGTCCTAATTTTGAAAAAGTATCTATAATGGTGAGAAACTCTTTGTTATCGAATTTAAAAACGTCAATGTGTAATAATTGGAATGGTTTGCCTACTGTTTCAGTAAGAACCAAAGGTACATAGGGTGGTTTACGTGAATATTTTGATGTTTGGCATATTTCGCATTCGTTAATATATTTTGTCACATCTGTTTTCATGGAAGGCCAGTAATAATTTCTTTTACGTTTTTCGAAGGTTTCAGAAATACCACGGTGGTTACACTTGCCTTCGTGTTGGTATTTAATAAGAAGAGTGCGCTCTTCGACGTCTTTTATTGAATTTACTAATTTGGTACATTTTATTAACTTTAAGGCTGTTGCATAAAAGTGTCTCATGTATATGTCGTTAAATTCGAGATACATGGAATCGTCATAGAAATATAAGTGGAAAGTTTTGTTGTCTGATGTGTACGTTTTTAGGAATTCTAGTATAAGTTTAGGATTACCTTTTCCGATTTTTACGTTCCAAATATTGTGTTTTTCAAAAGTGTCCCAAGTAACTTCTATTTTGTCATAGGGATTTTTTGAAATTATTATTTGATTAGGTTTATTATTTACAATTTCATCTAAGATTGAAATACCTTCGTTAATTGTTTTTCGATTACTGCTAGAGTGAGGTGTTTGTAAACTACACTCTGGTATTTGAGGTGTTTGTGGTTTTTGAGATCTTTGAGGTATTCGAGATGTTAGATGTATGTGAGGTGTTTGAGATGTTTGTGGTATTGGAAGTGTTTGAGGTATTTGAAGTGTTTGAGGTATTTGAGATATTTGAGGTGGACCTATTTGTATGTCCTGTAAAATTTTAATTTTATTTTCTTTAGTTTTTGGTGGTTCTAAATTTTGTAAAGTTGAAGTAATGTCGGTTAGTTCTAAGCTGTTTGGGTCAAAATGGTCTAAAAAGGTGTCTATATCTAGGTCTATATCACCGGGGTTATTTATTACGCTTTCATTTCCAATCGCATTGATACAGATTCGCGAGAGTGCGTCTGCGTTTGTATTTTGCTTGCCCTTTTTATAAATTATTTCGTAGTCATATTCTTCGAGTTTTAACCTCCATCTTACAAGTTTACTGTTTGGTTCTTTTAAGTTAAAGAGCCAGACTAAGGGGCGATGATCAGTGAAAATTTGGAATCTTCGACCAAATAAATAAGGGCGAAAATATTTACATGCCCATACTATAGCGAGCAATTCTTTCTCGATGGTAGAGTATTTTGTTTCAGAATCATTTAATGTTCTAGAGGCGTAAGCTACCGGTTTGTCGTTAGGTACATTGCCTTGTGATAATACTGCGCCTACAGCGAAGTTGCTAGCGTCGGTCGTGAGAATAAAGGGCTTTTCGAAGTCAGGATATTGAAGGATCGGTGCATTGATAAGCAATTGTTTACAGTGATTGAATGAATTGACAAAATCAGGGTTATGAACTATTTTTGAATCTTTTTTCAGGCAAAGGGTCATAGGTTTGGTAATTTTTGCAAAGTCCTTAACAAAGCGTCTGTAGTAGCCTAATAAACCTAAAAATTATTTTATTTCTTTTTGGGTTTTTGGAATCGGGAAATTTTTTATAGCAGAAATTTTGTCAGGATTGGGTTTGACTCCTTCTGTGGTAACTACGTGACCTAAATATTGGACTTCTTTTCTTAGAAATTCGGACTTGTCCATTTGAATCTTAAAGTTTGACTCACGAAGTCTGCTGAAAACTTGTCTTAATCAAGTAATATGTTCCTGAAGTGAGGTACTAAAAATTACGATGTCGTCTAGATATACAAGACAAATTTCGTTTTGAAGACCACGCAATATATTGTCCATCACCCGTTGGAATGTTGATGGTGCGTTTTTTAGGCCGAATGGCATTCTTTTGAATTCGTAATGTCCATTTTCGGTAGAGAAAGCTGTTTTCTGAACGTCCTCAGGATCCATCTCGATTTGATGAAATCCGTTTGCCAAATCTAAAGTTGTGAAGTATTGACTTCTGCCTAATTTGTCTAAGATGTCTGAAATATTAGGGAGGGGGTATTTATCATCAATAGAGCGTTCATTAAGGCGCCTATAGTCGATGACAAGCCTCCATTTACGTTTTCCAGAAGCATCTAACTTCTTTGGAACGATCCAGATGGGGCTGGACCAAGGGGAGACTGAATTTTGTATAATACCTTGTTAAAGCATCTTTGAAATTTGTTGTTTTATTTCTGTTCTGTGGATTTCGGGGTAACGATAACTTTTTGTGAAAATAGGTGACTCATCCTTTAAATTAATCTTATGCCGTATTTGATTAGTGAATGTTAAGGGGATTTTATCACAATAGAATATATCTCTATACTCTAAACATAAATTTCTTATTGCTTCTCGTTCTTCAGAGTTGCAATGGTCAAGGCGAAGATTTTTTAAATTAGATTTTAAAATGGAATCATGATAATCGGAAATATCTTGGTCAGTTTCCATTTTCTCAATAAAGTTAATGTGGCACATATCAATGGGTTCGATATCAAATGGTTCGGTAAAGTTTATTTTAACAGGAAAATCGCAAGAGTTGTTAACAGATGTTATAGCACAGTAATTTGAAACATTTACAAGAGCTTTAGGCATTTCGAGATTATTTTCAAATTTTGTATAATCTAAAATACCTATACCGTTTTCCATCTTTACTGGTACTTTTACAATTTGTTGCGTTCTCGCGGGTATATTTATATAGAAATTTTGAAATTTATTTTCGGTTTTCTTATTAGATTTTTCGTAAATAATACAAATTTCAGCAAATGGGGTTTTTAATTTTCCCTCTTTTATGTTAGTGCTGGCGTTTAATTGACTCAAAATATCTGCGCCTATTAAGCCATCATATTTTTGAGAAAAGTCTAATAAGTAATATTTGTGAAAGCCGTTTGTATTAAAAATAGTAAAAAATGGTATATTAGCAACTTCATCGTGGTTTGACATGGCATGTGCCGTTTGAATATTAAATGTTTCTTTTTTTATAAATTGTTTATAAAATTTATGCGCGATGTCAGGACTTATCAAACTTCTAGAACTACCTGTATCTATTAAAAAATAAGCGTTGATTTCGGGAATAAAAATATACGGAAGGTCTGATCTCATATTATTGAGAAATATTATGTCTGGTTGTTGTCCTGATGAGCGAGCGAAAAATTTTCCTCGTAATTGTTATTATTACAAGTAACCGCAGGTGAATATTCCGTCGAGTATGTGTCAGCATAATATGTGGGGTCATATGGGTATGGATATGTATTGTCCGCACCATAGTAATTTTGATTTATTTCATAATTATTTGAAGAATAATTTTGATTATCTTCATATGTCGGGAAATCTATAATTTCGGTATTTTCTTCAGGGTTTTCAATAAGGGCTGAAGGGTTAGTTATTTGCTGGGCGTATAATTCCTGAAAGGAAAATTTTGGTTTTGGTTTGTTTAGCACAGTGTTGCCTGAACTAGTGTCCATAGGCGTTACTTTATTTAATTCAGTTTGTCTTTGATTTCGAATTATTGCGCTTGATTTTGGAAATGAAGGTTGGTTTTGTGGTTGCCTGTTATTAGAAAATGGGAATCTGAAATTTTGATTTTGAAATGGTTGTCCCTGTTGGAAAGGTCTGGGTGGAAAATTGTTTGCTGTTTGCATTGGCTGAAATGGTCTAGGAGCGAAATTATTGATCATGGGCATTGTTTGAAAAGGCCTAGGGGCGAAATTAGTAGGTGGTAATATGGGTCTAGGTAAAAATGAAAAATTTGGATGGGGATATGTATTTTGCGGTCTAGATTGAATATTTGAGTTTTGGTTTCTTATATTAGGCAAATTTGTGTTATATTGATTTTTAAAATTAGAATTTGTTGTATAATTTCTACCTGAACTAAACTGAATAAAATTTTCTTCTTCAGTTGTATATGCTAACGCTTCTTCGAGATTTTGCGGGTTTTTAAGCCTGACTACTAATTGCATGTGATAAGGAAGACCTGCTAAAAATGTTTTTAAGGCAAAATCATCATAATGTGCTATTTTAATTCTTTTTTCTGTGTTATCGACTATGAGAGTACTTAATTTTGCAAATAAAAGGCTTCTGGCATCTTGTATTCGCATGCCGAAATTTAAAGGTGATTCATTTTTTTGTGGCTTTATAGAAATCAAATCTTGTATAAGGCAATCAATGCCTCTTTGATCGGAAAATGTTAAATTTAATGTATTTTTTATTAAAACCCAAGAGTTGAGCTCTGATCTTGACCCAATTAAATCAGCTGCCCTACCTCGTAACTTACTTAATATGGTATCTAAAAGTATTACATTTATAGGGTCTTCAAGATTAGTAGAATTTTGAAATTTTTTTAATAAGTTTTCACATGAACAGATAAATCTTTGAAGCAATTTAGTATTACCGTCAAAAGGAGGAATGTTATCGGCTTGGTATCTCATAAGCGGAATATCGCGACTCATATTTTCGGTTGGTGTAGATGTTTCGAGATTTAAATTATTATCAAGAACTGTTAAAAAAGTATCGTCGTTCGAGCTTACGCTTAATTGAGATAAATTTGCAATTATATCGTCAATATCAGACATAAATTAAAAATACTACTTTATAGAAATAAAAATGCCTATTTAAAACTAGGAAAAGTGGGAAATTTTGTATAGGAAAATGAGCACTTACAATAATATTCCAGCGAAGATTAACTGCATGTTCTTCTTGGCTGCTTTTTCTAAACTACTGCCTAGAGGATCCGATGCGAGGTGTCCCAGGCGTCTTAATTCTAGGTTCCCAGAGGTTCGGTCGATGTTGGACTTCTCCCTGGTAGGTTCTTGGGGGCTGCAAACTTCTTTTTTTTCTTTTTTCTGGTTTTAGATCGACGAACTGTTGAAACAGACCGGATAAGCGATGTTTGTCTTTTCCGTTCGATCAAAATCCGTGCCCGACTGCGCCAGTTAAGTTTTACAACCCCGAAATTGACTTTTTAAAAAACAATTTATTTTTTTAAGAACCGAGCTACATGAATACAATCTTATAACTAACTTAACATTGTTTTGCAAAAACTATTTATATTATAATAATTGCTGATGTCGGCGTTCTAGTTCTGTGAAGTTACACCATATGGTCGAGGTTATGGAACTCATAACTCACGTTATAACTTCGTTTTTTTAGCTTGAAAAGTCGGTTTTTAAGATGTAAATGCTGCAGATTTGCAAATATTAATATTTTATAGAAACCATAAAATATAACTAACACTTATAACATAAGTTTATATTCCCTATCATATTAATATTTGTTTTAACTTTATTCGACATGAAGTTTCTATTTAATAATCATAACATAAATCATGTGAATAGTGAATGTTTTAAAATTTACAGAATTAATTAAGTGGAGTAACTATAGACTCTGTAAAAAATGTTTATTTAACATAATTAACATCAACACTAAAAGGATATTTATCTTTCAATAACAATGAATGCGTAGAGCTTCAAAACGCTGATTTCCCAATAGCAATGAAAAAAAAAGAATTTTCGTAGATGATAAAGGTAGATTTAATGTATCTATAGCCCTAAAGATGCTCTTTGGATTCTTCGAGAGATAGATGATACAGAACCCAAAACAATTGAATTACGAACTCCAAAATTCACTATTTAAAAATTGTATTGGTAAGTGCCACATACCGAGGTAGATATTCATCAACAAATTGCGTTAATGAAAATATTAGAAACAGACAAGGAAATATTGTTAGGATTCCGAAGTGGGGAATGTGTTTAATATTCTGAATTACCTGAAGCAACGCCTCATACATGGCCTGTACAAACAACTAGTAAACTGGAGACACCACGTTATGCTGTTATTGCCTTCCAGGTAGATCAAAAAGGGAAAATACAAAAAGACATGAGTCAATTTGATACCTAACAAACATATGAATTTTTTTAAATTCTGATAGATATCCATATCACAATTTGTATTTAAATTTTAAAGAGAACACATTTTCTGCTCTGTATATATATATGTGTATATATGTATATATATATTTATGTGTGTATGTGTATATATATGTTTATATATATACATGTATATATGTGTCTATGTATGTGTGTATATATATTTATATATATGTATGTATATATTTATATATATGTATATGTGTATGTATATATGTGTGTGTGTATGTATATATATGTGTATGTGTGTATGTATATATATATATGTATATATATATATATATATATATATATATATATATATATATATATATATATATATATATATATATATATATATATATATATTTATATGTATATATATGTTTATATATATATATATATATATATATATGTGTGGATATATGTGTATATATGTATATGTATGTGTATATATATATATATATATATATATATATATATATATATATATATAATATTTGTTTTTTGTTAATTAACGAACACAGTCTAATTTTTAAAAAATAACTACGTCATTTTGTAAAAGCAAAACTGTTCTTTTCAGAATGACAATAGTCAATTTGATACCTAACACTGAATTGTTCAGATCTCATGGAGTGAAGGTCCCTGAAGATGCCTCGTGCAATCCAAAAGCGGTCTAATCCCAATGATGAGTCAATTTGATACCTAACAAACATATGAATTTTTTTAAATTCTGATAGATATCCATATCACAATTTGTATTTAAATTTTAAAGAGAACATATTTTCTGCTCTGTATATATATATGTGTATATATGTATATATATATTTATGTGTGTATGTGTATATATGTTTATATATATATACATGTATATATGTGTCTATGTATGTGTGTATATATATTTATATATATGTATGTATATATTTATATATATGTATATGTGTATGTATATATGTGTGTGTGTATGTATATATGTGTATGTATGTATATATACATATATTTTTATATGGATGTATATATATGTGTATGTGTGTATGTATATATATATATATATATATATATATATATATATATATATATATATATATATATATATATATATATATGTATATATATATATATTATATGTATGTATGTGTTTATATATATATATATATATATATATATATATATATATGTGTGGATATATGTGTATATATGTATATGTATGTGTATATATATATATATATATATATATATATATATATATATATTGTTTTTTGTTAATTAACGAACACAGTCTAATTTTTAAAAAATAACTACGTCATTTTGTAAAAGCAAAACTGTTCTTTTCAGAACGACAATAGTCAATTTGATACCTAACACTGAATTGTTCAGATCTCATGGAGTGAAGGTCCCTGAAGATGCCTCGTGCAATCCAAAAGCGGTCTAATCCCAAGAACCATGATTTCTTAATTAACCAAGCTTCCGTTCTATACCTATTGTTGATGCATATTTGACAGTGTCCTTAAAAATGGATTTGAATACTCATAGTATATCAGTAAATGAACATGCATAATTTAACGGGAAAAGAAGCACCTATTAATTGGTTTGCTACTTACATATGCACGATAGAGTGATGTACTTGGAGATGGTCCTTTTAATGTTTTCTGTTTAAATGCCCGATGAGAATAATAGAATAAATAGTTAATAAACGATTAAGGTCGGAATCGAAAATAAAAACTCCAAGAAACTGAACAATTTATCATCGTTTGAACTGTATTAACTATCTTAAATTAAGAAGCTATTTTAGGGGAATAAAACAAAAATCACATATAAGACTTACAGAAGAGGGTAGGGTTCCGGTGCAACGTTTTGTTTTAAGAATGGGTTAACTGGCGCGTTGAAGACTATCACGTTTATTGATGAAGACCGCTTCTGTCTTTGTATTGTTTTATCATTATATCTGTAGGCGACATAATTCTATGGGGAAAGCTAGTGATTAATATTCTAAAGAATTGGCTGCTTTTGAAAAGACTCGCGTGATATGGTATGAATGGGAATGCATTTTTTCACAATGATCGAAGCTAGTATAGCACTTACCTACCTGTCATACTGAAAAAAAATCTCTTTTGCTAGACTGGTAATTTTCCTTTTTAGACAAAAGAATTTCCCAATAAACAAGGACAATAGAGACTTAATAATAACAATTTTCCGCTAAAATAGGGAATATTTATTTACAATATTATATATGGAAACAGTAACATTGGTCGTAGTTTTGATCAGTATACGATATATGTTAAACATATGAAAAGTTCATTAAGGTTAGCTAGAAGTTAAATAGCCTTTTTATTTGTGCCTAGTAAGTTAAGGGTCAACATAACAATATGTTAAAAAATGAAACCTTACAATAAATATGTTAAAATTACTTTGACGATAGTAGCAAAATAGCTTAACTAATTCATTTTTGTATTCGTGAAAAAACACCCTCCAAGATGTTTTCAGATATTTACGTTTTAAGGTCTCTAGATAAAAAAAATAGCTGCCCCTGAAGTTTGTTCATAAAAATTTCCTTGTTCTTGTGTATCTCGGGAAGATCGTAGAATCTGGGGGACATGGAGCTGCTGCTGGAGATATTCGACTTCGGTGGCTCCATTCGCAGCCGAAAACATAGCGATGAAGACCTTTAAATGAAAACGCAGACATTCTGGTCCTTCCAGCAGAGAAAGGCAACGCCACATTCGTCATGGACAGAAGGAAATACGTGGAAAAGGTAACTCAACTTTTGGACAACTACAGTCATCCAGTCTACCACCAGCGGAGAAGAAATGATTAAAACCAAGCAGCTCCAAGATTCCCAGGTTCTACGGTCTTCCCAAGATACACAAGAACAATGTACCACTTCGACCGATCGTCAGTACAATAGACTCGCCCACATACAAATACCCATAGAAGATTGGATATTGCTTGTGATCCCCAAAAGATATTTTACCTTTTCAAACCGAAAAAGTATATAAAATTCCTTGTGGGGAAGTGTATGTGCGAAAAACAGGACGTTCAGTATCAACTAGTCCCGCCTGAATCTCTCCGAGCTCAACATAGTTCACTTCGAGCATTCAGACAGTGCGGATTGATTCAGTTTACCCGGCTCCACGCTGAAAGTTTACAAGAGGTGATAATTTTCCAATTCTTTGGGAAAGTATTAGTGCGATTTGTTCCTGAAAAGGAATAATTGTTCTTTGTGAAGACGTGCTTAAGTGTAATTATGAAACCGGAAGTATGTGTTCCTGCTAGAAGTGGCAGTTCTAGCAAGAATATAAAAACCAAATCCGAGAGTATAAGCAAACTTAAGGAGGAAAACACCCGTCTCCTTGTTAAATACCAGGCCCTTGAAAAATAAAATAAGAAGATGACGGCGAGACTCGTCCTATTAGAGGCGTTGTTCATAAACCAGACTTCTACTGACACGAAACGGCAACCAGAAGTGGACGTTGAAACTGCCATAGCTCCCCTCAAAATCAAGAGAAAAAGGGCGAAACTTTGGATGCGGAGAACATTGAAGACAAGCCAAAGGACGCCGCTGAAGTTAAGGCACCGGCAAAACCCAAAATCCCTCCACTGGTTATAGAGGACGGAGGTGACTGGACGACAGTCAGAAGGAATTTAAAAGGAGCTAATATTGCCTTTTCAAAGGCAAAAGCTGCAGGATCACGCCTGCAAATCTATCCTGAGACAGCAAATGACCATAAGCCATTAACCACCCACCTAAAAGAGGCCAACAAGCCCTACCACACGTACCAGGGGATTACATGCGGATACCCCGATCGAGAAAATAGTGCAAGAACTCGGCGAACTCGGGTTCAAAGACGTCAACGTAACCCACACGACATCAAGGGTTACAAAAAAGCCAATGCCGCTATTTTTGGTTAAATCGGCGGATAAGAGGATAATGGGAGTGCAAGTCCTCCTAGACAGGCAGATAAAAATGGAAATCAAAAAGAAGGATCAAGCCATTAAACAATGTTATAAATGTCAAAAGTTCAAAATTACTTCTGCATATCGTGCACCCAGACAAGAGCTACTGGAAGAAGACATCGAACACTTAGCCAGAGGACATAACCCTAAAATTATCATAGGAGACTTTAACTGTAAGTCAGAAGAATGGCATTGCTTCTAAACCAACACTGATGGTCCTAAACAGTCCAGACTCTGCGAAAATCATGGGCTCGCCATCATAGGCCCTGAGCAATCAACCTACCTTCCCCGAGGATACGGAAGGCCCTCAGTATTAGATATTGCACTCCTGAAGAACATCAGGAAAGAGCTGGACATCAACACTCTGATCACAACCCAGTAATCATACAGCTGGGTATGAACCTTGACATAGTGCACCATCGTACCAAGAAGACAATCGATTGGAAGGCCTATCAAAGGTGTCTGAAAGCTATAATCGAAATGCCTGAGATCCGCAGTTCTCAGAGACTAGAGGAGGCTGTAGGATGTCTACAGACAGCCATCCTGATTGCCTTTCATGAAAACACATTAGTGGAAGACATAAGCAGTTACCGATAAACAGAAGACCTCCCGGAACCCCTAAAAGTTCTCTGTAGGATCTATGCCAGGACCCGAGAGAAGGAGGATAGGATAATGCTAAACCGCCATTCCCAATTCCTGAGGGGCCGCCTCAAGGTTCTTCCTCACCAAAATCCAATTCCTGTCTCCCCTGGGGAAGTCCGAGACATCATCAAGAGGTTAAAAGTTATGGCTATCACGGCATCACTAACAAGATGCTAAAATACTTCCCCAGGAAAGGTTACAGTGCGATGGCCAATACCATCAACTCTGTAATACGTACATGCCACTTACCTAGCATGTGGAAAAAGGCAGAAGTTATTGTCTTGGATAAACCAGGCAAGGACCGAACCCAACCTCAAAACTACAAGCCCATACGCTTACTTCCTGCACTAGGCAAAGTAGTTGAACGAGCCATAGCCAGAATACTTAAAGATGTACCCAAGAGCTAGATGCCATCCCAGACGAGCAATTTAGCTTCAGGGCGGGGCACTCATCTGAACAACAAGTACTCAGAGCTACAGAGTATATCACAAAAGGATTCAACTACAGAGAAGCCACAGGAGCAGTCTTCCTAGACATCGAAAGGGCCCTTGACAGGATGTGGCACCAAGACCTGGTGTACAAAATGTCAGTGGCAGGATACGAGAGAAGAAGCATTAAGCTAATACGCAGCTATCTAAGAGACAGGACGGTCATCGTCAAGGTGAACGACACACGATCTGAACAAAGATGATCGCTGGAGTACCACAAGGGTCGGTGCTGGGACCCATACTATACTCCATTTTCTCTCATGATGTTCCAATAGGAGACGAGGGCATAACAGCAGAAACCACCGTATCTTGGGTAGGCGACTGCAAGAAGACATAAATGACCTTTATAACTGGTGCATTAAATGGAAGGTCAGGATCAACCCCCAGAAATCCCAAGGCATACTTTTCCAACGAAAGATACTGACTACCAGAGTCAGAATCCGGGTTGGCGAAGTGAAAATCCCTTGGTCCAATGAGGTCAAGTACCTAGGTATGATCATGGACAAACGACTGACTTGGACCAAACACACTAAAGCAGCGAGGACCCAAGCCAAACAGGCAGTGAATAAACTATATCCATTGCTCTGCCGAAAAAATGAAATGGGATTAAGGACAAAGCTGATCAAAACAGTAGCACGGAGCCAACTAACGTACGGCTCCACAGCTTTTGGCTACGCTTCGAAATCCAACCTTCTGAAGATCAAAAACAGGCAGAAAACAAACTGATCAGGATGGCGGCAGATGCCCGGTGGTTCATCAGAAACGAGGACCTGCAGAGAGATCTTCAATGGACACAAATTGAAGATTTCATACTGCAAAAGGCTACCCGAGCATTCAGGGCAACCGAACACCATCATAATGAAAATTTACGAGACCTGGTGAACTACGATCCATTAGCTCCAAATTACAATAATAAGACAAGACACAGAAGACCGAAACATGGTAAATCGAAATTTCTGAGTCTCCGTGCTCCTCAGAAACTAGATCTTACTTGCAAAGATCCTTAAGTAACTCATGTAGCCAATAAAAACTCCAAGAAGAGGACTCCCAGGTACCTCAGCTAGCTCCGGCGTGAGTTGCAGCTGAACCTGAGGTAAAAGAAGAGGATCCCAGGTACCTCAACTGGCTCCGGCGTGAGTTGCAGTTGAACCTGAGGTAAAAGAACACCCCGCACCAGTTCCTCACTGCAAGGACATGGAACATCAGTGACACTGAGGGCCATGAAGAGGACACACCAAGAAGACCAACACTCAGATGGACGGAGGAACTTGGCAGCGGCAAACTCGACCCAGAACCAGTAGGACGTTGGCAGCGGCAACCGGACAGACAGGACGGAAACAACAAGAGTAACACCAACCAGGTAAGATGACTTCATTACTAATGATATTTTCTAATTTCAGATACCTTAGTAACGAGAGGTGGCACAACGACATCGTGCCAAAAGAGGAAACACTCTCCCCGAGAGGTCTAAGTCTTTTAGAGGATTATCCCCGGAAGGACGGCACCAACCCCATCGATGAATCCTTGGGCTTGCCCAATGACGGTCCATCAGATGAGGGCCCAGTGGAGTTTAGTGGGTATGGCAAATCTGACAGATATAATAACCTACTGGAGCTGCGAGTCCATTCCCCAAAAAAATGTGTGACATAAGAATAAACTGTTAAAATATTGGTACGAATCTAATACGGTGGAACAAAATGACGACCTATTAAAATTAAAAAAAAAATACAATTAAAATCGGTGAATTTCTTTAAGCCGGAAGTTCCCTCGAAATTAACCTTTCCTTTTATTAGGAATAGTAAATTATGATTGTATTTACTTTCGAAGGTAGTCACTTAGTAATTACATATATTATAAATTGTGTCACCTTTCACATTTCTATAAAAAACGACGGAATCCGTATGAGGGAACTTCAGGGTAATTGGTAAAACTAATATGTAAAGTAACTTGAACGAAAATTCCCTCCTGAATTCTTCTTCTGGTTTACAAAAATGAAAGAAAACACAATTTATATGTGTTACTTAATGGCTTTATGCGATACTAGAAAGAAAAGACACATAACGAGGGAAATTCGGGCTAAAAGAAATGTACCGTTTTTCTGGATAAAAATAAAAGCTTACAATATAATTGAATAAAGGGCCGATTCTAAACTAATTTGCACAAGAATTATCCTATTTAAAATATTTCTTTATCTTAAGCTCATCTAATCCTTATTTTAAAATTTAATCATTTAAATTCTATTCTAAATTAAGATATGCGATATACGATTGTTAAAATTACCCTTAGATGCTATGTCTTAACAAAATTAGTGTTACCCGACAATTTTTCGATATGGATATAGTTTTTACAATTTTGTAATGAATTTTTCGAGGTCTTTGTAAATTTGATAGTTTTTTGTCCAAAATATATATATTTTTTTGTAAAACGTATTTTGACTATACTTTTTTTCCTACCCCTTCCAAAAGATTTTTGAATTCAACAATGGCAGGCAAAAATAGTATCAATAAGTGTACCAATTTTTTCATGTCTATACATACAAAATTACAAAAAAAAAAACAGTTAGAGGTTTTATTGCAATTATCAAATTTGAGTACTTACAGACAGCAATTCCAAAGGCAATAGCCATTATAACATAGGCAGCATAGGTATGGCACAATGGTGTGGCAGCAACAGCAATAGTTGAAATCACGAGACAAATATTATTAACCAGTAGTGCATTAACTTGAGGAAAATCGGCAAAGTATCCGCAAGCAACACGACCAAAAGTATTAGTAATGCCAATAATTGAGATAAGGAATGAGGCTTTCGTTGGTTCTATTTGCTGAAATGCAAGAGCATATTTTTAAATCACAATTAAATCTTAACAAAATAGTCACTTGAGTATGAATAGAAATAGTAAAAAAACTTATACTTACATCAGCTTTTGCGCAATCGGACAGGTAAACGAATGGCACATATAATCCGGCCATGCCAAATAAATTAGATATTGCTATAAACATGAACACAGGGTTTTTTAATAGACTCATGTCCATCATTTGAGACAGTGCCGACTTAAAACTATCCGGTAGCGCAAGGCATGGACATATATCAGCAGCTAAAAAATAGATAAACATTTATTGTAGAATAAATCCATTAAAACGTTATACATTTTGATTTTTTCGATGATTAGAAATATCATTATTAATCCCAATATATTTGGAAATATATATATGCTTTATTACTTTTTTAACGCCTAAATTCTGCATGTTTTGCATTATTTGCACTTTAAGCCAGGTACCACTGAGCAAACAAATACGACCGAACGAATGCATGCTTTTGCTTTGCTCCCAAACGGGTTCACTGGCTTATTATCGGTAATTCAAAAAGATATTTTGCTTTGATATTAGTGCCGAAACAAGCACATTTCATACGAGTATCAAAATTGGGTGTTACGAGCCGAAGGTGAGTGCAGCAAAGATTCGAGTATGAAAATGTGCTTTTCGGAAGTGTTTCTCACTATACTTTTTCTACGACTGCATAAAAAATTTTTTGAAAATTAAATTAATAATAAAATTATGATGCATATATTGCGCATAGTATCCTTGGATTGAAAATTTCTCGTTTCTCACGATGTCACACCGTGCGGAATAATCTTTCTCACAACCTATCTTGGCACCACACTGTATCCAACAGCTGAATTAGTCGTGATGTGTAACTAATTCAGGTGTTAGCTAGAGTATGGCGCCACGATAGAATAAGAAATAATTATTGCGCACAGCGTGACGGCATATCGTGAGAAATGAGGAATTTTCAATGCATGGGTGCTATCTGGATTATATTCATGTTCATAGGGGACGTACAAAAAAATTATTACATGCTGTCAATTGTGTACGTATTTATGCATACCCCACGCAAACGTTCGCATATGTAACCCTGTGCCTGTATTGCTGTTTGTTCGTTTGTATTCGCTATATATTCGATATATTATCATGTATTGTACAAAATTTCTTCAGTTAACTGCACAGTAATTTATATTTAATTTTTTATAAACACTGACATCACTTAATTAAGCAAGTAGTTCATTTGGACAAAAATATTTTATGAAACTATGGAAGAATATTTGAGTAATCTGTAACTGTATTGAATACATATATTTTGTATTCCTGTAATGAATTCCATTACTGAAGGTTCACATACATTTATTTTTTTTAAACTAGTGAGTGCAAAATGACTTTCTTTTGTTTAGCTAATATTAAAAAAATAATTGTAATTATCTAATAAGTTGTTTAAATATATTTATTTCCCATCGATCTTTAAATTTATTTTATCCTGAACATCATCAGACTTTGTATAGATATGCAAACTACAGATTAACTACAGCTTGCATCCTCTAGTAAGAACTTGAAACGACCTCCGCTCCTAACGTAATATTAATTAATGAATACGTTTAGGAGGGTATATGAGTGAATTTAAATTTTCGAATTCCACTGCTGCAGATAAATCACATGATAATTACAGTTTGACAGATCGATGTTCAATTAATTACAAAATATGGGTATTGAACTTCTAAACCCCGTAGTCGTTTAGAAAAAAAACCTTTAGATTTTTAAAAAAAGTCAAAATAAAAAGTTATATAACAGTATATCAGAAAGTTTAGAATTTTTCTATAAACAAACCGATATATTTTTTTGGAAATAGGAAAAAATAAAATATGAAAAAATGCTGACTTTCCAATAGTTTTAACAAAAAACAGTGTAATTTCAGTACGAACATTTTTTTTCGTTGGTTTATAAGGTGCTAAACAACGGACGCACTTTAGAGTTACTTCCATGTTTTTTAAGAAAGAGTGTTTTCTCTACATTTTACCTAGTTTAGTCTTGTAGTCCCACGTTTTCCTGTGTGATATACTTGTACCTGTCTTAAAAAGTGATGATCTTTTTTCTTCATGCTTAATAACTCATATACTTGTTAAACTTTTGGTACATATCTCATATAACATATAACTTAGCTGTGAAAGTGGCGTAAACCGTTGATAAATAAGTACATTACACATACAAGTATTGAGTATCAAGCATACATTATTTACAAAGTTACAAAATTAATATTTGCATTACAATGCTAAAACTTTTTTTATTGAAATGAAGTATACTCGAAAATATATGTTGAAACATTATTCTAAAAAAATATTCATATAAATGATTGGATATTTAGACTCATAAGCGTCATACCATTTTATAAAATAAAATACAGAACTTATCTTTAGCCACATTAACACGTCTTCAAACCCAATAACAACACACATTTCGTTTATTTCAACTGTTTCGAAAGTATTTATAATTTATAAGTCTTGGATATTTTTTTCTGTAAATATATTTTGGTTTTAAAAATTCCTAGTTTGAGGTAATTGCATTTTTTTTGTCGAAACAGTAAAATAATTCGTCTATCGAATCTGAAATTTACACCCTATACATGTATTCAGTCTATAAAAATATTTAATACCATAAAAAAACTCACGTGATCCTTCTTCTTCCAACTGCTTCATTTTGGGTATACTCATAATACTTTGACGGTAATTTGTTAACGATTTTTGAGATTGATGAAATTCGGGTAAATTTGTAATTGAACCAGAGTAAAAAATGTCTTTCCTTGAAAGTGGTCTTACCATGTTGCTCTTTTTACTGGCTAATGACAACTTTGACGTGGTATATCCTAAACTTTCTACATCTACCTGTAAAAAATAATAAATTCTGGAAAAATGGATAATTTCTGGAGGCAGAAAATCTAAGTATCATTATTAATTTTTGTAGTCACCGATTACGTAAACATTCCGAAATACATATGTCGTACAATAAATCAATTGAAACATAAGGGACGTTAGCAACAACAATTTCATAACTTGTTAGATTTTTAAAATGTTCTTTTTAAATTATATCCTAATACGAATTGTAAACCTAACAATTTCACAAATTTAAGTATTCTCGATGAATTAATTGATTTGTTAATTAATAAGTATGTATATTTAATAGCACAAGTATTACTATGCATATCAGTTAGATCGCGTGTCACTCAATAAGTCCTGGCTAAATAATCTTGAAGAACATCCAGTTGTCCGGGATAAAAACAGGTTTATACATAATATTCGTAATAAC
This sequence comes from Kuschelorhynchus macadamiae, assembly GCA_030620095.1. NCBI lineage: Eukaryota > Metazoa > Arthropoda > Insecta > Coleoptera > Curculionidae > Kuschelorhynchus > Kuschelorhynchus macadamiae. The sequence continues at coordinate 296,312 of JAUTXW010002739.1, read as the reverse complement.
GATGCAGTATAAAAGGGGCAAATGGTAAAATGGATTAGTTAGGCCAAACTAAATGGACTGCAACGATTTCGAGAGTGATTCGCTTCCCACCGACAAGGGGACGTAATGTGGAGAACATAGACTTCATCGTATCGTTAGTTTATTAAGAGTTTATAAAACTATTATCATTACATCAACCTTATGCTGTAACCTCCCGGGATGAATGGTTTGTATAAATTTGACCTATTAAAAAAGGAGCTGCGCAATTATGTGTGTAAATTCTTAGACGGAATCAAAACAGACGGGGTGTAGGCAATGGAATCTATGAAAAAAGCTTAAAGCACTCTCGATGAGCATATCTAATAATACATATCCAATTAGGCAGAGATATTCCTACCGCATCCAAGGATTATAATATTATTTGAATCTCTTCGTTATTGAAAAATCGAATTATGAATACCATCCGGATCCCCGGACTCATGAGTATTAAATGGGGAGAGTGAATATACAGCCTAAGTGTTTGAAAAATAAGGAGTAGTACGAAATGTCACAAAACTTAAAACAATCCAAAAAGAACAAGCTTGCGATAATTACAGGCTCGGACTGCAAGATAGGATTCCAGAAGCAAAAGTCTGCACATGACAAAGAAGGAAAAAGAAAACGTGCGGGGAATAAATAGAAACTCGAAGTAGGCCCATACATTGCTCACGAATAGTCAACTAAGTGTCGTCTCTTGGAAGATGCGAGTCTAAGACAGGTTACCTAAATTTGAAAGAGAAACCCTGGCGTAAGAGGAACAGAAAAATACCTTTCCAACCTCGATAGTAAAATTTATAAAAGAGTGGGATATGGGAAATACAGCGTGGAATTTTGAATTTGAATAAATTTAGTACTTTAGGCCTTAACTATCTAAAGATATTTTTAATATGCAGGGCGTCTCCAAAAAGCGGAGCATTAAAGCATTTAAATGAAACACCTCACATCCTTTGGATTCTCCTCAAGATTCTAGGCATTTTTCATATAGCATATCCAAAACCTAGTTTTTGGAATATTAGAATATTGACATATTCCGAGTTGGACAGGCTGTAAAATCTAACTTTTTTATTTATTTTTAACTTATGCCATAACGGATTGTTATGTGTGTTATGTAATACCCTAATTTTTTTCTGTAAAAATGTGATCTTTCCGAGTATTTGAGATAATTTTTTTTCGAATCCCGTCTTCTTGCCAAAGTCATTCAGGAACCAATTTCGGGACCAATACAAGAAAACTGACTTCCTCAAATTTGTCTAGCTTTATTTGTTTTCTGAATACGAATCGAAACGTTAATCGAAAATTGAAACCTTTCCGTGCAAATTAATTACTAGCTCAGCCGTTAGACCTCAACATACTGAATATAATGGGGTGACAAAACAAAAAATGCATATTTCAGGTTGGAACGCACTAAGAAACAACAAAAAGTCCTTATAGTATTAACCGAAAATTCCGCACAACTTCTCAGTACAAACCCTCGAATACTCATACTTTTCATCTTTATTTTAGAAATGTTGTTTGTTGAAACTCATGTTCTCTGAAAACCAGACCCCCAGATCCTTAATTAGCTTAACATCACAAATATTTTTCCCTTTGATGGAATAATGGGTGTGGAATAGATTAACCTTGCAATAATGAAAATGTCATTTCCAGATGATCAATATTAGGGTACATAGACGCAAAGTGTTATATAAATTAACATCTGTAAGCCGAGTACGATGCTTATTTGTATTAATTTTCATGATTGAAAAAAGCTGCTCACGTTTATACGTGCTACAGAATGTACAAATTATTTTTCGTGCGAAAACTCTCAGCTGTGGATTCTTTACTTCGGAAAGGTATATTCTGTAAAATTCGCTTAGTTTCACATCATGAAATTTCTTCAAATATGTTTGTTTTCTTGAAGCTCGATCAACTCCATTTGTAGGTGAGGCGGAGCATGTTCCACATTACACTGACAAGGACTTGCAAAAATATTGAAAGTGCTATCTATATTCTTAGAATCGGATAACTGATCAGTGAATTGCTCTGACAGTAGTTTCAGTTCTTCAGCATAACGACCGCATTCAATGTTTTTGTACAGCTGATTTACCAACTGCCCTTGTTTCTGAAGCTTCAAGTTCAGGTCGTTTAAGTGTCCTGTGATATCTACCAGGAATGCCAAGTCACAAAACCATGTTGGATCACAAATTTGCGGTAATGTTTTCTCTTTCATTTCCATAAAATTAGCTATTTCTAGTCATAAAATCTTTTTAGCATTTTACCTTTGCTTAGCCACCTTACTTCGCAATAATATGTCACATCATCATGTTCTGAAGAGAGTTCATCCAAAAATGCTTTAAATTGGCGACTTAAAGTACAAGTTTTGTTGCTGAATGATGCAATGCAGAATTATTAAATCATATTCTTGTACATTCATAGGGGTTTCTCTTTCATTCAGAATTCCGATAAAACCTTTGCGTGAACCGACCATTGAAGGCGCACCATATGTGCACACTTCTACTAATTTACACCACTGCAAACCATATTGCTCAAAAGTACTTTGCACCTCGGCAACAATTTATTTTCTAGTATAAAGCCAGTAATTCCTCTGTCACTACAAATTCTTCATCAATACCTCGTATAAAATAGCTAACTGGGCTGTGTGATAAATCGGTACTCTCATCGAAAATGCTTGAAAACCGCTGTCAATGTTTTTTTGATATCACTAGCCCTCATATCTATACGTCGAACAACAGTACGTCGCGATAAGATCACTTTCTCAGACTCTTTCTTCTTTTCTGGGCACAAAAGTTCTGCAGTATCTACTAGGCACTCTTTAACAAACTCTCCCTCAGAAAATGACTTCGATGTTTTCGCTATTTTGGAACTAACTATAAAACTAGCTTTAACAACACTCTCTAGATTTGATCTTTGTGAATGGAACATTTGTTGCTGTTTCCCTAAATCGGTAATGAGTTTTTTAATTTTATCCTTTCTTAACTGGCCCGTAAGTAAATTATATTGAGCGAAATGATTGCTGGTGTAATGCATATTGTATTCTTTTAAAACATGTTTACGACTGTGCATGATAAGAAAGTATTCATCAGTCCATTTGTTTTGGAATTGACGACATTCTGTGTCCTTTTTTCGCTTTTTAAAACCAGACATCTTGATAGATTTTTTTTCTTCTAAACCGAATTTGCTTCAATATTTCCCGCGTCTTTTCTTATCAGTTGTTAAGAAGTAATGAGTTGACACGCGCGCTGACCGGTTTATATATTACCCGCAATAAGCAACTAGAATACTCTCGAATCCAGAGTCTCGGTCGTACGCGAGTATGCGATGCAAGCGCTCAGAGCCGACTGTTATTCATAACGCATCGCTCAGAGTGCTTTAAGGTCATCGTACCCCGGGCGGCTTCTAACGACTATTTTAGATTCGATCTGTGGCGTTCCACTGCGTACGCTTAATAAAATTTTATTGTTTATGATTTGAATAATACAGTTTTAGGTTGGTTGACAGTAATTACAAATCTGTGCTAAATCTTTAATTTTTTTGTGCGTTATTTGAAATTTCTGAATCTCTCGCGGACCGGAACCGAGCTGGTGGAGGGCCGGATCAGGCCCGGGGGTTGATTGAAATCCTTGCTTTCAAGCCTGTTAATGTCGTCAAATACAAGAAACCATTGGTTTAAGCCCGCTAGAAGTTTCAAGTAAATCCTTGGGTTTGATTGACTTAAACAAAGTCGCTTCACCTTGCTAAATAAAGGTCGGAAAACATTTTTAAATAATCGAATTTTAACTAGTCGAAAAACAAAAGAAACGTCACAGAATATATAGCTAAAATAGCAATATTTTCTGGGGTAGCATATACGGGAAAAGGAGTTAGTTGGGAACCAGCTTTCTTAGTTTAAGGACTCTGTAATCTACCTACACGCTCATTAAACTGAATTGCGACCAGGTAAAAAGTACATGTATTCTTTGCTCACTGTCAACGGCGGCCAATCGACGAAGAGCTTCGGGTGGCACAGATTTGAAGAAAATCTGTATTTTCCTCAAACACAGTTTCTAGCTAGCACTTAAGTAGCTACAACTGTTTCCACTACTACTCTTTAAGAGTTTTTACGTATTTATTAATAATAATCCTACTATGTATCAACAAACACTTTGGGTTACAGGTTTTTAAGTATTATATACGTATTTGTTACTGCGAATAATACTTTATAGTCATTTTCCATGAAAAGTAATTATATAATAACTACTGCCAAGCAACTACTTAAGGAATTGACTCCAAGATCGTCGTTTCTTTTCGGTTGCATAATAGTAATTATTCAAAGTTACTGTTTCTAATCTGTTTACTAAATTACAACCTTCAAGTAACTTCTTGAACTTTACAGAGACTACTCCATTACGTTCAAATGTCCTCTTATAATGTATTACTATAAAGTAAAACGAGTCGTTGCAGAGTAGAAAAAGTTATCGTCTACCGCTACTTTAAACTGGTTATTACCAGTCGTTATTCTTATGTTGCAACTTAGAAGTAAGAATTACAGTAAATATTTACTAAAAGTAAGCTATTACCTCTTGTACTTGAGGTTCCGGAGATAGGGGGCGCTGGTACGAGATTCGGTCGGTGATTTTATATGGACAGTGGCAACAATAGAATAATGGTTTGGCCATATTGCTGCTAAAATCGTTTTGTTTACTTTTCGCCAACGTGGGTTTCTTATAAGGTTTGTTGTTTTAGTGTCTCATTTTATTAATTTTTGTGATTATTAAAATTAATATTGATTCAAACAAGAAGTTCTCAGCCATTCGCCATGTGGAGAAATGTATTTAAGCCTGGTTTACCTGTTTTTTGCTTGTAATTATAAAGAGTTTGTGATGAATGTGTAAATGACTATAACTGTAAATGTCTTAAGTTTAAGTTTACTCCAAGAAAAGTTGTTAAATATTGCACATTATTATATTTTGGTTTTATTTTGCTCTAAAAGACAATATTGTTTCATGTCTTAGTGTATGTTTTACTTCATTCAGCATCTCAATTTGAGGTAGAAGCTCTCTAAGATTAGCATAAAAGAAAATTTATTTTGTAGGCCTTCTTCAGAACAAATTACAGTAGTAAATTAACTTGGCAGACAACTCTCATTAATCGCTTGCACAAACATTGTTTTGTTGAAAATCTAAATGAAAAGGTAAGTTTGTACTAGATAGAATAGATTATTAAAGTAAAACATTAACATAACCCTACATTTACAACTGACGCTGACAGATGTTGTCAATATAAAAGTAGATTAATTTAGTCATATTTTGCGAAAAACTAACGATAATATGGGTGCCCCCATTTAAACCTTTAGAAATTTTGCATCAATTTGGCGGGTAGGCTTCTATTGTCGCCACTGTTCTTCTAAAGTCATTGTAATTCGGTCTACATCTATTAATTAGATGTGTATGTGTTGTGTTATCGTCTACGACTAACAAGTTAAAATGGTTCACAATGGCTTCAAATACCATAAGAAAAAAAAAGTAGCTTTCGTCACTCAGTCACATTTTATAGAAAATTATATCACAACTTCGTTATGTCATAACTGAACAAAACAACCTAAAGCGGTATTTTATGGAAACAAAAAATAAAAACGAAACATAGGGTTATGATTATGATGAATGGCAGAATTATAGTAGTGACTTAAGTACCGCAACTCTCCGCATGATACGACACAACGCATTAAATTTTAAAGAACCGGCGGAATGTTCCCAAATACAGTATAGGTTTAATAAGAACTTCAGTATAATTAGGTATGTGACAGTTGCGTATTTAAGAGTGCAAATCCACGCTATAAAATTTCTCGTGTTCATTTTTCGAACTCAAACCTCAAACGCCACTCTGTAGATGACGCATCAATGTCGGGATCCGAATATTTTTTAATTTTTTCCAAAATAGGCCATATAAATAAATTAACACGTTCAATATTTAATTTTATAACATATTTATGTACAAACGTTACATAAAATCTATCAAATACTATGCAAATAAGTAGTTTCACTTTTAACGGAAAAATTCAAATGTTTGAGAAAACGCTTAACAGTGACGCAACGTTGTGGTATCCCCTCCATCCCAAGCAAATAACTTTAGGAGTTTTACATTCCTTTGATAGAAAATTCAAAATATTGCACATGGCATGTATTTCTTGCCTCGTTGATATATCTATCTTTGTTGCGAAATGAAATAAAACGACAGAGTGCTGTTAAAGAATACCTCTTTTACAGACTATAATCTCCTCCCCTATTGACTGTTTTTTTTATCAGCTAGCCGAAGTAATAATTGTAAGGCCTTTCGACTTTCGGCACCTTTTGGTGTTTCCCGATAAAAACCAGTTTTTTTAATATCTAAATACCCGGAATATTGGTTTCCTTATATTTCTATGATAGCTTGAGTCTTGGGTTGAGAATTTCCTGTTTGTTTATTATAGGTGTGTTTTAAAATAACTAGTACTTGTATTTTTAAAACGTCGACGTTTAGTTTAGAACTTCTCACTCTTGTGACTGTGTCTTAGCTTTCTAGATATTTGTTTATGAATTCCTGTGTTACCTGTGAAATTAGGATATGTGTAATGAGTGTAAAGGGCGTAAAAATACGAGGGCAACAAGACCTCGGCGCCGAACTGCAAAAAATTTTGCAGTGAGAATCCTGGGAAAATGCAGAATAAGGTAAGTTCAAATAATATAACTATAGGTGCTCGATTTTGAGACCCTTCATGAATTTGAAGACTTTGAAATGGCCAATTACTGATTACAGTACATCATATTAAAAATATCAACATATTTTTTACGTTTGGGACTACTTATATAAACTTTTATCTGTATGTCCATGCTATAGTAATTTTTTAGAAGGTACATGGTGGATGTATTTCTGAAGTACATATCTTTTGTTTGAAACTTAAAATAGCTCAACTTTGAAGGGGGAAGACTATTTTGTTTTCAAACAATGATGAAAATAAATAAAACTAATAAATGTGTTTTTTATAGGTACCTAGGCAACACGATTCTCTTAGAATTTTCTGGTTCATTTTTATTTCATATTCATATTTTTATACATGAGGTGAATTCTCTCTGAAATTCACATAAATACCTACGGTTTTTATATTTGTAAAATTTAAATATGTTTTTTAATATTAATTTAATTAAATTAAAACCTTCAGGGGTATAGTAATTCGGTAGGTATAAAAACTTATTTCCTATTGGTCATATAATTGTGGTAGAAATTAAAAGCTCATAAAATTAGACACTTTTTATGCAACACTAATACTTTCAATATTGGTAGTCCCATAATGCTGGCTGATGCAATTTAACTCACCGGATCCATGACAATCTGTGTAAGAATAAAGCTTTTAGTTATCAGTATTATATTGATCCTTTTTATGTGACTTCCACTTAGAAAGTTTTGCTGTTTGCAGACAGTAGCAGGCTTTAACAGCGTATACCCCCACAGTTATCACATCACAAAGAGAAAATTATTGGGAAGCAACTTTTTATCGGTACCTAATTTACTAAGGCATTGCTTGTTAGTGAGAAAATAATTCTTGCGCATGGCTATACATATGTAACATATTAAATATCTTAGTCTTGTATCTACAAACAAATAAAAATTGACCTTTTATATATTTTCAATCTTGACCAAAAATGTACATACAGATTCCTGAATGGCTGGAAAAGTAAGAAAAAATTGGGGATATTAGTTTTCATTTCTCAAGTAATTTAGTGTACTAATGTATGTTACTGTATTTATGTATGTACAGTGTGATCAGTGTATCTTGATAGCATTTTAAATGTTAATAACTTTTTTACTTTTTAACTTATCGGAGTGAACAAAAAACCAATTGTAGGGTTACTTAAAACTTTTTTTCTGGTTATTAGAAGAACAAAAGACTATTAGTTTTACAAGATATCACCATAAGTTGTATTGTTTAAATCGAACACACCTCGGCACACACTCTATACTATATTTCCCTCAAATGGAACTCTTCTTGCAGATTATAAATATAATATCTGGTTTGATGACTTTATCTTCAAAGACACCCGATCAATTTAAGAAAAACCATATGAGGCAGTGTGTTAGAGAGAGACGGACAACACTATTACATAGTGGAGTGAATAGATATCGAACCAGATATAATTATAATCTGCAAGAAGAGACGCATTTGAGGGACATATAGTCAGGATGTCCAATTTGAAAAATATAATTTATAGTAATATCTTGTAAAATTGACAGTCTTTTTTTTTTTCGTTTTTTACAAGCTTGGTAATTTATGTAATTTTTTTTAACAAGCATTTGACCCTCCCACACTAATAATATAACAGACTTAATGTTTGGACAGCACATATTTAAGATTTTCCAATAAGAGACAATGTTTTAGAGAGAGAGGGATAACCTTGATTTCCTCAAATTTTAAATACTTTTAATGTATGAGTGCATTACATCGTTGGATTTTGGAATGCAAAGGTTTGTTACAAAACAAATTAAAAAATCCAGATGTGTATTTAAAAGTTGATGATGGCCCCTCATTTACGAAACATCAGATTCAAAATATGGCAGCGCCATAACATGTTAGACAAAAAAATGCTTTGGCAATATGTTTATAACTTTAAAAAAATTTTAGGATTAAAAAAGTCACTGCAAAATTTTAAAAATGCAATATTTTATTCGTTTCTAAATATCTCAAGAACATAATGGCTAGAATTCGCCTGCAGGTGCTATTAAACTTTCTATATTTAACCATTTTTCTATCTCTTGCAATAAGCGAAATCTGTTTTGTGATGTTACATCCTCTCCAAATATGAAAATACAAATTTTCAGAAGTCAAAATCTCAAAAACAAGTAAAGATACTATATACAAATAGCTAGAATCTGGGACAAAATTCAAAACCCAGAAGAAATTGATGTTTTATTTAAAAAATAAAAGTTGATACCACCACTACGTTTTATACCAATATGTATATTTAAAAATATTTCTAAATAGTAACAAAAATAAGTAAAGTAAATAAGCATCCAAATATGTATTCCTGTTTTTTTTAACTGGCATGTTTTTTTTTAATACAGAATTGTTTCTAGTTCAAAATTCCAGGTATTACTGGTATTACTCTGTATTGTCATATTTCTTATCAACTTGAACGAAATTGTGCCATCCAGAACTGGTATTTTATTTGCTAAGGCAGTGTGCAAGTCAACAAATATCACAGGAATAAATACATGTTTATTATTAAATCCATTTTTTGAAAAAAAAAAGTATACATGGTAAGAAATCTGGTCTACAACACAACTGCCTAAGTTTTACACAAATTCAATGAAAATTGAATAATCATTTTAGACAGAAATACGAGCAGAAATATTACAATATGTAATATTATTTATTGCTTCTTTTTAACATTATCACTATACAAGGTTCAGATGCTAACATCGATGGTAATTTTCTTAAAATAAAAATTTTTTTTTTATTACATGCTTAGTTTTTTAAGGTCTTTTCGAAGGTCTTTCTTATAGCATCCGCTTTTAGTCTAAATAGAAGAAAGAGTTTTTCTGATAAAAAAAAAATCGATAAATTCACCTTTACCAACAAGTTTCTTCATACAGAATTCTCTTACGAGACCACACGGACGACCATATAAAACTGAGGTAGGAGTGCATAATTTCTGCTCTTCTAAATCTCAATCGAAATGGGAAAACATGTTTTTTTTTTGGGATCCCGGAACCCTAAAATGTAAACATCAGTAAAAATCTCTTATGGTGATTTTATCACGATTACAATACTTCGCTTTTACGGGACCATAAGAAAGATCATACAAAACTGAGGTAGGAGTATACAATTTCTGCTCTATGTAGAATTATGTTGATTTTACAGCCTTTCTAAATATCAAATTGTCATTTTTCAAATGTCATATTTCAAAAAAAATTGAACTTAGGATTTTTAAATATGTAGAGTCCAAAGCGCAATGTAATAAATAACTTAACATGTTTTAATATTTTTTCAGACATAATAACCTGCATTATTCAAATTTGTGAAAGGCTTTAAAGACGCATGATTTAAGTATGCGCTTAAAACTGCAAACAAGAAAAAATATCCTACAACTTATATTACCGAGATATCAACTAATCAATTTAATGTTCCAAAAATTTTTTAGGTCTTATTGATCTGATTACTTTTACTACTTTATAGATATTACTTATATATTTGTTTAAAGTTATGCTAAGTAAAATAAATATATTTTTGTATTAAAATATATTTTTTGGAATCTTAGTCTTATTATTTCAATTTTTTCACTTCAAATGTATGTCTTAAAATCCACCTGACTTTTTTTTTCTTTCACTGCTCTCTCTATTTTTGGAGCCTCACTTGGTTCCCTCAAAAAAAAAAGTGTATGCCCCTGGGCATTATCATATAAGTGCCATAGGTATACCAGTCAGTTTACCATGTTGTTAGGATATAATAGATAATATTACAACAGTTTCAACTACTATGTATGCATCTTTTATTGTAGGGATGATATTAACAAAGGCCATACATATTCAACCAGTTTTGCAAAGAAGCGTGGTAATGATGTTGAGAGTTTAAAGTTCCAAGATGAGTCTCCAGGGAGGTCTCCAGGGATATCTTTGTGAGTATAAATTAAGAAATCTTTCAGTAAAATATTTGAAAGTATCACATATTATCAAACTATTCCTAACAATGTGCCAAAATGAATTACGAAAAATTTTTTTAAAGGTTTGATTCAAGTAGATTCTAAAACCATGATAAAATTACAATAAAAAAAAAAAGATTATGCATGCACAAGTGGTGTTTGCCCTGACATGTTTTGTAAAGGCAAACAATGCAAGGTAGCAAAATGTAAGGTGTTGGCTGTAGAAACGTTATTCCATAATTTTGGGCACTTGGTTGTACTGTTTTACAACCACATTTAAAAAGTAAAAATTTGTCTTGGTATAGGCCGTTAAAATATGTAGGATAGGGAAGCGGTTCACATGAAGAGAAATATAGTTTGATGATGTGAAAACAAATCTAGCAGCATATAAGAAGACTGACACTTATATAATTCTAACAACACTTTTATTTGTTCTTGATTATTACTGAATTTACTAATATTATTAGTAATATATATAATATATATAAATATATATATATATATATATATATATATATATATATTATATATATATATATATATATATATATATATATATATATATATATATATATATATATATATATATATATATATATTACATGAGACTGTTTGAGAAAACATAAAACAATATACATTGTTCCTTAATTTTATGCTCATTTTTAAGTAGGTCACTCTTTGGCGTATTTTAAGAGAATTCATATAAACATGTTTCCTATAGTCTATGTTTTGTTTTGTCTTTGAGATACAGGCTGTCTTAATAAAAAGAAATAATTTTTTATAGATATTTTAAATATATTTCACGACGATTTTGGTCAAGCATTGCAAGTTTGATTGGATGACAAGGGGCTGAAAGTATTAGGATTATAATTATCCATTTCATGGCGTCTGGCGGAAGGGCAACATAATTCATATTAAAGAAAAAGTAAAGTATGCCACTGGTTTATAAAAAGTTTTTATTTTTGTTTAGATCAAGAGATTAAAACTACAGTTTTTTAAAACTCGCCTTTTTTGTTCTCTCTCTTTATTCTATATTCACTATATCTCAATAATATTAGGTTTTTCATTTTGTAACTTCCATCCAATGTTAAGCTTGTTTTTGGTATGCATTGGAGGAACTCGCGCAAGGCAAAAATTAAAGAAAAAAAGAAAAATTAAGTAAAATTATTAATTAAAATAGTATTCAACACATTGATTGCAGAAGGAAAAGTTGATTTTTAAACAACGATGCCTGAAGTATACTGCATTTCATATAGAATTTACTTTAGACATTGCCTCCTTAAGAATTACATTGACCGTCATTAATTTTAGGCTGAAGGACAGCAATATATGTATTGATTTAGAGAAAATGTAGACACATCTTCCTGTGTGACTATATTTTTGTATAGCTTGCATTTTATGTAGGCTTGGTTCATTTATACTTATACTGGTTGTAATAGTAGTGGGAGGTACAACACAAAAGTCTATAGTTTTTACTATTTTTAGAAATATATTATATAGAGTATTAAGATTCTGGGGCAACTTAATATAGTAAGACAACTGAATTGCATTTATGTATTGAGTTGGCACATCTCTCTTTGCGAGTATGTTTTTGCATAGTGTTCATTTTCTGTTAGGCTTTGTTCATTTATACTTCTATATAATACTCTGGTGTATTACATGCTCCCTAATATTTTTAAATATATGAACATTTTTCTAGGTTACTTCAAGAAATACAGTTGGGCAGTAGGATAATCCATTTTAGGGAGAAATTAGAAAATACATATTAACAGCTTCAGTATTTGCACAGTATGTAAAGGGCAACATAACACTTCCTGCAATAACCTGGTCAGTTCCATTATAAATCTAAGGCATTTTAAAACCTATTACACACTTTATGGAAAGCAAAAAGAGAGTGTTGCAGGGCAGAAATTCGCACAGTCAAGATCAAATGCAAAAATCAAGGAACCTGCCAATTTTATTCATGAAGAATTTAACCACTTAGCTGCTACACCTGATGGTAAAACACTTTTTATTATAACTATTAAATTCCCAAAATTCTATTTGTTTATTTAGACTTTTTACATATTAAGTACGTGACTAAACATTAAATATAGTATAAAAAGAAATCACATTTATTATTATCAGGTAATATAATTATTCTTTCAAAAGATAACATTTAAATCATATTAAAGCAAACTAAAATATTATTTTTATCTCCAACCATTTTTTTCTTTGTACGTATTCAAAATACACAAAATGTCAATTTTTTTATTAAAAAACAATAACTAAGAATTTTAGGTCTAAGGTGTGGTACATCAATTACGTTTTCTTTCAAAGAACTTGCTAAATTTTGTCTGTTCTGTTTTGAGAGTTCTGTAGCTTGTCTTAATAGTAGCTATAGTTTATAATTTACTTTTATATGTATGACAACAGTTGATAATGATTAAAATAAACATGTTTTTTTTATATGCACTTTTCCCTTGCTTTTCTTTATTTGCTTGGGCCTTACCTGAATCTAATGGAAAACACCTGTTAAGTTGAAATTATAAATAAAATTATTTTCATGCTTTTCAGTTTATATAAATAATATTTAATTATTCTGGCTTTATTATTACATCAAGTCCATCTCTCCATCTCTAGTTTTTCCTACCAATTAGCATTAAAGAGAATTTGTTCTATATCATTACTGTTAATAATAGGCCAAAAAATCTATGTAAGGTATTTTGCCTATTACTAATATGTAGGAAAGTAAAATGCAACAAACCCTTCTTAAAAATTTGCTTACTATCTAGTATTAAATTAAAACTTCCAGAGCTTTTACAATTAAAGATTAACTTATACCTATTTTACTTGGACCTCTTTTGTGTAGTACTGATAAAACATATTTAATTTTGACACAGAATTTAATTTTTTTATTTTGTTAGGTATGTATTAATTGTAGAGAACTAAACAAGGAAAAAACTAATTCTAGTTATTTTTTCTCTAGGTACAAAGAAAACTCCATATCACAAGAAAACTGTTTATTGCTATGAACTGTACAAGCTAATAGACCATGTAATTTTGAATCTCACCATCGAAGAAAGCAGAAAAGGAAAATATACTTTAATTTATAGATTTAGTTAAGTTAAGTTTGTAATCGTTAGTAGAACAGTTTCTGCTTTTGTAGTAAATCCCTATGACTAGTTAATGCATCTTATGAGTATGAGTAGGCGTGTTTGTTGTGTGCAGAATTTAGTAATAAGATCTATTTATGTAGATATATTTGAATACTTAGAAATGGAGATATGTGACCCCATAGCTATCCCAATTTTGTTGCTGATAGTCAGTTATATTGAGAGTTTGTTGTTTTGTATACACTGTAAGTGGCTCAGTATTAATGCATTGTTTCACTACTACTTATTTGTGTTGTTTGCCAATTCATACCATGTGGTATGTGTAGAAGCATTCTGGAGTGTACATTTCATAAGGACCATTTATCCGATGCTTGCCTCAGGCATGTCTTTATATTAATAATTTGTTTGTTCACCTATACTGGTATGATTTTCAAGTTTATTTGTTACATTATAGTACATTTATAAAAGACTTACATCAGAAAACTTGCATTACATGTCAAAATTGACATTTCTTTAAAAAAATTACAGAAAAATGGTCTTATTTGCTAAAATATGAAAAAGTTGTATTAAGAAAAGTGGTTTATTTTTTAATTTTACATATGCGTACCAAATTTTGGTCAAAAATTCCAATATTTTTTTAACTTTTTCCTGATTTTTGAAATTTCTAAAAAAATTATAATTGTCTACCTTAAAAAAAAGAGTTTTCTGTTAGTAACCTTAACATAATATTAATTTTTTATGCCTAAATATTCCATAAACTGTGTCTTTTTTGGAAAAAAATTAAAATTGCTTCTCAAAAGTATGTTAAACTTGATGCAAAGTTGTGATTTTATTATATTATATTAATTAAAGATTTTCGATAGTAAATAGATATCTTAATACAAAAAAGTCGTAATTGACTAATTTAGAAGCATAATCGAAATTTAAAACTATTTTTTTAATATTTAAGTGCCTTGTACAAAGTTATAAAAATTGAAAATTAGAATTGCTGACCATTTGACATGTAAAACTATAAAAGAAACACCTTTTTATAGCACTTTCTCCTATTTTAGCAAATAACCCCTTTCTCTGCGACTTCTTTAAAGAAATATATCAATTCTGGCAGGGAACACAAGTCAGGTGACTATTCCCTCTAAGTCATTTTTCATACTTAGTAAAGCAAAAGTTATTACCTATTTTAAATTTTGAAAAATTTTTTCAAGAACACTTTAAATATATATATATATATATATATATATATATATATATATATATATATATATATATATATATATATATATATATATGTAAGGTAGAGGTAACATTCAGCCTATTCTGAATGGATTTAAGTTAAAACCTCCATACTCCAATGCAAAAACAGCCAAACTCTTAGAAAGAGCCAGTTAATAGCTAATATATATATATATATATATATATATATATATATATATATATATATATATATATATATATTGTGTTTTTTTTTCTTTAACCATATATAAATATTTTGTTAATTATTTTCAAGGGCCTAGGTTAACTCATTGAAAAGTAAAACTATAATTCATATCGGCGTTCCGCTCATTATATTGAGCTTTCTCAAGATATTTATTCTGACATGGTTCCAAGAAAAAAATTGAGAAATCTCACTATAATGAGCGAAACGTCGATATGAATTATAGTTTTACTTTTCAATGAGCTAACCTATGCCCAAGAGAAAATAATTAATAAAATATATATATATATATATATATATATATATATATATATATATATATAATATATAAATATTAAGTATTAACAAGCTCTTTCTAAGACTTTGGCTGTTTTTGTGTTCGAGTATGGAGGTTTTAACTTAAATCCATTCAGAATAGGCTGAATGTTACCTCTACACTACACTACACCCAAGAAAGTCAAACTATTCTCAGAATTTTATAATTTAATATACCTACTATACATTCGTAGTGTATAAGTTCCACAGTTTGATAGCATACTCATGAATACCCAGCCAAACTACAAAAAATATCTTTCAATTGCTACTAAAATGTTATCTTACATATTATTTATTTAAATGCTATAAGCAAAAAAAAACATAATTACTGGTTTGTAAGTTAGGAATATTTACTTTAGTAGTTTTAGGATACCAATAAAAAATATGTTGATTTCTACTTTGGTTATATATGTAGTTCAAAAATAAAAACATAATTATTTTATATTTTAACCAACTCGAGCACATAATTTGAATTATTGTTTTTTTTTCATCTAATCAATGCTTAAATATATTAATTAGACTACAAACATAGTTAGTTCTTTCTGTTAGCAACTAAGCAACTACATTTTATATAAAATAAAAGATCTATTGGTTTCTTCAATAAATCATTATTACTGTAGATAGATACTATTTTCCTAATCTTAAAAATGTATATGATGATATTGTAATATATAAATACCATTTATGTAAATGCTATTATTTCCTAATAAATGACTAACCGGCAAACAGAGTTTTTTATATTTTCTCTTGCTATCTTTTAGACCTATCAGAAGATAGAAAAATCCCATCAGAAACTTGCAAAACAATTTTTTATTTTTGTAAAAGCAGAACAATTTTCATTTTACTGACGTTGCAATTCTAAGATTTCAAACGAGGCTAAATATATTTAGAATCTTGGGGATATTTTTTAAAATATTGTATTTGAAATTTATTTTTTTCTGACCTTTATAACAAATTGTAGAAGTTGGAATCAAAATAAAGAAAAAAACACTCTTCTACCCAGATATACCTGAAAACACTTCATGACTAATAAATTTCAGTGCTTAATTTATGCTAAAATAATTTGTCATGGTTCATAAAAAGCTGTTTGTAATTTTGCAAAAAAGAGTAGAAACAACATGCATGTTCATGTTTTGGGCTATGGCAGAATTTTATTTTCTTAACAGTTTGAGGGAGAAGGTTTTCACCCGCTCAAGGTGTATTTTGTTTTTTATACAATGGACTATTTTGCATACCCGATATAAAAATGATAAACTACATTTGAGGACGTTTAAAAGCATGCAGGAAATTTTATAAACTTGTTTATTTTGAAATTAAATGTCCAGTTAGGTATACCTTACTAAATACTTATATGAAACATCAATTTGTTTTCTTTGCGAAGGGTCAATAACGGTGTGAATTCTTATTAACTAAAGAAAAAGATAAAACTAAAATTTGTTACACGAACCCACCGTAACAAACTAAAATATGACCTAAACATACATTTCTCTTCCTTAATATCCCACATAGTTCAAGGAAAGATCGATTTTCTCCCTTAAAAAACAAATATTGTTTAAAAAATTATGTTTTTCCATTTGCCCAAATCTACTGATTACTTAGTTTTTCCAACATGATATGTTATAAAATATTCTAAACGTTATTTAAAAGAAAAACCCTAGAATCTCATAAAAAATAAACGAAAGACCATGCGAGAGATAAATGTTTATTTATCTGACGTCATTGTCAACACGCGATCGGAATTCCATTTTCTTTGACGTCATTGCGCTCTCCCTTCCATTAGAAAATATTGAAAAATTTGGGCCGACCTCTTGCGGTAGGGGTTCAAACTTTACCTGTTACCAACTGCAATTGCCAACCTAACGTATTCTCCCAAAAACATTCCAAGATTTTAGTAATTATCTTTGGTGATAGTTTGGAAAAAAACTACTGTTTTTCGGATCAATTTTTTTTCAGAAATGTACCTATATGTATGCTCTCCAATTTGAGTATTTTGGAATTTGACGAAATTACTTCTGAGCATAAAAAAGCTCAAGGTTAGTACCGCTATTGTTTTCGAAAAATTACTAGACATATAAACATATTTTTTTTTACTTTTAAAGGCTAAAATGAAAAATTCAACATACTCAATTTAATTTAGAAGTGTTTTAGAAGATATGTGTTAAACTCTCATCCTCAAATTCCTTTTTATAACTTCGCAGACTATCACAGAAAACAACCTATTTTTGGTCATTTTACGCGATATTTTCTCAATGCTAATTGACTGCAACTGCTCCCTTAAAGAATCCAAAACTATAAAAGCGTATGGGAGCAGTCATAGACACTTGATGCTAAGTAATTTTCTCTGTAAAGAAATGCAGCCAACCTAAAAGTAAAAGTCCAATAGAACGCTATTGTTTATTTTCATCTCCCCTGTAAATATTTAGCTATGATGTTTGTTTTTGTGAGTATAAAGATTAAAAATGCATACAAATCATCACTTTTTATAATAAGATATTTAATGATAATCACTATTTAAAAGTCCAAAATTACATTTTTGAGATTTAAATTGGCCAATATATTTGACCAAAATGTATTGAAAATTAACAAATTTTAAAGGCGCGTCTATCAGCAGCATATTCACCAGAGAAATTGCCTCCGTTTTAATTTTAAGTCCTTAGCATACCCAGAAAACTAAGTGGAACGCATGTATCCTACCTCAAATACCAATAACGAATTCTATACGTTCTACACTATATTCCCAATTTGTGTTTGTAGTCGCCATAACTGTTTTGTTTGTATTAAAACGAACCATATATATTATTACAATGGACTAAATAAAGACAGAAATAAGGAAGTGACGAATAGGGTGAATTATTACTATTTGGCTACTTAAATGAATTCCGTATTATCTACGAAATAGTCAAAGTCACAGTTACATGTTATTCACGAAATAGTTACCCTAAAATTGTTCCCCATTTTGGTGAGACTACGTACTCAGCTTAAACAGAACATGGCGACACCAAGTTCCGGTTACTTCAATGAAAATACTGGTGATAACAATGACGTATTCATGACTAAAAGTGCTACTTGGGTTACTATTTGTTACAACACATGTACGTTTACATAATATCATTGTATAATAAGATAATAATATGCAATAATTTCTTACCTCACTATTATTATTTCGACTTAAAAATGAGCCAGTGGAAGTATTTCTGAGTCTCTTCATGTCAGCATTGGAGCCTAGTTTGCCCCTGGAAGTAGATTTTATAGGATCTAAAGTTGGCTTGAACCTTTCGCTCATGGAGGTTTTCCTAATTCTATCAAACGTTGGTACAGAACCATTTTTTGGCAAACCTTAAACAAAGATCAATTCAGGCAAATTCGGTTACAAATGCCATAGATTTTTCTTATCACTAAAAAAATCTTAATATTAAAGGTATTATTGTATAAGTAATTAATTGTGATATGTTAATATCTTATTATATTTTTCAAAAATCCACCACCGAGCCAGCAGGGGGGCAGGCAACCTTATAGCAGAAGCAGAAGTTTTAATATTATAGCTTTAACGATGGTTGGTGCTAACCCGATACCGATACATAAATCAAAGCACAACACAATGTTTGCTTTGCAATAACAGAAGATGTTTAATGTAAAATGTGTATTGTGGGTGCTGACGAGTTTTATTAATCCACAGGGTTTGCTTTTAGAATGTACATACACTTCCTTGTCTAACCTATACAAACGTATGTATATAGACTAGACTACTTAAATACCAAAAACCGACTCCAAAAAAGCACTACTTTTTAGTAAAATAATATTTTATTTGAACTCGAAAGACTTTATGAAGTCGGTGTCAACCCAATTCTTAATTAATTACTTAATCACAAAAATACACTTACTTATTGACATCTAATGGTACGAATATGCCTATTTACTAGTCAAATTTTCAAGAATGACGGAATGAAACATTATTTTATACTTTTTCGTGTCTTTTTTAAAGTCGGTTTTATTTTTTATATATTTTTGTATTTCATCCTTTTTAGTAATATTTATATGAAGTTTTTTTGTAGATGTCAGCTTGAAAATTGATGAGGCCTAAGCAAAATATATTTACTTAATTACAACAGAATGTATACAAAATTATTAATACGCTTTTAAATACGCTACAATTTCAATTTTTTTACCCCGAATAATATTTTAGAAGTTCTCTACACTAATATTAAAATTAGGTTCTCTACACGAATATTAAAATTTAAATGAAGCACTATAAAGGTTCCAGTTCCAAATTCAGAAAAAAGTAGTTCTTTAAAAAATTATATCTCTAAACCCCTAATTTGTTTTTTATTGGTTTTACGTAATAATCCAATATCTTAAAAAAAGTATTTACAAATTTTATTCCAAGGCCAAAAATTTGTGACAAGCGAGTCTGTAAACCTGCGTATCAATTTGAGTCGAATAGGGTCACAAAATGCAAAATTAATCGACCATCTTGAATTTATATATCATATAATAAACAAACAATATCAATAACAAACATATGCCACCCAAGATTAATAAGAAGCCATATTTTAGAACAATACCTTGAGGAAAAATAAAAAAATTATTTTGATTGTTTTGACTCTCCGGCTCTATATATAAGTATATATACTCCACTTTTCATAAGTACCAGCATCTTAGAAATTATTTAACAGATTAATTTAAAATGCTGATGCTCTCTATATATTTAAAATTCGATTGTTTTGACACGCTCAACTTTGACATTGCTCATTGGCGTGTGAACCTGGATGGAAAAAAAGACAAATTTTTAAAAAATATATTAGCGATTTTTTTATAGAAATTTTTATTTTAGATTCTTATCAAGAGCCCCTCTATACCAAATTTTAAACAAAATATTTCATTGGCTTTAAACGAGTCCTCATAAGTGTTTAATTAAAATGAACTATCAAAGTAGATCCTTATGGTATTACGCGGAACGATCTTGCTTACCATCATTTATTAGACTTCATCAACCTATCCAGCGACAGGGAAAATTTCAATTAATTATCTTGAGAGGATTGATTAAACGATAGTGGTATTTATTATTGCACCATACGTTAAGAAGCAACATCCTAATATCACAAATTTTTACATTGCAAAATGCGGGTAAAAAGGTACCCAAATTCTTGAAATTCTAGGACAGTTTTTTACTACATTTGGGTGTTGATTAGGCAAATACCTACACACACAAAATAATAAATTTAGTTAATCTTTCAGTTTGATCATTGAATTGTAAGCAAGTAGTATTTTGGAACTCTCAGAAAGGCAGGGTATTAAAATTTTGATCTTATTGGGTTGTAGAGATGAAGTACGAAGCCAGGATGAAGCTTGTGTGTTGTCCAATGAAAAGTATCCCGAGGATACAATTACGCGGTCAAGTGTGAGTAGGATATTTCACCAATTTGAAGAGGATGGGACAGTTAGGGATTTACCTAAAAACTCGCATTAACTGGAAACAAAAAACTTGATATACTCCTATCAGTACACATTCTTCAGCTAATATCTTAGCGCTAAATAATGATGTCAGCCAGAAGTATCACTCATACAAAGTGCATGTTGTACAGGAACTTCTTGAAGATGACTATGATAGGAGATTACAATTCTGTCAAGAAATGATGGGAAAATTGATAAAAATAACATATTTTTTCAAAACTCCGATGAGGGTGCATGTTATTTAAATGAAATGATCAAAAGACATAATTATCGATTCTGGTCGAATCAAAATCCACAAATGCGTCAGGGACATACACAACATTCCCAAAAAGTCAATGTGTGCGCTGGCATAATAAATAAAGAAAATCTGACTGCTGAGAGGTAGTTTGATTGCCTCTCATTCGATTTAATACCTGTATTAGCAGTAATGTTCCCTAACGAGGGTGATCCAGATATTCCCTATGAAAAAATATAGTTGCAACAAGATGGCGCATCACCGCATTTTGGTATAAATGTAAGGTACTTGGACAAAATTTTTCCAAATCGGTGAATAGGTCAAAGGGGTTCCGTTGAATGGCAACCAAGGTCTCCGGACGTACCTGAAGGAAGAGAGTGTTTAAAAATAGATCAAACAGCGTTGAGGTCCTACAAGATAGAATATTTGAAGTAAGGTGATAGTATAGTAAGAAGAAGCACACTACAGAATACAATTGTAAATGGTACTAAGGTATATAACAAATTACAAACACAATACAGAATTAAGCTAGCTAGTAGCTTTGTCTTTAGGGTAGTCAAATTTAATCGAAAAATATCAAAATTGGAATAATGTCTATTATAATTATTCAAGCATACGCTGCATGACTGCAGTAAAACCATAGTTTGTGTGATGCGGTGGCTCATAGAATAAGCGTTCTTGTCTTGTGTTTCTTTAAGGAGCAAGGATTAAAACTGATCCCGTAAGAGAAATACAATCAACCATCCAATTCAATAATTTATACAAGAAAACCAACATGGCTTCTCTTCTTCGACCCGCAATTCTCTTTAGAGCACAAAGTAGAGGTCTGGTACAGTATTGTATATCCTGGTGAAGTGGTGTTTAAATAGTAAATATTTGGTAAAATTCTTCTGAACTCTTGCCAATCTCTCAACATTACATCTACATGATGGGCACCAAACAGTATAACAGTACTCCAAGACACTCCTTACAAGACTATTATACAGGCACAGTATAGCCTTGGTGTCACCTATATATTCAGTATGTCGTTTTATGAATCCCAGCAAATGCAAGGCCTTTAGTGTTATTTGCTCAACATGTAAATTAAAAGTTAGGGACCTGTCAAAGATATCAAGATCATGTATAGAGGATGCTGCCGGTAGCAAGCTTTCCCCCCCACTAAATACTCCAGCTCAATGAGAATGGGACTTCGTGAAAATCTCACTACTTTGTACTTTCTAATGTTCAGTTCCAAATAGTTTCGATCACACCAAACCGCAAATCTGTTAATGTCTTGTTGTAAGTCGCTGCAATCTGGAGAGACGACATTACAAAATTTCAGATTATCAGCATACACGAGGCAATTTGAATAGTGAAAACATGACACAACATCATTTATAAACAATATAAACAGGACTGGACCAATATGTGATCCTTGAGGAACACCAGATGTTACTGTCACCTCCCTTGAAACTGTTCCACTAATCACTCGTTGTTTTCGATTTGATAGGTAAGACCTAATCCATTCCAGATAAGATCCTGCAATGCCAATATCAGATAGTTTTTTTGGCAGTAATGAATGGAAGACACGGTCAAAAGCTTTAGATACATCGGTATATACTATATCGACCTGCTTACCCGATTCGAGTGATGTTACCAAGAACTCCTGAAGGATCCCCAAATTGGTTGCTGTAGAACGACCCTTATAAAATCCATGTTGTTGAGGGCTAGATCAAGTGACTTTTCAAAAAGTACAGTCATTGGCTGAGCAAGAGAAACGCAGTTCTTCAACAACACAGGGGCACTCCATCAGGTCCGGCGCCCTTGGATTGATCAAGGCACTTTAGTCTATTTATGATGTCATCAGCAATAAAAGTGTGGTGAACTAATCCAGTATCAAACTAAACTGCACCCTCTCCAAGAAAATAACACATGTACGTTTGAAACTTAACCTCACGCCGGACTTCTGAGTAAGTAATATAATCTCTCTCTTGCCCACTTCTCTTAATATTTTTGTACATTTTGTTTTTATGAGTTATCAGTTTCCGCAACGTGCCACTAAACCATTTTGGATACTTTTCACTTTTAATCGTTTTCTTTGATACATATTTACCAATCCCTTCAAAAACCCTCTCATAAAAAATCTCAGTGATGGTATCAATATCGGTTCCCCTGCTTTAAGCCTTAAGCGCACCAAAGTCCGCTTTTAAGAATTGGTAGACATTAACGATGATACAGTTTCTAAGCACCGGCATACATCCAAGGTTAACAGACATTTCCAGAGGAGGATGATGGGTGTCTCCAAGTAAAACACACAGTCAATTAAAAGTTCAGCAGTCTGCGATGAAATACGTTGGGAATCAGTATATTGTCCTCGAAGTTCCAAGTTACATTGGGAAAGTTGAAGTCACCGCATATAATAAACTTAGATGTGTAATATCTATTTCTAAGATTTTCAGTGGTATTACAAAATTTTTGGTATGCTTCTAGATTGGAGGAAGGGGGGAAATAAACAAAACACAGCACACAACAAGGTTCAATCTAGTCGATTGCAAACGCATCCATATATCATCATAACCAGGAACTACATCGGTAGGAATCACAGAGGAAGTGAGCGTATTCAAAACTGTCACCAATACACCTCCACCGCGCTGACAATTCAATACATTGTAGCGTCTGTCTCGTCGAAAAACTGTGTATCGCACGGAAAAAAAGTCCAGAAAGTGTGTATATCAGTCAATGCAATGGGGTCATAATTACAAAAATTGAAAAAAATGTGATACCATTTGGTGACTGTAGAGTCACAAAATGGTAGAGTTATCCGAAAAATATAACCATAAACATACACAACCTTGTATGTTAGGGAGGATTTATAGTTTTTAAAAACAGAATGGCACGTATTTATGTATTTACTAGATTGTATAATATATTTTTAAACCACCTCAAAAAAAAGTTAAGGTGGTATCTTATTGATCACTGCTTCTATCCAGTCATGGAATATTTTGACAGTTATATATATTGTGTATTTACCATATTTTAAAAAATGTATAAAGTTTTTTTATCAAATGTATTTCAACGTATTTCTGTATTTCTAGGCTTAGTAATTCTTGACATTTTTTATACTTTGTAAAAAGACTACTTAACAAGAAATAAATAAACCATTTTGACCTGATCACGATTGCATTGTTTAAATAAAATCCTTTATTTTCGAGATACAGGCCGCAGGCGTAACAACTTAATAAATTAACTTGACCGCACGGTTAAATGTTTTTTTCCGATGAGTTTTGCGTTGTAATAACACCCGATCATATAGTAACAAAAAATATTATTGTTAGCTTTCTTATATAAATTAGGTGCCGGTACCACGAATAGGATTGATTAATTATGTGCATTTTCGAAAATTAAAATAAGTGGTTTCATTTATATTTGGTACCTGGTATTTGAGATGAAAATGCAGGTTGGCTGGCATTCCTAGGTAACTTGGGATCTTTTCCATCGCCCACACTATTAACTTGATTTTTCAGTTCCAAGAGGCGAGGATGCTTAATTTCCGACTGACTTTCACCGGGGCTAGGACTTCCCGAACTACCACTTTGTTCGGTTATTTTAACTTCGGCAATAGTAGGAAGAGTTGGAACTGTTGGAATTGGAGTTATAGGTGTTCCCGGTGCCAGTTGATCTAGATTCAGGCTTGAATGTACTCCTGCAATATAAAATATGTTACGGTATCAAGTATGACAAAATACAGTTTATCGTAGACAGCCAACGATAAACTGTATTTTGTGTATGAATATGACGTTGCCCAAAACAATTAGTTGTTTTTAACAGACAATAATGTGTAAAAAAGTCTGACAATCTAATTTGGTCTACAATGTAGGGACAAAATTCACTTCACTTATTGTTTTTCAGCCAATCGAAACTTAGAGGGAAAAAATGGTGAACCAACTAGGTACTTAAAATTTTCAGTAGTATTTCCCAGTAGCATATTATTTAAAAATATTGTTCGCTATTAAATTAATATGGAGAGAATAAAAATTCTTAAAAAGTTGATGTGTTTATATAAAGAATACAAACTTAGCTCATGCACTTATATGAATACTTTAATTTAAAATGGCGTGGGGAACAAAATACTTTAATTTATAACTTCTACATCCTTTTATATCTAAGCGTCGATCTAGGCTATTTACTCAGTTATTCAGGTCATATTTTATGAGTGGTTGTCATTTTAAACTGAGTAAACTCTGACTCCAAACTTTGGGGAGAAAACCTTTCAAACGATATAATGCTCGGCTCATCTTTCTATTTAAACGTTTTTTATCAACACTCATAATATAATATTTGTCTTGTTTTTGTTTTCATCCATTTTTTAAGTCCTAATTTTTTGTTTTCATTAGAATTTTTTGTTTATTTTCCTTCTGTTAAACAGTTATATTTAAAATAAATTTAGTTTTTATACCCCTTTTGATAATCTTGCATTATTCATATATGTCAAAAATCTCTGATTTAAAAAAAAACCAATGATTTTTATAAAAAAAAAAATCGAAAATTTGATTTTGTTTCAGAAAAATCAGAGACTCTCCAACATGTGCATTTTTTTGTATATTTCACAGAACATGTAAACTGTAAATTTAAAATACTAAATTTCATTTTTATTTTTTAGAATCTTTAATATTGAACTTTTATAAGCAAGAAGTCTATCAAATTATGTGCTTTATTACCATTTTGTTATGAAACTATTTTCCATTTGTGTTATGAGTACAAGTAAATTAAATGTTTTTAGTTTCGAAACTCTCCGAAATAGTCTAAACCCTATAACTTTTTTATATTAGAATGAAATGTTGTTTTGGTTGCCGTATCTTTTAATTTTCTGAGTTTTTAATGAGACAACCTGTTATTTTTGGAGAGCATATAGAGAGAGGATATTCATATAATAACCTTGAGGTTAAACTTTTGACTTGATGATCCATAACCCATAAATCTTGATCACGATTTATTATCTGATTTATAGTATCAATAAAAATATAGGTACTAAACTAACTTTATACATAAAATGTCCTTTTAATAACTGATTATATAGTGAAGCGACATGATTCTAAATAAATCAAAGAGAGAAAAAAATTCCTTTTGTATTTGTCCACAAAAACTAATTCTTTACAAAATGGTATATTAACGGTATATATATATGTATGTATATATATATATATATATATATATCTATATTAAATATACAAAAGTGGAAAATTCTTAGGTTTAGGTTCGAATCAAATACCAATTTTTAATTTTTCATTTATTTGACGTTTCGCCCTGTAATTTAGGGCATCTTCAGAAAAAAATTTTTGATGCTAAAATTAAAAAATACAAACATTAACATTTAAGAGACACACTGTATACAAAACAATATTATCACGTTAAAACATATTTATATTCAACACTATAAAAGTATATACCTTGAAATAAGCAGATATTTATTGACAGATTTGTTTATGCTGCCAGAACTTGTATTATAGCAGTAATGAAATATTTATCATTTGTATTCTTTTTTTTTGTTCTCTCGTAAAAGAAACGGAACGCTTTTTTGTTGTTTTATGATGAATACCGTTTAAGTGTGGAGAGTTAATATAAAATCGAAATTAAGGTCTGACATTAATAAATTTATATACATATGGCTTAAATTA
This sequence comes from Kuschelorhynchus macadamiae, assembly GCA_030620095.1. Taxonomy (NCBI): domain Eukaryota; kingdom Metazoa; phylum Arthropoda; class Insecta; order Coleoptera; family Curculionidae; genus Kuschelorhynchus; species Kuschelorhynchus macadamiae. The sequence continues at coordinate 269,463 of JAUTXW010002739.1, read as the reverse complement.
TTTATGTCGGTTCTCTTATTCATGGAGTTTTTTTCTCTAGTAATTTCTATCATTTCTTTGATGGCTAATTTATTGTAATTAGAGTCTTTAGCTAGTATTTTAGTGTTTTCATAGTTGATGTTGTGTTTTTCGGTTTGTATGTGTTTGTTTAATGCTGTTGTGGCATTCTTTGTGTATTTATGTCCTTTTATTCTATTTTCCAGAAGCTGACTTGTCATTCCGATGTATTTTTTTGGACAATTGGTGCATGGTATTGAATACACTATGTTAGATTGTTTTTTTAGGGGAACTTTGCTCTTTAGTTTTGTAAAAATTTTGTTGATTAAGTTGTGTGATTTATTATTTAATATTTTATATTATTCTATTAGTGTGTTGCTCTGGGAAATGATTTTTTAGTAATACGTTTTTTACTTTTTTTAGAGTCTCTTTTCTGTATTCTTCTGGTGATGTTAACCGTAAGGCTCGATCAGCTAAACCGGTTATTACACTTAATTTTTGATTTTTTGAATGATTTGAATTATAATTCAGATATCTCTCAGACCAAGTATCTTTTGTGTACCATTTTGTTTGAATTTTGTTGTTGTTCTTTATGAGGGTCATATCTAAAAAGTTTATTTGATTATGTTGCTCTACCTCATACGTGAATTGTAGTTTGTGGTGAAATCTCTTGAACTCATGTACAGTTTCATTTAGTTTATTATTTCGAATTGCTATTAAACAATCGTCAACATATCTTTTAAAGAATATAGGTTGAAAATTTAGTTTAGCTAAAACTTTTTCTTCCAAGAACTCCATTATTAACTGTGCCATTGTTGAAGAAATTGGAGAACCCATTGCGCAGCCATGAATTTGTTGGTAGAATTTTTCTTTATATTGAAAATAATTTGTTGATAATGTGATTTTAATAATTTCTATAAACTCTTCCAATGATAATTGTGTATGATCTTTTAACAGGTTCTATTTTTCATTAATGATAATAGGTATAAGTTCATTAGGTATGTTTGTATACAAGGAAGTCACATCCAGAGATATTAGGATGTGATTATCTGGTATGACTACTGAATCTATAAAATTTTTGAAAGTAAAGGAGTCTTTAATGTAAAAGTCGTTTAGACCGGTAATATTGGAAATGCAATTTAACAGATATTTTGACAAATAATAAAACGGAGATTTAATACTTGAAACGATAGGTCTTATTGGAAGATTTGGTTTATGCAATTTTGGCAAACCGTAAATTTTTGGAGCTACGGCATTATGAATAGTTAATTTTTTTGCTTCAATTTCTGTAAACATTTTTTTATTTAGTAAACGTTTTATGGTTTGGTTGTTTTTATTTTGATAGATGTTAGTAGGATCATTTTTAAGTTCTTTGTATATATTTTGATCATTTAAAAGTCCTTCCATTTTGGTTTCGTATTCTATTGTGTTTTGTTGCTTTTATCTGATTTTAAAATTGAAATTTGGGGATTGTGTTTTATAAAGTGTTGTGTTTTATTAATTTGCTTATTAATTTTAATTTGAAGATTGTTTGTTTTAATTTTTTTATGTCTAAGTTTCATTTTATGATTAGTTAATGTGTTTGTTATTTCTCCCCTAATTGTGTCTTTTATTACTTCTGGTTTTCCTTGTATGGCTGCTCAAGAACAACAACAAAATTCAAACAAAATGGTACACAAAAGATACTTGGTCTGAGAGATATCTGAATTATAATTCAAATCATTCAAAAAATCAAAAATTAAGTGTAATAACCGGTTTAGCTGATCGAGCCTAACAGTTAACATCACCAGAATACAGAAAAAAGACTCTAAAAAAAAGTAAAAAACGTATTACTAAAAAATCATTTCCCAGAGCAACACATTAATAGAATAATTAAACAACGCACACACAAGTTATACAACACGTCTCGTTATAAGAATAACCGCACTCCAGAAGAAGATACAAAATATGTTGCCCTCCCCTATACAGAGGGACTTTCACAAAAAATCAAATACATTCTTAAAAAACATAACATTGTTACCTGTGATAAATCACACAACTTAATCAACAAAATTTTTACAAAACTAAAGAGCAAAGTTCCCCTAAAAAAACAATCTAACATAGTGTATTCAATACCATGCACCAATTGTCCAAAAAATACATCGGAATGACAAGTCAGCTTCTGGAAAATAGAATAAAAGGACATAAATACACAAAGAATGCCACAACAGCATTAAACAAACACATACAAACCGAAAAACACAACATCAACTATGAAAACACTAAAATACTAGCTAAAGACTCTAATTATAATAAATTAGCCATCAAAGAAATGATAGAAATTACTAGAGAAGAAAACTCCATGAATAACAGAACCGACATAAATAATTTAAGCCATATGTATATAAATTTATTAATGTCACACCTTAATTTCAATTTTATATTAACTCTCCACACTTAAACGGTATTCAACATAAAACAACAAAAAGGCGTTTCGTTTCTTTTACGAGAGAACAAAAAAAAAGAATACAAATGATAAATATTTCATTACTGCTCTAATACAAGTTCTGGCAGCATAAACAAATTTGTCAATAAATATCTGCTTATTTCAAGGTATATACTTTTATAGTGTTGAATATAAATATGTTTTAACGTGGTAATATTGTTTTGTATACAGTTTAAATGTTAATGTCTGTATTTTTATAATTTTAGCATCAAAAAATTTTTTCTGAAGATGCCCTAAATTACAGGGCGAAACGTCAAATAAATGAAAAATTAAAAATTGGTATTTGATTCGAACCTAAACCCAAGAATTTTCCACTTTTGTATACAATAACGGTTCAAGAAAACACAAGATATTATATATATATATATATATATATATATATATATATATATATATATATATATATATATATATATATATATATACATCGTTATCGTATTATGAAAATATTTAATTAGTTATGAAATTTTAACATCCTTTAAAATCTCCTCATCTGTATACGCAGTAACTAAGTGTGCTAAAACCTTCCCCTGCTCCTCGGACAATATATGCACGAAAAAAAGTATAGTTCTTCGATAATTTTAAGGGATATAAAAACGTAAAAAATTCATATTTTGACAACGATTTACAAACCGACATAGTCAAATTGAAAACATAAATAGTTAAAATATTTCAACATTTAAAAATTGTGCGCGTCATTGGCGTATATATTTGATTTTTTTTCGATTATATATGTTTTATAAAAATTACATAATATTACGGAAAACGGCAAAACACGTCAAGTTTATATAATTTATTTATATATACAATATTTCATATACACAGGGAAGAGGTACCTCGGGCAGCCCCGGGTACAAGCCCCTGGAGAAGAAAAAAAATCCAAAAAAACTGTGACACTCGGCGAAATACGTCAAATTTCTTTTATCTTTTTGTACCTATGTAAAATTTTTTTCATCTATGTTGCTCGTCAAAAAAGCAAAAAAGATCGGAAAAAGGTTTTTTTGACAAGACAATAATTATAGGCTTAACCGATTTAAAGAAACTTTTCGGATTTTAAAAGTTTATTTCATCTAGAATCAGTTGGGAGAAATGCTTTTTATCACATTTTTTTTATTGTACGGGGTGGTAAATATAAAAATTAAATCTTTCAAAAAGGTCTATTTTTTTAAAGAGTGGTTTTCCTCGTTATTATGGTTTGATATTTTGAAGCCTGTGTCAATATCCCGGTAAGTTTTTAGCAGTTCTTCTTTACTGCTTTGTAACAAAAATGGCGTAATTTTTTTAGGCAAAAATGATAAAATGTGCAAATTTATAATGGGAGAATGCCACATTTCTATTGTTAGTGATATCTATGGAGCATTTTAAGAAATTTATTTTTATACGAGACTTTTTAATCTATACAGAGTGTCCCAAATTAGGTAAGGTCATACGTAAGTGTAAAATTATCAAATATTCGATTATCTTAATTTATGTATTTGGAAAATACATGCAGATATTACTATAAGGTACAAAGTATTCCAAATTATATTCTATGGATTGGTTGGAATCCCGGATATGAAATAATGTATATAGTGTTAATATTCCGATTTTTTTTTTTCGTAGATTTGCAAACCAAAGATAAAAAATATCATTAAAGCACCGCCACAAAAAATTTGTATTAGAATACGGTCTTCACTGACCACACTGTATCTTGTTCGAAACTTTATGCATTTCATAGCATAGAATTTAGGACACTCTTTACCTTATAGTAACATCTGTATATATTTCAACCTTTAATGAAATTAATGAAATATTTGATGATTTACACTTATATTATGATCTTACTTAGATCGAACCCTATATACTTTAATTCCAGACGAGACAAAACTCTCATCTGGTGTCGTCTCGACCAATTTTCCGTGACGAGATTAGCGAAAGTCGAAATGAGACAAAATGAAATCTTAATCTTGTCTCGCGGCATCACTAAAAACGTCTGCTTTTCGAGAACATTTTTTAGCAAAATTTGCACAATTAAGGACAGAAGACAAAGTTTTGTATGTTATTCGGATCGAAAACAATCATTATGAAACACGCCCGCCGTCGTGATTATATTCAAGACTAGTCTCATAATGAGCGCTATTTCGAAACTTATAACATAAATAGCTATTATTTCAATAACAGTTACTTAGCTTTTTTAAAAACGATGAAACGTCAAATTTATTTAATCTTTTTGCATATAAAAGTAATTAATTCCATTATTTAGGGTTACCTAGGTATAGAGGGGTCATATGAAAGTAATTGTTTCTTTTATTTAGGGGTCGAAATAGTCCCTTAGAAATAAAAATAAATTTGTAGATTTTTTAAAATGGAGGACCACGCATTCGTTTTAATTTTAGATTTTACGGAAAAAGTCATTGGTCTGGATACATTAAGTTTTTTTATTAAAAAAGTTTTAAAAAATGTATACCCACAATACTGAGAAAATCCCAAAAACTCATTAGAACCTTTATATTTTACAGCCTCTTAAACTTCAAAATTGTCAATTTTCAATATCTAAAAAAAAATAGATGGCCATGAATTAGGTATTCATAAAATTAAAAAATGTAATAAAATACAGAGCATTACATTTAAAATAACGATTTTTTATAAATGTAATGCATTTTTTAATTTGATAGTTCTTTTTAAAATTTGTTTTAAACACATCACAAAATGTCTACACAATTCGTATTGAAAGTTTTTTTATCTCTACGAATAACGGACATATAAGGCCTGTTCAAAGATATAGAACCTGTATCTAAGATAAATCCTACATTATCTAAAAGTGAAAATAAGTGTGTGTTTGTCCAGAACAGATTAATTTTTAAGATCCCGGGAATCGGGATTGTATACAAAATTTTACAGAAAATATCCGATTTCAGAAAATAATAGTTTGATCTAAACCTAACAGATATTCCTACCGTTGTGATATTTTCCAGGAACTATTAGTTTGGCTTGATATTTTCCAGGAAAAACTAATATGTACTGATTGACTTTCAGAAATCTCAGTTTTGATGATTAGTTTGGACTATTTGTTACATATATAGAGTAGTGACAGCCAGAGCGAAGCATCGCGGGGGCACACTGTTAAAGCCATAACACTGTAAATGTATTTTTATTTTAATTGCTTTAATGAGGATTAATGGAGTTTAAGTTTTTGTTCAGCTTTTAAACTAAATAATAAAAATGAATTTTACAAACACAGTATATGTATCATATATATACTCTATTTGCAAAACATACATAATGTATGTCAAGAGTTGTGGTTATAAACCTCAAATGATATACTAAAGTTGGCGTATTTTGCCGTTCCTTTTTTAAATATTATTTATATATTTCAGCTGTTTCACTTCCTTAGATTAAACATCTATAAAAAAATGCTTTTGCATGCAAAAAAACATAAATTTGTTGTTTGACCGTTTTTTAGAAAAGCGAAGCGTTATGGAAATAAAAAATATTCGCAATTTTAATTAATTTAGGGCTACCCTGTATAATGGAAATAGATGTTTTTATATAAAAAATTATAAAGAAATGTTTCAATTTTACTGTTTTTTAAGCAAGCTAAATGTTTCAAAGGACTGTTTCACCATCCTAGAACTACTTATCTCTTATCCATGTATAGTTAAAATAAATAAATTTGACTTCTTTCATTGTTTTAAGTAGGTAGGCTAAGTGTTTCTAAAATACATTATTTTTTCCATTTTCAGGTGGCTGCCTCATCCTCCTAGGGCTATCCTGTATAGTTGAAAAAAATATTTTCAAGGGACTGCCTCATCCTTTTTGGGCTCCCCTGTATACTGAACAAAACTGTACACAAAAGAATAAAATACATTCGCCATTTTTCGAAATATTGTGTTATTTTAATATATATGAAAAAAAAATCAAGTACCTATGCCAATTAAAAATCCGTAAAATTCCTTTACCCGTAACTTCCCTCGTTATGGATCTTTCCTTTTATTAGGAATAGTGAAGTGCAACCTAATTTAATTCAGTACAAAGTCATTTAGTAACACATATACAACTATCTTTTCAAATATATTAATTGGACGCCATTTTATTCCATCTTATTCCTATCAATATTTTACCAGTTTCTACCTAGGCGACAGTTGATTTTTGGGCATATTGATAAACACCGTAATTTTGATAAGTCATGATGAATTCGTACCCAGTTTATCCCCATATCACATTTTATTTTTCTAAAAAATTTAAAGTCAATGAATTTTGTTCCGCTATCTTATTAGTACCACACTTTTACTAGTTGATCTCTATACCACAATTAGTTGTGGCACACAATTTGAAATCAGTTCATTAAGTAGTTTTTTCAGGCTGAATTTTAAAATATTTTATTAGGCCTCCATTTTGTCCCGCCATCTTGGATTCGTACCAAGATTTTACCAGTTGATTACTATACAATATTTGATTTATGTTCAAAATTTGAGATAAATTGGACAAGTAGATTTTTAGTAATACTTCTTTTATCCCCATATGACCCCTAGTTTTTGGCCAAAATTTGAAATCAATCAGGTAAGTATTTTTTTTAATATTACAAGCTATAACCACTAATTATTTTGAAACCAGGAATCCCGATAGAAGTAGCGAGAGAAGGGCCAAACTAACTCAGTGTCGCCACAGCAAATTTTTTGGGAAATTATGGACGTTAATTACGGTTTATCACACGCCAAATTTAAATTGATTAAATTAACTCTAGAAATATATGAAGCATACTAAAAAATATTTAAAATTTTAACACCCTGTATCTTGAAAACGAACCCTTTCCGGACCCATGTCGTTAAGAACTTTTTAATATACCCATGTGTAAATAGCTCCTCCAAATATTGGAACGGAATTTCAGAACAACCTAAAATAATAATGTTTATCAACCCTGAGGGGTGCAAGGGACGATGGCGTTAAGAAGGTGAAAAGCCAGTCCAAATTTCAACCTCACCTGCACGAGTGGTGACTTCGGTCATACGGTGCCCCCTGCTAGAAACTAACGAGGCACTGACGACCGAGTCACAGCGGTATAACTGTAAGATCTAGAGTTAAGGAAATTTCACTCTAGCCACCCACCCACCCTACCAAGCGGTCTAGCCAGCGTGGTAGGAGTACGGCTAAAACACCCCACATGCTTCACACAAATGAGCAAAGGCCCTCAGTCCCCGGTAGCTCGAAGATCCCCGACTATGGTAGCAGTCAGGATAGATCCAGAGCAGAGGGTGGAAAGAAGCAAGATCCTTCTGAAAGCTCTATGGCTGATCACGGTTTTGGAGACCGAAACGAACGTGGAGTGAGACTGGTAATCTATTTGCAGCAAAAGAATCTTTATGTGATGAACTCTTTCTTTGACAGAAAACCTTCCCGGAAATGAACCTGGGCAAGCCCAGATGGAATGACGAAGAACGAGATCGACTATATGATCACGGATAAGAAATATATTGTAAATGACATATCCGTTTTAAAAAGGTTTTTTGTCGGAAGTGATCATCGAATAATACGGGCAAAAATATATTTGAATATCAAAAAAGAGAGGAAAGTGTAACAGAATAGACTATAACAACGGTATAGAGTATATATTTTTATATATTCTAAATATTATTCAAGCAATATTTTACTAAAACTGTTGGTTCTCATGTTCACGCTTAAACAGGCTTGATTATTTCACAAGAATTATAAGTAAATTTGTCTAATATTAGTTTCGAGAATTTAAAACCTTAAATAAAGTATCATATATTTCAAATGCTATATTTTAGAGTATAGACAGATTTATGGATAAGCTTTCTTAAAAGGTTACAATTTATGCCTTCCTTTTCGAGGGTTTATGATCCCATATGTTCCCTGTTTCATGGTAATCTTTCTTTGGTCTGTTTAATTTAACTTATTGCAAATATTAATTGAAACATTTTATTTGGTTCGATGCAATGATAATAAATGGTCAATTTACTATGTTGAAAATACAATAGAGTACTTTGTAATAGGAACATTACCGAAAAGCCATGTTTTTGGGGCATAATTTTCCCTTAAAGTTTAGAGTAGGGACTTAAGATTTTTGTTTTCTTTTCTTTTGTACTAAAGTTGGGATTTAAAGATAATTCCCTCATTTTCTAGATTAAAATACTTTTTTTTGTTATTAGGTTTAAGTATTATTTTTGTACAGCATTTCATTTCCTGTAGTTTTGTTAATAGATTTTTAAGTTGTTTTTAAAAACCAAATCTTTTATTTAAATAAACCATCTTCTAGTTAAAATAAATATATATTCAAGAAGATACCATCGTTGTTGCAGTTTGCTGTTGTTCGAGTTTATATGGCCCCAGAATTGGTGAGATAAGATATTTAATTCAATTTGTACTAACAATTTTATTTCCTTACATTGTAATTTATAATTCACGAAGAAGTCCATAGAGTACCTTTGATTTTACTTATCATATATTAGTTAATTTCAGTATTGTGAGAAGGTTGCCCGCTAAGGCTCAAATAAATAAATAAATAAAATTAATAAATAATTTTAAATATAATAAATAACCGCTCGATAACCCTGCTACAATTTAATGGTGGCAGCTAAGCGAATAAAATGAAAGATTTGTAATTTTTTTTTCTTTGTTATGTTCTTATCGTTAAGTAGTTTTTTTTTTATATTGCAAGTTGATCAGTTTTATAAAAGAACTCATGCATTTTATTATCTTGAGGTAGTTTAAGTTTCATTTTTGTTTTGAAAGAGTAGTAGGCTCATAAATAATATCGAATAATCTCTTGATTTGAAAGTTAGAAAAAAAAATTACAGAGTTAGATAGGGAATTTCAGCATTAAAGTCAAAGGTACCATTGGAAGCCTGCGATCGAGGCCAATATCAGGAAATTTTCAAGAAGCAGCAGCTGTAACGGTAGTAACTAACAAGTTTATTTATTGTTGTGGTTATTTTTTTTTTGATGACTTGTAATTTTTTTGGACTTTCGGATCATAAAGAAATTTTGTTGTTATAATTTATATTTTTGAGAATTAATAAAAAAGGATTTTAGTTCAAGATTTAAATATGTATGGTAAACACAACAATAATAACTTTATTAGAACGTAGTTAGTTGATTAACTTGATTGACATGCACAGACTCCTTTTATGTTTGCAGTGCAATGAAACATGATCGTATTTTATATGAACTGTTGCGAATTTGTGGCGTATTGTTTAAGAGATGCTATAATTTGTTGCTAATTTTTTTTTGTGCGGTTTTTATAAGAAAAAACAGATATTGTATATATCGTAGTATCGAATTTTGTAGGTATATATTTTTTTTTGTGTGAGTTTAAATTACTTCGTAAAGTAAAGTACATTAAAAGAGAAATAAAATTTTAGTTTAGTAATCTCTTAAACGGTAGGCTTTCTACATAATACATATTTTTTTTAAGAACTTAGGTTATTTTATGGGTGTATTTAATATATATTTTTTTTTATAAAATAGGATTTCTGCCGAAGTTGCAATATAGCCGAATTTTTCTATTTGTCAACGTATTTGTTTTATATTTATTTGAGTTGTTTGGAAAAACGTATTTTTGTCTTTCAGGTCTTCTAGGTGTTGAAGGAGGAGAGCCGAACTAAAATGAATAATAAAGTATTTGTGAGCTTTGTAGTTTTGTTTGAGAACCGATATTTAGACAGAGGTAGAAAAGAGGATTCTTTCGGGTGCCTCGTTATTTGATTTGTGTATTGTTTAGGGACAAAGAGATTGGTCTAAAGAAAAGGATAAGCACTTGTATATATTTTAGTACCTACTGTAATTTAATTTAGGCAATTTTGGTGAAGAACTAGATACTGGGCAGATATTTTTCTCTTTTTGGATAAACAGCCGACATCTGGAAATTTGGTTTACGAGGCCTATGCGGTGACGTTTATTAGAAATTAAAGCCATGAGCTATTGGTTATTTTAGACAACGTATGGTAAATTTGGGTAATTGGATACTATTTATTTTTTTTAAATAGGGTTCGGCAGGTAATAATTACAGGTTATTTTTATATTTGATAAAACACGTTGTTTTATTATGCTTATTTGACTTGCGACTTCTCGATAATTTATGAAGGTATAAAGATATAGGTATTGTTTTCTTGCGTTAATTGTTCGTGATCATGACGAAAGAGTTCACAAACTGGGCAAATAAATTGTTTAGGGGATAAAAAAGTGTTTTAACAGTATGAACGAGAATGTTTGAGATAAAAGAGTTGCTATATTAAAGAGTTCATATTTCTGAATGAAAAACGTATTCAGGGGATAAAGGGTTTTAACACGTGTGAACTGGAATGTGATTAAAAAAAATACAGGAGATTTAAAGATGTATATTATGCCGCTGTTTTAGGGGGAATGCAGGGAATAAAGGCATATTATGGGCTATTCTGGCTATGATATAAATAGCAACTATATATAAAAAAAGATTGCCGGCAAATTTAGTGATGAAAGACGTATAATACCATAGTTAAATAAAAATCGACGCCTATGATTCAACGTGACTAACATTTTTTTTTTAGAAGAACAGTAAAATAATGATAAAGTGGAAGTCAGGGGATAAACATGAAATTAGCCATTTCTCACCAAGGAGAGTGAGGGGATAAAGTTTAAAAAAAGTGATTTTCCGGTCCGGTATATATATTGATATATTGTATAAATGAATTTTATTTGGAAAATAAATACTATTGTTATAAATGACGGTTAGTGTCATAGTAAGAGATTCTCAGTAGGTATAGAGATTACCGTGTGGAAGAATCGTGGAAGCTTCCTAATGCTCTAGAATTGTGTGCCTGTAGAGAGACTTTTCCGATTAAGGTGATAGTTGAAGTGTAATTTGATTTTTTTTTGTTGTCAATAAATGTGTAATTTTGATAAAAACGGTGTATAAAGAATAAGAATGACGCGTGTTAGCGATAATGCTTGTAGCTGAATGAGATGCGTTGGAAAAGTATACGAGCTATATTTGACTTAATCAATCGTAAACTGAGCATCAGTTGAACTGTAGGATAATGGCCAGTATCCGAACGTTAAAATGTGTGATTTTATTTTTTTTTTGTTGTCTTTTGGGCTGCGACCTTGGTATTTCTACATATACTAGTCAGTGTGGACATATTATAGTCGGTAAGCCACGGAATCAGTTTAATACTAACATTACAATTTTGCTTTTAAGAACAGAGTGTAGGTAGTTTAGTTCGTATACTGTGTTTTGTACTTATGTTGCATTTGTTTTTACACGATTTCTTTTTCTGGGTATGTTACAACAAAGAAAGAAATACAAAGAGGTTTTCAACCACAGTCTGCTCTCTAGTCTGTAGTTGAAATTCAAAAATTATCACGTATGAAAGGAAAATGTCAGGTGGCTTGATTCTATAGAGGTCATAGGTCACGACAATATAAAAAAAAATAGGTCTCCTCAAAGAATGTACTGGAAAGGTACATAGGTACTAAATAAATGGTACAGTTAAACTAGAGAAATAACGCGTCGCTCTAGATAGAGTAAAAGAATTGTAAAATTGAACGCAAGAAAGGTGCAAGCTATTAGTTCCCCCGGTATCTCCGTTAAGTAATTTTACTATATTAGTGTGCAAAAGATCTCCGTATAGATGAGGGAGTTAGATTCAAACTTTACAGGAAGGTGTAATGAAACGGGAATAGATTGACATCAAAACGATGGAAATGGATGGAAAAATATAGATATAGACGCAATTTTGGTAATTAGGCGACCGTAGTTTTTTATTATTAGGTGATAATGAAAAGTTTTAATCAGATATTATCAGGCCATATACGACTTGAAAATTTGTTTCTTATTCTTTTGTTAAAAAAAAAGCCATTTCATACCTAGAAAAGATACATCTAGTAAAACTTATTTTTATTATGGTTAAAAAAAACTATTCACTTGAAAGTACGACTCTTAAAAAGAAATTTAATCAGATAAAAATTATTCGAATTAATGTATTATAACAGTTTTTTTTTAATTTTTGTGTTTTTTTAATATACCCAATAAATAATAAATTTTAATTTGAATAATTTAGATATCATTAAATCTATTTATATAAATAGCCTTTTGGACGCAGTCTTAAAATTATCTGACCATAATTTTTTTTTCTCACCATTTGCATAGAAGGTTTGGGTATTTTGTTCGTTTTTTTTTAAGGTTAATAAGAATCATTATTTTAAAAATAACATTTATTAGTTCTTGGTTTTAGTTCTTTTTAATTTTTTTTTCTTTCTCTGTTTAAATCGATTGTCAAAGAAAATACGTAACGTAAACAAGTCTGGCCTAGATAATTTAAATATCATTATTAAAATTAGAGGGAACAATATAGCTATTAAAGGGATAGTATCATAAAGCCTACTTCAGTGTTTAATCAGGTGGTACAGTCATATTTTGGCTAATGGAATAAGAAAATTAATGTTATTATATTTTGTTTGGTAGTTTTTTGTTGCTGAATAAATCTGTGTTACGACATGTGTACGAAAGTTTTCTTTTTAATGATTAAAGTAAGGATAAAACAGTAAGTGGAAGTTAATGACGTTCGTATTTTGTGGGGTTGATTCCTATTTAAATCCATAAAAATATCTCATTTGTGTTAACTGTTTTTAGGGATTCTGACAGAAACTGGTTATACCTACATTAACGATCTCTTATCTGAAGCTATACTTTGTTGTTGGGAGTACACAGATTTAATTTTAAAATAATTTTAAAGGATAATTATTGCATAATTATGAAAGTGTTCAATATGTTATTGACAAACAGATCAAGATAAAAGAATACCCTGTATAAAACTATCAAAATTTTAGTTTTTTTTAAATATAACTAAGCCAATATAACTTAAATTTTTAGGATTACTATAAACAAACAATAAGTTTTTATTATAGGTACCACGCCAGTAGATATGAAACCAATAAATAAGCTTGGATTTTATTTAGGGAAAGCAGGGTTTTAGTACCTGCCGTTTTTGGAAGATGATAGTTTAGCCGAAAACACTTGTTACTTTGTTACAGATGTTAATTATTATATGACAGGGACATGAATAGTTTTAACGGAAAGAGCGTAGGAATAAAAAAAGGGTTTTTAGAAAGAAATATTTTAGAGATGTAATTGTGAATGACCTAATTGTTTTTATAAGTTTTAAGAGTATAGATATTTATAGTTTTATTTTGAGTTCCGTATTGACATCAGTTAAAATGTTAGAACTAAACGAACGGATTTGGTAATTAGATTGAAGAATTTAGAAAAAAAAATTTAAAATTAATACGGAGTTGGTAAAAACGGAGATACGTGTTCAATAAGAAAATTAAGAAAAGAAATTTGTTGACATATTAAGAAAAACTTTGAAGTAGTAAAGATATTTTGAAAAGATAATATGCTTGCGGGAAAAAGAAGTCGATAAAGTTAACATAGATCAAAGTCAAATTAAGCGCTATGTTTGGAAATATTTTATTTTATTTTCTTTTAAGGGTTGGATATGTACTTTCTTTTGTTTTTGTTTTGAACATTAGTAATGTTTTGATGTTTTAGATTACTTTATTGCGATTGCCATGCATGTTGAGGTTTTAGTCACTAGCTATTCGTTTTCCTGTCCCATTGGGGACAGATGTAACAGCCAATTAGTGAATGAAGAGGCTATGAGTTTAGAGGCTATCGAGGCTAGCAGTAGATTCGTGCCATGCCAGGGTCCAAGCCAAAGGTCCAAGCAAGATCCAGGTCTTGAAGAAAGTTGTTCAAGACTTGTCTTGAGTTCCACCAGTCCCACTTACCAGCCAATGCTGTGTATTTTTTATTCACTTCAACGCCGCCCAATAGTTCTTTTTTCTTCCCAAAGAGTTTTTTTGAATACATTAGTATTCCATAATATTGCATAACATTTATGCACCAATCCTAAGTACGTCAGAAGTATAAACTTGCCTACGTTTATACAGGAGTTTTCATGTCACGTCACATTTTCCCGTTTCCAACTGTCATGTCAGTATAATTTCAGTCATCATTTATACATCAAAAATATATGGGCAGGCATTTCTTTTTAAACTGAGATTGTTAGTAATGCTAACTAACAGATGCAGTTCGAAGGATTTTCATACCAAAAGGAAGTACGATTGTCAAGGATAGATATTTCTGAAAATATGGTTCGTTCAGAGGGAAGAGCGAAAATTCAATCCTTGTAGTCTGCATATTGCTATGTGCTATTAGCAATTATGGGCAGAAATGGTTCCAGACATTGTTCCACTTAGAAGCGTGCTATGGTTCACCCACGTCACAGTTGAAGGTCCGATTTGGCAATAATCCGACGTAACGGAAGTCCATGGAGAAGAGCGCAGATAGAAGAAGTTCGGCGATACCACTAGATAGTCCGGGGCACGCGAGATACCAGGTCACAGAGTTCGCAGATGAAGAGATGTCCAGAAGAACGTGAAGTGTTAAAAAAAAGGACATTTCAGTATAAATGTTGTTATCGTTTTCACCAAGAACTGTCGGGTTTTACCTTTCTATTGTCATTTTTACCTAGTAAAAGCCTCGAGTAAAATTAAATGTTTCAATCTAAGGGGGGAGGAAATTGTAACAGAATAGACTATAACAACGGTATAGAGTATATATTTTTATATATTCTAAATATTATTCAAGCAATATTTTACTAAAACTGTTGGTTCTCATGTTCACGCTTAAACAGGCTTGATTATTTCACAAGAATTATAAGTAAATTTGTCTAATATTAGTTTCGAGAATTTAAAACCCTAAATAAAGTATCATATATTTCAAATGCTATATTTTAGAGTATAGACAGATTTATGGATAAGCTTTCTTAAAAGGTTACAATGTATGCCTTCCTTTTCGAGGGTTTATGATCCCATATGTTCCCTGTTTCATGGTAATCTTTCTTTGGTCTGTTTAATTTAACTTGTTGCAAATATTAATTGAAACATTTGCAAATAATAATTGAAACATTTTATTTGGTTCGATGCAATGATAATAAATGGTCAATTTACTATGTTGAAAATACAATAGAGTACTTTATAATAGGAACATTACCGAAAAGCCATGTTTTTGGGACATAATTTTCCCTTCAGAAAAGATAAACTGAAAGGGTTTTTCGTGCCTTTTTTCGCCATGACTTTTCGGACCCATAATGTGGATAAGTTAGTATAGGCTTATATATTAAATTATATACATAATCTTAGGACTAAGAATTGAAGGGAATATCATTTTAATCTATTTATTCACTTTTTATTATCATGAGTGACACCTCGTGTTTCTAAGACGAAGTTCCGAACTTAAAGTTTAGAGTAGGGACTTAAGCTTCACCATTCACAGCTTTATTCGTTTCGTCCTGACTAATAAAATCAAAGAGGGGATTGGTCTAAGGGGTGGATCTAGTAATAGCTGAGCTAACTTTGTATTTTACGGGAAGACTAAAAGTCAGTCTGTGTCAGAGTTTTGTTTCTTATAGTTGATCTTAAATTCTTCTTTTGTGGTGGTTTATGGGGTTTTACGTATACAGTGGGATATTAAAGTTAAGGGATTTTCAAAGATATTTTATTTTTTATTCTATTTTTATCTATCGTTTTATTTAAAGATTTTTGTTTTCTTTTCTTTTGTACTAAAGTTGGGATTTAAAGATAATTCCCCTATTTTCTAGATTAAAATACTTTTTTTTTGTTATTAGGTTTAAGTATTATTTTTGTACAGCATTTCATTTCCTGTACTTTTGTTAATAGATTTTTAAGTTGTTTTTAAAAACCAAATCTTTTATTTAAATAAACCATCTGCTAGTTAAAATAAATATATATTCAAGAAGAAGATACCATCGTTGTTGCAGTTTGCTGTTGTTCGAGTTTATATGGCCCCAGAATTGGTGAGATAAGATGTTCAATTCAATTTGTACTAACAATTTTATTTCCTTATATTGTAATTTATAATTTACGAAGAAGTCTACAGAGTACCTTTGATTTTACTTATCATATATTAGTTAATTTCAGTATTGTGACAGGGTTGCCCGCTAAGCCTCAAATAAATAAATAAAATAAATAAATAATTTTAAATATAATAAATAACCGCTCGATAACCCTGCTACAAAACAGTTGGCAACAAAATCGAAAGCTGTAAAACGGTCTTATCCAGAAAATTCCGAACTGTTCCGAAATGAATTAGAAGAATGCTTAGATGAAGTGCAGTATTGGGACTATACAGACACAAATGTAGAAGAGCTAAACATCAAAATTATAAGCGCAGGGACAGAAGTAGAAAGAAAGCATTGTCTGAGAAAAAGAAACAAGGAGGAAAAACTAAGCATGAATACCAAACAACTCCTAGAGCAAAGAAGACGACTAAGAAACAAATACGGCCAAAATCGTGCAACCTAGAAATGCAAAATTGAAAACTAAATAAAAGAATCTCCAGGTCCATCAGAGCAGATACACGTAAGTTCAACACGGAGATGATTACGAGGGTAATTAAGAGGAACCGAAGCCTTAAAGTATTGAGAAAAAATATGTCTGAAGGTAACAAAAGCATATGTAAACTGAAAAACGGCCAAGGAGAGATTGTTACAAGTAGAGAAGATTTACTGAAACTAGTGGAAGAATTCTATGCAGAACTACTTTCCAAGATGAAAAACACCAAGCCTCCAGGTGAGGGTAATGTGACAGTCGATTCAATTAAAATGGGCGGCGAAAAATTGTTTCGAGCACTTAAGCTTTTGTTTAATGCATGCCTTTTTAATTGTATTATCCCATCCCATTAGAATAATGCCATTATTGTTTTGCTGCAGAAGAAAGGGGATATAGCGACCTTAGGAAACTACAGACCCATCAGTCTGCTCTCGCATGTTTACAAACTATTCACAAAGATTATCACATCCAGACTTTGTTCCAAGTTGGACTTGCACCAATCTGCAAGTGTTGAAACGCTGGATAGAAAAGATCGTGGAGTATTATAACAAACCCCTTGTGCTGATATTCGCAGACTATGAAAAGGCTTTTGATACCGTAGACCAACAAAAAATGCTCGAGGCGCTTTCCGATTGTCGCACAGACTACCGTTACACTTCACTTATAAAATACATATATGAAAACGCCACCTCATGTGTCAGACTCCATGAAAACAACAGCAAATTTCCAATTGAGAGAGGGGTTGGACAGGGTGATACTATCTCTTCGAAATTGTTCACAAATCTTCTGCAGTATCTATTCAAGAGGATAGAATGGGACGGGCTAGGATTAAATATAAACGGAGAAAATCTGCGCCACCTAAGATTCGCCAATGATATAGTCCTAATTTCCGATTGTATAGGTAAGGCCAACATAATGCAGGAACAACTGAAAAATGCCTCTCAGGAAATGGGTCTCAAAATGAATACGTCAAAAACCCAGGTTATGACGAATTTGATGATTGGCGATGGTGTTTATTTGAATGGAAACCATGTGGAAGAAACCACTTCTTATAAGTATCTTGGCCACGAAATCAGAATTGGAAGAGACAATCAGATCTGCGAGCTGTCTAGAACAATAGGACTAACATGGGCAGCATTCGGAAAATTGAAATGTGTGTTTCAGTCAAGTATCCCTCTCTGTTTGAAGAGGAAGGTATTTGATCAGTGCGTGTTGGCTGTTCTAACGTATGGTTCACAAACATTGACCTTAACCAAAAAAGCTGCAAATAAAATCAGAACCACACAGCGAGCAGTGTGTGAGAGTTGTCGATGCCTTAAAAAGAATAGCAACCTTCAAGTGGAACTGGGCAGGACATGTCGCAAGACTGACTGATGACGGACGAGGAAGGTAATCACATAGAGACCAAGGCACGAAGCATTCCGAAGTAGGGGACGACCACCAACTAGATGGCACGACAATCTAAGACGCATCCACCCAAACTGGATGCAGGCTGCACAAGATAGGAACCTATGGAAGCGATTAAGGGAGGCTTGTGTCCAGCAGTGGACTTTAGAGGCTAATTGATGATGATGATCAACCCTGACTAAATATACCTGTAAATGAATCTTAGTTATATTTATTTCTGTCAGAATTAAAAAAGAATTATTAAACATAACTGAAACATACCTGGATCTATATTTAACGGTTGTTTCATTCTTTTCTCCATTGTCCCATCGGGTAACTGAACCATAAAATATGATCCACCTATACTTCCTCGTTCCATCTGTATTCTTCGTTCTTCAGCCATTCTTTGTAATAAAGGTTTTTCGCCCGATTCCTTTGGGTACGTTAAGGGGCGCATTAAAGCTCCGAAGAGAACACAGTTTAAGATAAACCCCGCTAAAATTAAATTTGCACCCCTCCAACCGTATTCTTGAAGTAACAAATCGGCAAGAGGTGCAAACGCAAATGTACCTACGCCAGAACCACATACAGCAATACCCGTCGCCAACGATCTTTTCGTTTCAAAATAGTAACCGACACACACCACTGCTGGTAAATATATTAAACCAAAACCTATGCCACCTATAAAACCGTATATTAACATTAACCAATTTACAGTTGGGCAGTAAAATGACAAAACGAAGGCAGAAGAAGAAATTATGCTACCGGTTATGCACACTGCGCGACACCCGAACTTGTTCGTTAGAGCACTCACTAGTGGTCCAGCACTAAGATACATTCCTGAGAGAAGAGAGCCAACCCACGCAGTTTTACCCTAAAAAAGAAAAAATAGAAATTAAAATTTAATTGAAAAGAACATTCAAAATAATACGGCATTGTGTACACACGTAGGGGCTTTTTGGGGATGTCGCTGGAAACGTACAGTTTACGCAAATACCTGGATTAGAACCATGCCCACTGAGTGATTTAAAGGTATATTTTTACCTAAATAGGAGATTTATTTAAAAATAAATTATTTTTAAAGACTTAAAAAATATAAATGAAAACTAAAAACAAAAAATTATGTATTACTTGTGAGCTAAATAAAATAAAGTAATGGAAAATACAACAGTAAAAAAATATTACCAATTAAGAAAAATGCAGTAACAAAATTGGAAAAATGGTTAATTTTTAATTGGAGCACCGTTAAAACTTAAAACTAATGCAAGCCTTCTTGGTATAGAGCAAATAAGAATATGAGTACCTTGTATTTTCTTCCACAACTCAATTTAGTTTTTTTTAGGAAATTTGCATCATACATTTTCTTGACCATATATCCCCAGATTAAGTCCGCACTTCTAGAATACCATGGTAGATATTTTATATTGTTTTTAGCAAACCAATTCTTGATTAGTCGACCCGTCTGAACAGGACAGTTATCATATTGATATATAAAAGCATTTGGTAATTTTTCGTTTAAACTAACACTGCCGATTTTTATAAATGTTGCTACAGCCGTCAGCGCCAACAATTCGATTTAAAAAAATTATAATTTTGTATGTAGTATGTAGTTTAAAAATCGGTTTTGGTTAGCCCTGGCTAGGCCTTTGAGTTGATGTAAAAAAGTTAATCTAACAAGGATTTTTTAAAATAAAACCTATACGATTAGGTTAATCTGCCTCGATTAGGCGTTAGGTTAGCCCAGGTTAATAACCTTTGCCATAAAATCACACAGAACCTTAAATTCCATACAGAACCCGTCAATCACAACACAGTTTAGCCTACACATAGTGTATTTCAAATCTGATTTTAGATAAGTTTAAAATGATTTTCTGGCTTTAATGCTACTTTTATCGACAAACCTGGGCTAAGCTAATGCTAATGGAACAGAGCTACCCAACAGTATAGGTTTTGTTTAAAAAAATCCTAGTTATAATACAGATTAAGTTTTTTACATTACATAAAAGAGCCGAACCAAAGCTAAGCAAAGTTTTTTTAATTTGAATAGGTGGCCCTGAACCACTCCATTGTGCCAAAATGGCGTGGCAAACGTGGAAATTTGTATATTTCTAAATTTCTAAATATGTTTTAAATATAAAAAAGAGCCGTGATCTATTTACTATTATTAAAGCCATAAACCTTCATTAAAGCCATAAAATTACACAGGACCTTAAATCCCATATAGAACCCGTCAATCACAACACAGTTTAGCATACACATGTATTTCAAATCTGATTTTCGATGATTTGAGGTATGCTTAACATGTAATTTTATGACTTTAATGATAGTTTTATCTACTAACCTAATCCTAACGGGACAGCTCTCACTAACAGTATAGGTTAAAAATTCTTGTTTTAATATAGATCAACTTTGTTACATTACCTTAAAAAAAGAGCCTAACCAGGGCTAAGCAAAAAACAATCCGATTTTTAAAACACAACTACATACAAAATGAGGTTGTTGGTTCCATTCCATTGTGCCAAAATAGCCATGTAATCAACAAAAATTCCTAGATTCTAGCAACTATTTTTGAAATTTGTATATTTCTAAATATGTTCTAAATATAGAAAAGGGCCGTGATCTGTTTACAAGTTATTATTGTAGTATTCTTTTGTTAGTTTTCAGTGAATTGTTGCAAAAATGCTGAAAATAGTGAAAAGTTGAAATGTGCATTATGACTGTGGATAATTCACGACAAAATCTGACTTCATATTTGTGATCAGCAGCCCAAAATCTACGAATATACCAAAAATCATAAAAATCGGCGATGGTTAGCTTAACTGAAAAATTATATACCAATTATTCTTTTCAAATAATATAGCTCGATTTCTCAAATCGTAACATTGTTTCACACGACTTTGAGCTGTATCACTATGTGGGCCTGAAAACTCTGTCCTGTATACCGCGAATACAGCCGTTTTAAAGGGATTTTGTTTTAGGAAGTCCACTACGTTAACATCATTTTCATAGATTTTAATTTTGTTAGTTAAACCGTTAAACCTGTCCCTGCAAATCTGCTCTACTCGCGATTTTCCTACGATTCCCTGAATAATTCTCCTGGCTAAACCAAAATATTGACAACTCTCCCTCGAGAGGCCAGTGAGTATCCGATTAATTATTGGAGTTTTTGTAGAAATAGATAACTATGACATCTTTTATGTTATTATTTTGCACTTCAAGCAAAAATTACATCAAAAATTGATAAACGTCAAATAACTTCAACAATTAATCATGTAATTTTATAATCGTCAAATTCAGAACGTATTTAAGCATTTACTGTATGGATTTATCTGACGCTAACTGTATATAAATAAGAGAAATCAATAAAAAATACGTTATTTAAAAAATAAAACAACGAACGGTATAGTTAAATAATTTTAATCCCTGTAGCTTTTAGTCTATATAAAAATAGACCTTAATACCTATTTAGCTAATTTTTCTTTCAAAACTGGTAGCCAGATTTTATTAAGGAGCAACTGCATATTTTTGACAACATTTAAGCAGGGTTTGTTATATCTACTTTTATCCTGTCTAGTTAGTTGCATCTAGTTTGTTTATGTATTTGGTGAACATGTCTAAATAATTAAGGTAAAATTATTAATCGACGGATTTGCCAGATTCTAAAATACTTTCAATAAAATTTAAAGTGAATTAAGTCTTCTGTTTCAAAAGTTCGCACAAAACAGTTTTGGCGAAGAGGATTTCTAACACGTTATCTAGTGCCTTAATGCTAGAGGTGCGCGAGACCAGGAGAGCAGTCTCGATATGGGTCTCTAAATGATATGGATGTCAATACTTTTAAAATCCCTTCGAGACCGAGACTTTCTATGCGAGACCCCGATCTCGGTCGTAACAAAATGTTAATAGTTCCCTTCACTAAGAAAAGAAATGTAAAGTGATAAGGCCACCTTCCTTACGGGGACCAATGTTACCTTTTTCAGCAGAAGCGAAGTATTTAGGGGTTACCCTGGATAAAACGCTTAACTGCAATACCCATCTGAATAAAATAATTTAAAAAGCTAAATTATCCCTATGGGCTTGCCGCAGCATGTGCGCGAGGCTATGGGATATAAAACCAAAACAGTTGGCTATATTTAACAGTAAGATCAATGATTATGGTTCTGTATACTGGTGGAGTAAGGGACATCAAGTGAGTGTACTGCAGAGACAGGCTTGTTTGTAAACTACATGCGAATCGCCCCCCCTCCGACAGTAGCGATGAAGCGCCTCGTAAAACTTTCTCCGCTTCACCTGTTCGTGGAAGCAGAAGCAATAAGGACAACGTATAGATGTTACTATGTCACCAGTACCATAAGGGACAGCACGAATCACATACAGCCATCCAGTATGTTGAAACCTGCGGAAAACAACTCCATACTGGGGATGTCATCTGACCTGCTACTAAAATTGGCAGTGCACATGAACCCTATTTGGACTAGGTAATCTTCCCAGGAAAAGAGGAGTGGGAACAAAATAAACATGAAAAATAGTTTTACACATGTCTAATCCAAATATTCCTTGAAAATATGTAAGTAATTTTCATTAGGTCATCAGTTGTTTTTGATGTCCTAAATATAGTTTGATATCGTCAATACAAAGGAGATAATACACCGTATGTGTTTAGCATGTTTTAGCGAGTTTGCACTGTTTAGCATGTTGAATAGCGGATTCACTGTTAGGCAAAACCACAGTGCATTAAAGGAGTCACCTTGGAAGATACCTCTTTTTATAGGAATCTCATTAGTACTACTAACTGCTACGGGTGCACAGTAAGTCAACGTGTGTAACCTGTCTAGGGAGTTATGTTTTGGTATTATCTTTGTAAGTACCAGAGTAACGTCAGAAATGATCCTATTGGTGTTCTTGTTACTTCGAAATTTTCAAATTCCCATAACGCCCTCCTCTACTGTCAAGTATTACCGAGTCTCGTCAGTAGCGTGATTTTGACCTGGTTGGTCATGTTCATAATTATATTCATGATCGGCTCACCATTTTCGAAGTTTTGTTGGCCACGATTGAGATGCGGTTGTTGATGTTGAGTGTTTGATTCATTAGCGACTAGATGTTTCGCGTCTCATTCTCATTTTCTTGAATGTTGATGTCCCCTGGAACTGTAATTGAACTTCATCCCTAATCTGTTGCCGAACAGGTTCCGTGAGCAAGTTGTTCTTGATACTCACCCTTCCTTGGTCTGCAATTTGTTGATCTGTAGATCAGGAAACTTTTCGACAAAGGCTCCGTAAAGGGTATACTGATAGATGGTAATGCCGATCCCAAATTTCTCCATTTTTCAAATGGAGCCTATAATAAAAGAATTCATATAAACAGTCCATGTCATGCGCTTCCTTGTCTTTATAGATTTTGTGAGACTGAGACCTTTAGATGATTTGAGGGGTCATTTTTGGCTTCCTCTGGGACTGTTGTTGTAATAGGCATCCACGATATCACGCCGCTTCTACCACTAATGTAGGGAGACGGTAGCTCATTGAACAACCGACATGGTTTCATATTCCTATCCTTTACAATTGGAAGAAGATAATGTGATGATGGCATTTAACAAAGAACTAGAATCGAATCGAATTAACTCCTAAATCTATTTTATGTATTATTTTATTATTTAGTCTAAATATATATATATATATATATATATATATATATATATATATATATATATATATATATATACATATACCTAATTTTAGTTGCGAAAACTCCATAAAACTTTCTTTTAATATTATAGGCAACAAATACAAAAATCACAAAAAAAAAAATTTTATTCAAAAAAAGTTAATTTATACATTATTTCTATACCCTGTGTACAGGCCTTTAATTCTTAATTTTAAAAATATAAATTTGAAATTTGACACATTTTCTTAATTCTATAAAGGGCAAATTTTTGTATAAAAAACAATTGAAGGTTTCTTCCGGTTTTACTGGAAGTGACCCCTATTTGTTTTATTTTAAATGGAACCCTGTTTATTTCTATCGCATTCAAAGAATTAGCTTTTTAACGATGTATCACAAGTTAACTTTTGTTTTCAAAATGGCGACTGAGTATTTTAAATATGTATTTATTTTCAAAATGACTATAAAACAACCATTTATTTGAAACAAAATCTTTCCTTATTTCTTACAAATAGCTGGCAATCCCTATCTTGAAAATAAAGGCTAGCATGCGACACATCTTTAAAAAGGTAATTTTACGGAAAAAATTACCGTATCAAAAAATATACAAGGTAACATTAAAAATATTGAAGTAAAATGCCCTTTCGATTAAATGAGAAGTGAAAAAAATTAAAAAATTCTCTTAGTACCCAAAACGATTTTTAAACCAGTGTTCCAAAAAATGAAGAAATAACAAAAAATGGGACTGTTTAAAAAAGTATTTTATAAATAGTGTCTATATTTAAAAATATATAGGTTGTTATTTAAAATAAAAAATAGTGGCCACTTTCGGTGTGTTTTTTTATAGAAACTTTGGCTCTTATGGAGATATGGAAATGTCTCAAATTTCAAATCGAAATTTTTCAAACTAAAAAAATGGCGGCCCGTACCCTGGCCCCTGTGTCGCCCGGTATATACAGGGTGTCTGGTTGTATTTTAAACGATACCTAGAGACTTTATTATATGATCCTATTATCTTAAGAAACAACCGATAAAATTGACAAAAGCCCTGTAATACGAAGCAATGTGTAAGAGGGAGATGGAGGACGCTCCACTACATAGTGGAGTCGATGGAAATACATTGCCTCTTATGGCAGGGTTTTTCTCAAAGTTCTCGGGTATCTCTAAAGATAAAGATATCAAGTCCGTTTCACAATTATTTGTTGATTTCTTGGTTGCAATAAAATTTACCTGGTACCCTCAGCCGTAAAACCCTATAGATATTCGCTACCTGTATACAGGTCTGGATGTTGAAATGTTTTAACTATAAATCTCCGTAAGTGGTATTTAAAAAAAAACATGTATCCCTTGATCTCAAGAAAATTGTAAAAAATGTTTATCTTTTTTAAAAAAAGGGTATAATCAAAGTGAAAGTTTGGGGAAAGGTGCTTTTTAACAAAAGTTTCTTTATCGATGGTAAAGGATATCGTGACCATAAACCATTACACCAAGGAAACACCGGCCCGACATCGGCAAATTTAGTAGTATTAAAGAAGCTGATAAAGAGTTAATTTAAAGAAAAAATTATGACATGTATTATAAACAAATGGTTCCTACAATAGACTATCTACAAAAGGTACTTACAGTAGACGAAATTAACATTTCATGTAGTAAAACAAGCTTCTGCAGAATGGTTAAAGCAATGGGTTTCAAATATCGAACCATAAATAAAAAGAATCCCAGCGATTACAAGTATGACATCGGGATTATTAAATTCCATACATCAATATAAGGCAGAAAATCGTCCAATCATATATCTTGGACGAAACCTGGTTTCATACCCGTGACACTCTCAAAAAAAAGATGGAACGATCCAACAAGTAAGTGCCAAAACCAACCATCAAATAAAAGACGGAGGATTTGAATTATGCTCAAGATACAGATACAAAATTATTTTAAGATTCGTTTCAAAATCGCCTTCTTCAAAATATTCCAAAAAATAGTGTAATTGTGATGGGCAACACTAGCTACCACAGCCGCCAAAGCAATAAATTGCCGAATTCAAACAATACAAAAAGAGAACTTCTAAACTATATGTTGAAAAATGATATATATTTCGAAGTAACTCATACAAAAAAAAATTATTTAAATGTTTTAAAAGCATATAATATTAAAAAAGAATATATTTGGGACAATCTTTGCTGTATTATTGTATTTTTAATCTAATCGAACATATCTGCCGTGAATTAAAAGCCACGATTAAAAGAGAAAACACTTCTCCCACACTAAGTACTTCTGTAACAGAATTAATTTAAAAATGTGTAAATAATATTTCTCTACATAGCTGGACAAGTTCTCTTAGACATGTAATTATGGTTGAAGACTCTGACAATTTTATAAATAAAAGTGTTAAGCCCTTAATAATTAGTTTAGACAAAAACGAAGCCGAAAATGATGGTTAAAGTTTTGTTAATAATTATTAATAATATCAGAAATAAATACATAATAATATTAAACGATTTTTTTTAACTCCCCTTCTTCGTTAAAATTAACAAGCGAAAATTCTTTATTGCTATGGGGACAAAATCCGTACCTGCCCACTTTCGCTAGTGTATTAAGAATCTCGTGCCTACACAATAGATGTTTATTAAGTAGCTATATGGGAGGGTTTTACGACTAAGGGTACCAGGTAGATTTTATTGCACTTAAGAAATCAAGGAATAATTCTGAAACGGATTACGTTTATAATCAGCAAGAAGAGACCAATTTATTATTATACAGGGTATTCTGTTTAAGATAACGAATTTAATGCTCATTGGTTAACTTTACGATTGTCTTGTTTTTTTTTGTAAATTCTAACGATTCCGATAAAACCCAAAGACGTTTTTAAAGCTTCTTGATAGCTCATATAATAAAGGCTCTAGGTATCGTTTAAAATATAACCAGACACCCTTTCCCTTTACATACTTTAAACGCAGCAATACACTGTTAATTTTTAAATTGTTTACAATTATTAATGCTGATACCGTTCATTGTCTTCCACATTTAATTTATTACGGCAATAAATTAAAGTCTGTGATTATCGCAAATATGAAAGTAAAATCATATTTCGTATAGACATATTAAATAAACTTTTATGCTTCTAATTAGCAAACATAAACGGCGTATTCATATTATATTTGTAATGTAGTGGCAATGTTAAAACGCATAAACTGCATAAATGAAAAATGCTACAGTAGGCAGATCTCAAGTAATTATTTTCAAGGATAATATATTATGAGATAATATTTAACAAGTTGCATGGTATCATGTCTTAAAGAAATATTTTTGAGACCTGTTAATTTATCATCTTTCTTATTATACGTAAATTTGGTCATAACTCAAATATAAACATAGGTCTTGCAGACTATTTTTGTATATAGCACAACCTTAACGAATGTTTATCGTATTTTCAAATATTTTTTTTTTAAGTCAGGGTAGTCAGATCTCAAATCAATCCTTCGGCTTTAGCAGCATTTTTGTATCCTAAAATATGACATTCCACTAGACGAGAGCACTAGATAAATTTAACTATATATTAAATGATATTTTTTATATTATTTTATATACAAAAGAAATCACTTTTTTGTTACACTTTACAGATTTTCTTATTTTGACGAAAGATTTCTTTTCAGTGATGATTTGGGGGAAGCAATTTCGCCCCTTGACGACGCCCATGCTGCTTAATATAAAAAATTAACTTACCTTAGTTTCATCATAATAGTCAACCATAGGTTGAAGGAAGACTCCAAAGGTATAGGCAATGCCGTCGACAATCATGTTACACATAAATGAAGCGAATACCACCACCCACCCATAACCTCCATCAGGTGGGGGTGGAAGGTCGTGATAATCACAGTAAGACAGATCATCCTCATCTCCTTCTTGTTGTTCGGCAGTCAAACGTGCTGCTTCTTCACAGGCTACTTCACTATCAGTCTGTAAATAAAATTACTATGTGAATTTAATAAACCATATTATTGTTAATAGTTTAAAATGATGCGCATGTGCTTTTTCTCTAAGGATTTATAGATAAAAAAAAGTATAAAAAAATTGTCTTTAATAAGTACTTATTTATGCTTTCGCATGGACCAACATTCTCAATTCATTTAGACAGTAACTCAAAAACAAAATTTAATTTTACGTCTTACGTTTTTTGGCGAAAAATTTTTTCGAAGTATGTTTGGTTTTTGTCTGGGTTGAACCGTGAAAGTAATTTAAAATCACTAGTCAAGACTAAGGATGGGCGATATTAGATTTTACCTATCGATAGGCGATAGCACATCACGTATCGATATATTTTATTTATTGATATGTCGATAGTTATCGACCTATCTAAGTAGCCACGGGGATTGAAAAAAAAAATTTTATACATGTTTTAAATGTGTTACATCTCATACAGACATACTTAAACTTTGCCTCCAAACTCTGAACTACATAGACGTTATGAGAAACATGAAGTCTTATACAGGGTCGCTGCTATGTATAGAAACGGTCGATTATTTCCAAAAGTAAGAGAGCTAGCTAGACAATACAAAAGTTTTAGGATTTTTAAAAATCTAGTGAAGTAAAAAAAAGTAATTATGCAGGATTGGTCATAAAATCGCGGCATTTTTTTAATAGAACACCCTGTATATTACATATACATCAAATGGGTCTCTTCTTGTTGATTATAAATATATCTAGTTTAAAAAAAATTAGAAAAAGCCTGACTTACGAGGCAGTGTGTTAGAAAGAGACGTAGAACGCTCTATTACATAGTGGAGTCGATGAGAACACATTACTTCCTTTCAAAGGGTTTTCTTCAAATTTATCCTGTGACTTTAAAGATCAAACCAGGTATATTTATAACCAGCAAGAAGGGACCTATTTGATGAATATATAATATATAGGTTGTTCAATTTTGAAGAATGTAACTTTATTTTGCCGCGACTTGTATTTAAAATTTGTTGCTAGTTTACTTTTAGAAATAATCTACCGTTTCCATGCATACCAGCGACCCTCTATAGAATGTAACATAATTAATAGCAAATAACTATTTTAAAATACAACTTTTTTATAACAATAGGGATTAAAAGAAATAATGGGTGAGTGTTGGACAATCGAGATAAGTTGGAATAACCAAATCCAACCCACTGTTTAGCGACTGCAAACCAATTGATAACATTATCTATATTAATGTAAGTTTCTTTGTGGACATCTATTTAGTGAGGACATAAAGTCCATCGCCCCCGTCTAACTTTTGAACCGATCGGTGTATTGCAACTAATATATGAGCAAATTCTCCCTTAAAAAAAAATTACAACTTTAAATGTCAAGACGACAGTTGGGCGCAGTTTCGGAACTTTTTTTATGGATAAAGGGGACGAGTGATACATCGTTTTAAAGATTTTTTTTATTCTTAATTCAATCCCCGATTTTGAAAATATTTGATTCAGCAGTTCTGAAATGATGATAAATAATAATGTTTCATAACTGAATCATCATTATACTTTTGGGATATTTTTTTGGGGATACCAATTTCACTCCTCACTAAGTGAAGCACTAGAATGAAACGGTAAATATTTTATTAAAACAGTATAACAATTAATAAAAAACTGATAAAACGAATGTTAAAAAACTGAAACAAGCAGAAAAAGAAAAACTTCTAATTTTCATTTTAAAAGATGTTGTAAATGTCCGCCTTGCCCGTCTTGACAAATGAACATCCTGTTAGTGAATTCTCCCTCACATTATGGAGGGTTTCAGGGTATATTCCTGCTCTCACGTCCTTGATACGTTCACGCAGTTCGTCCAGAGAATGGAGACATTTTGAAAACTTGAGATTTCACACAGCCCCATAGAAAATAATCAAGGGTGTAATAACTGGTGAAGGAGCTGGCCACTCTGTCGGATCTCGGCGACCAATCCATCTATCCGGATAGGTTGCATCCAAGTAATTTCTAGTGTCTCTAAAATAATCTGGCGGGGCACCGTCCTTTTGACGCGTACGTTGGTTTTGAGCAACAACATCATCAATAAGTGGAATGATGGTATCCTGCAGCATTCGAAGATATGTGGGATCGTTTAAATTTCTTTCCAAAAATATGGGACCTATGGTATGGTCACCCAAAATACCCGCCCAAACATTTATTTTTTGAGGAAACTGGGTATGTTCTTCGCAAAATACATGAGGATTTTCATCACTCCAATATCTACAATTTTGAGTGCTGACTTTTCCATTCAGGAAAAAGGTGCTCTCAGCAGCAAAACAAATATGCACAGATAATTTGGATTTGCTGTGATCCTTTCTGCCATAATCTCGCAAAACTCTAGTCGCCTGTGGGAGTCATCTTCGGTTAATTCGTGGACAAGTCTCATTTTATAAGGATGAAATTAATTGGATTTTAAAATGTTCTTAACGGACAAACGCGAAAAACTGCATGTCTCAGCTACTTGCTTAGTACATTGTTTAGGATTTACGACCATTTCAGCTACGATCTGAATTAATTTTGGACCTCCCAGATCTTGGGGCATCTTTAATCGTCCCGATTACTTGAAATTATAAATTCTGAAAGTATTCCCTGCATATTATCGTTCAGCGTTCATTGAAGATGCGAACTGCAGCATGAAAATTCCGGTTAACGTCGCCAAGATGATAGCTGCTTCGATTTTATCTTCTAACGAATGTGCCAGTTTAATTAAATGATATTTTCGAAAAATTTTAGAACACTTGAAAATGTCAAATATTAGAAAACCAAGGCAACGACAATTAATTGTTGTACTTGGGGGAAAAAAGTGCAGCACAAAACCACGTATCAGAAAATCAAATTTAAAAGTGTTATTGGTCATCATTTGAGAACTGCTGAATCAATTTTTTTCAGCGATCAACGCTATAAAAACAGTTAACAGAGTTTGGTGGAGGTCACTCTTATCACAACACCCACTCCCTCTAACATATTTACAAAGGAATTCTCAGTTTCCATATGGAAATGAAGAATACAGAGAGTGAAGTTATTCATCTACTGGAGAAGTTTTATAATGATTACCGCAGTTCAGTTTCAGATTTCTTCTAGTAAGGCTTCTTCATAACTAAAAGGATTTTGGAAATTCAGTCAATTATTTTATGGCTGTGTTTTGTTCTTGAATTTATAACTTTCAAAGTACTATTAGCCACGTTCAAATTTATTATTTTTACTACATATTTGTCAAATCAGAAAGTTATTTTGCAGCAATTTTCTAGCTTATTGGTATGTATGTACCTATATTTGCCATATTTGCTTGTTTATTTCTAATACAAAGAAGAGACATATTTAAATCAAACTGCTGTTGCTCTCTGGAAAAATGCGGTTGACACATTCTACTGTTGCATGTTTTAAAACCTTTCATTTAAACAACACTGATTGTTTTCTTGCTAGAAAATTTTTTTATGGGGGAAAAACTACTCACATAACCCCTCTAAAAATACCCGCTTGAATAGAGTTCAGTTGATGAAATGAGGGAAGCTTCTTTCTAATGTTTGAATTACCAACTGAAGATTCCAGTTGGGGGGTTGTACAAGTAGCTGTTTTTTGTATGCGTGAAGTTTTGAAGGTGTGTTTGTGTATTTTGAAGGTGTTAATGGTGATTTATAAAGAATATACACATTTGCAAAAGGAAAGTACTTTCGAGCTTTCGAAAGGATATCTAGTTTATTGGGTGATAACGTGGCAATTGACGCGATGTGATTATGCCAGCCAGAACATTAGCGAAGATCTTCTGATTGGGAGAAAAATGACATGAAGAAAACTTGACACAATTAAAAAAGTAAAAAAACATAAAGCGTGGTTATACTTTCACAAATGCAATTAAATTTGCATTTAGGGGGTAGCCTGTTAACGTCCTCCGTTGCTGAATCGGAGGTCCTGCTTAAACCTTCCTGGTGGAAATTTTGCTTTCTAGGATTTGATTTTTGTGAGGAAGTGATAAATATCTTGTTAAAATTATAAAAAACCTTATTTTCTTTTTATGTATTTTTGTTGACTATTTTCTGTATCCTTCGAAATTCTTCAAGAGGTATTTTTGTTAGTATGAAGGAAATAAATTGAAATGTGTAAAATATATCTAATCTATTAGTAAATTTAATATTGCAGAAAAGCCTTTATTGTTTGAACTGATAGTTTTTTTAATGTTGCCCAGATTATAATGACTTTAATTCAATAAACAATGTCAATATTCTACTTTGACTTTTTATGATGTTAAATAATGGCATATTTGCCTTCTATTATCGGAGAGCTTTTTTTGCAATACTCCTGATTCTCAAAGCTCTATGTCTGGCTTAACCTGCCAACCTACAATATCATATTTTTATGGGACTTATACAATGAGCGAAAATTGATTAGCCAAATAGGGCTCCGACCCTTCTGGCGTGCTACCGAAAAAACCCTAAGAGGGATTATGGTGTTCGACAAAAAAACACATGTTAGATTTTTATAGTGTACGAAGTAACAACGTATGAAACAAGAAAATACCATTTTTCACAAATAAAAATTGGTAAGCTTCATATCATTCTACTATCTTATAAAAGTATCATTTAGATTTTATTGCAATCTCAATTTCAGCTGACATTTTGCAATCGTGCAACCAAGGTGATCACATTTACAATTTACCGATCATTGGCGTAAACTTTTATTACATGTTACCATAAAACGTATTGCGTATTTATGGAAATTTTTGGCATAGAAGAAATATACTGGTTATTTTTACTTAGAAACATTTAGATGTATTTAAACTTTAATAATGATTTAACCATGCAGATCGATTATATACTGTGTGTCAGAATAAATTGGACATTGGTTTGATCATTAATAACTTTTTTATTCATCAATATATTAAGCTGATTTTTGGATATGCTAAAGACAGATATGTTCTTGGTATCTTGTCAGAAGCGAATTTAAATATTATTTACTTGGGTTTGAATTAACACGTTCAGAATAATGAATTTTTGTCAGAAAAACTGTTACAATAAACTACAATAAAGCATAGTTCTGTACAAAGAATCAAAAAGAAACGCTTTGCTCGATATCTCCAAATATTAAGGAGATTTAGAAGAAGGGAAAATATAGCTAATATTTTATCTGCAACAACCCAAACTTTCACAGAATAACAGTATTTATTCCAATACTTCTTAAAAGTGCCAATTCTCCATGAAGCACCTTTTAATTCCAAGACTACATTTCAGTGATTCTGTAATGATGTCTCTAAGAATATATCGGTTAAGTAATATTATCCAACGTGCTTCATGAGATTGAGCAAATCTTCTTCACGAAAATTGTCCACAATTTTTTGAACTGCTATTAAGCCCCCTTAGCAGCTCTGACATACACCCGATCGATTATATCACATTAGGAAGACCGGAATCCATGGTCTATGAAAATAGGAATTTAATCACTATTGAAGAACTAAAAGAGCGTATTTACTTTTCTGGAATGATTTTTCGCAAGTTGTTATAAATAACTGCATTAGAAAGTGGAGAAGACGACTAAAAGAGGTTATTAATAATGAAGGCGAATATATTCATAGTGCATTAATTTAAAAAAAAAATACATACTTTAAATAATTTCGGTATTTCTTATAGGTTTAAGTTTTTGTTACTTTTTTTGATAAACTTGTCATTATTTTTAATCTTATTTTTGTATTACTAAATATGTGAGAAACTATAAAGAGGTGACACTTGTTTTTATTTCAAAGCTACCTAGATGAAAGTAAAGTAATTAAACTACATCCCAATCAAGAAATATATTTATGTACAGCGTTTCAGAAAAAAAAAGACTACCGAAACATTCACCCCCGTATTCACTAAAAAGGTTTAAGAATTAGACTAGATCTAATTGCCATGATAACTAAAACTGTTAGCTTACCAGTTATACTTTGCTTATATCACTATCATTTTGTAATTGTGACATTTATAAACAATATTTGTTTAATTGTAGCTCATGTCATTTTAAACCTATAACTGTGAAATTAGACCTGGTCTAAATTCAAACCTCGTTAGTGAATACGGGTGTCAATATTTTTATTATAATGTTACTATAATAGTTTTTCCGACACGTTTTCTTTATTCTGAATGTATTATTTCAAATCCAGGTAACAGATATTTTTAATGCAACGACGTTAAACGCACAGTTATTAAAACATTTTTGTAAGTACGGCCCTGTACTTAATATTTAAATTCGCTTCTAATAGGATACTTATATAACTACATATCTGCCTTTAGCATATCCAAAAATTAGCTTAAATATACTCATGAATAAAAAAGTTGTTAGTGATCAAATTAGTGTCCAATTGAATTTGGCCCACACTGTAGAGCAAATGTAAAATGTAAAATGGGTAAATTTTGTACTGAAGAAAACAAAGTTGCATTTGAATTATACTGAGGTACATCTGGAAATTTGAGAAGGACTTCATGAGTACAGGTATATCGTCGAATTCGATGCATGCATTTCGTTAGTGTTAGAATGCGATTAAAGGAAACCCTTTTTAGATTCTGTAAAATCAAACAAAGAGAGAATAAAGATTTTACCCAACTGTTACCTAACCTTATTTTTTTCCGTTGATTATTTTACTGGAAACTACAATATTTTTTAGATTTTATTTTGTTGTAAATTTAAATTTTTTATTTCTCAGCTCTATCGTGTCAAATGTCGCTTCAATTCGATCCGCTGGATTCGCGTGTATATCCTAAAAACGAATGTTGCATCAGCTTTAACTCGGTCCTACTCACTTGAAAAACAGGAGTGACTTTAAAATCTTGGAATTTCAGTCCTAACCGTGTATATCGGGGATTTTTAGTGGATTGGTTGGATCTGATCGGTTCAAGCAGCTTCGGATTCGAAATATACACGTACTCTATATGTAGTTCTTAACAAAATAATATATAAGAATAACCTTAGCCGCAAATTGAAAATTAATGGTGCAATTTGTTTCAAATTCCTCATGGCAATATAGTAGACCAGGCAATAGTTACATTGCGCATTGCAAAAGGCCAAGGAAAGTTTATATTTGGCACAGTTGTTAACTTTGGTGTATTAATTATTATCCTGCGTTTTCGACCTTAACATGTTTCCGACTCCATCTTGGATTAAAAGAGCGAATATGTCAAATCCGCTAACAGCTACATGAAAAATAGCATATTAGTAGAGTATCAAATTCCTTACATTTACAACACAATTTACTCCAATTTATCAAATTAGTTCTTTTGCCTTTTGAAATTTTAGTTATCACATTTTTTTGGTTTTTACCAATTTGCACAAGTTTTTATTTATTTACTTTTCTGTCGGCCTTTTAGTCCCTTTGGATCAAATCTTGTAAGCCAACTTTGATCTACTTTTTACTGCATCGCTGCAACAATAAAAGATTAAGATGAAGTTGACCTTAACCATGACCTTGATTATACAAAATTGATTTTCATCGATTTCGCTTGACACACTGCTTTAAAATGTTATAACGTTGACCGTGACCTTGATCAATTAATTTTCATCGACTTTTGCTTGACTCACTGATTTAACATCTTATACATATATAAGCCCCGTGACAATGCACGTGTATTTTCGAAAACCCGACAAGGGAAGAATTGTATGTTCAAAGCGTACAATATTCGGCATGAATTGGGTGATTGTGATAGTATCAACCGGAAAATTAAGTTTTTAGTTAATACGTCATGAAGAAGTTAAATTAAATTAAATTATGCAAATATTTGAGGTTAAAAATACAAATCGTGAAGACATATTATGCAAAACTCAAACATGGCTTTGTTGTTATAAATAAAAATTCATTGACAAAGCTGTAAAAATCTTAAGACTAAAGAATGAAAAACTTAGCCTACTACAGTCAAACAGTTGATAAAATACACAAAAACAATATGCACTAGCGAAACAGTTTTCACCGTACTTTACAGTACAGTTTTAATGATTACATTAAACATTCTCCACTATTAATATTTCGCGACATTCGGAACTAAAAGTAAGTTTAATTTTACAACAAGAGTTGCCGCAGAATTCAATTCGATTCGGACCTCCCACCATGCTCAATTATGGTACGACAAGTCCAAAAATCCCTAAAATGTGTGTATGAGGGATGTAAAAAAAGTAAAAATGATCTTATTTCAATAACAAGTACAAAAGACCCCGCTCCTGAAGCACTTTTTCAATTAATCTTGTGCAATGTCAAAAAGGATGTGGTCGAGAATGTGAATGTAGAAAAATGGTATTAATTTCTATTATGTCGCTTTTTGTAATGGACGATCATGTGAAAACGATCCAGAAGCTCTTTCCGACTCTAATTACGAAAATGATGATTTTATTGAGAGTGGTCAGTTTTTCAGTTACAAAATAAATTATGGTACCATAGAGAAGAAAATTCACAAGAAGATATCGATGCCGATCGTCTTGAACCAACTACCAGACAGTACATAATATGTACAAAATTTGAAAGCAGTAGGTCAAGCAAAAGTCGATAAAAATCATTTGGTAACGATTAAGGCCAAGCTCATCTTGGCCTTAATACAATGACTAAAATTTCAGGAGAGAAATAATTTGAAAAATTGTGGTAAATATGTCACTTTTTTCCTTATAAGGGGCTTATTTGTCTCTATTTAATGAACTATAGGCTCTTGTCCTTAATATTTTCAAATGAACTATCTATGAGTCAAAACATTCTGACATTTTCGACACTTCCGATAAGACCGGAATTAGGGTCAACTTTGTTATCTCTAAGAGGACAACCTGTATTTAATAATTAGTTTCGATTTCGTATTCAATTCTAAACATATTTTTATAACACGGACCTTGACCTTTTTCTAGTCATTTTTGAGATATGTATGATTTAATAAAAACATTGGATAACACATTAAAAATTAACTTAAAGGAGCGATATTTTAAGAACCACATAATTGAGTGGTACGTATTGCTAACACCGAGAAGTTTCTTATTCGTCAATTGAAAAAATGTAAAAAAAGGGCCATGCATAATTTCAAATTTGAAACTGCACGATTTTTAAAAAACAGAGATGCTGTACAAAGAATCGAAATCTGCGAATTATTACTGTTCAGAACACAGGCTAGTTTTCGAGAAAAGATAATTTGGTCAAAAGGAGGAAATGATGTACCAAAGCCAGTTCCTTCCAAAAATCGCAAGAGATGTTTACTGACCTTTTTGAACAATCATAGACTTGATGTAAAAAAAGTGCATATAATAGTCTTACGAAAATGCGTCGTGTATGAGTGGAAAATATAATGGAGTTACTGCAGAAAACAAATTAGCATAGTGGATGTCCTGTGTGGCTTATTCCTTGAACCTAATCGAAAATGTCGCTGCATAATTTTGCCTTGCTTTTGTAGCATTTTGGATTTGTTAGAAGAACTGTATGTTTTTCTTACCGCATGAACCAAAAGGTATAATTAGCTTAAGGGATTTTTGTAATCGGCAAATTTGGAGTCTATTTAAAATCGCATATGCATGGTAGAAACTGGAATATAT
The DNA here is from genome assembly GCA_030620095.1 of Kuschelorhynchus macadamiae. Lineage (NCBI taxonomy): Eukaryota > Metazoa > Arthropoda > Insecta > Coleoptera > Curculionidae > Kuschelorhynchus > Kuschelorhynchus macadamiae. Next base: position 232,032 of record JAUTXW010002739.1, on the reverse strand, counting down.
GCAATATTTTGGAGTGATGTTTTTAAAAGAACAATTTCCACCAGCCAATTTCGGGATTCTAAGCTTGGAATTAAATCTTCTTGTTTCTTCAATACGAAATAAATTTTCATCATACGAGTTGTTAGGTATGGAGAAGTCTGAGACAAAATAGTATGCCTATCATCGGCAACGAAAACGTAATTTACGCCTTTATGCATTGGATTACGGAAAAACTCCTGAAGCAGAACTACCAACTTCCGATAAAATACGTCCTCGTTGTAGACCGATTTATAACAGCGTTGATTCAAAGGTTCTCTGCATATGAAACCATTTGCTGATTTACGAAAATTATAACATATGATTTAGATAGAAGCTTAGGCAAGGAACTAATTCAATTGTCAGAATTTTTAAATGTTTAAAGACGAGGACAGTGTCGGAAATGGGTTGTTGAGTTTTAATTAAAATCAAGGGCACCCTTAGAAAAATTTCCAGGGTGGGCAAAAATGTTCAGATACATAAGTGTGGGGCGACTTTAGTGGGAAGGTATAGCGATTAGAGCACATTTTCCACAATAGAGGAGGAAATTCAGCCCCTCTTGTCCTTTTCAAAGGGCGTCCATAGTAAAGAACATTGTATAGATTGCAAATAGAGAAACAGGATTCATTTCCAAATTTCCAATTGGAGTAGCGAACAGTCGTTTTTAACTCTGAACCTTATTAAAAATAGACTTCGAACTACAATCAACCAGGATTGTTTAAATAAACTGGCTATTATGAGTAACGAATGTGACTTATTCAAAAGTATAAACATGGATAATATAATTAAAAACTTTGCTCAACAAAAATCCAGAAGAGTACCGGGTATCTAACTATTCAACATATTAAGACTATATTTTTTAATAAATCAATATATATATATATATATATATATATATATATATATATATATATATATATATATTTTTTTAAAACCTTTATTACCACATTTTATAATATGTAAAACTTTTTTCGTAAGCCTTAGAAATTATCAAAAAATACATATTTTTAAAATAGATATAATTTAAAAACTCTTAAATGAATTACATATATACCAAATATATGTAGCGGCGCATATGTGTTCGAATATCCGTTCAGGCGTGTGACTTTTTTAAGTTTTCTTAACAAAACCCATAATTAATAAAAATGAGGATTATGTTAGGTTAGGTTTGGTTAGGTTTGGTGTAAAGAAAATGCGCGGTAGCGCGTCAATCAGATTCCGAGTCTATAATAAACCGAGGATTTTGTTAACAAAACTATGCTTTTAGGAGGATCTGTTCGTTAGCAATAGGTTAGTTCGTTGATAAAATCATCATTAAAGCTATAAACAGTCGTTAAAACCATAAAATCACACCTCAAATAATCGAAAATCAGATTGGAAATACGAGGGCACGCTACGGTCATGTCCACTAGAGCACCGGCTAAACTCTTGGCGTAAAAATCAAAGGACGGTATCAGAATATCATAGTTCATCTTCCCACGTTGAAACATGGTTATCTAGAAAAGCAATACAAATAACTACAGTAATATTCTTTTGCAATGAGCATGTTTTAGAAAAAAATTGAACTTATTGTAAAAGAAATCTGTTTACTAGTTACTTCTTGGAAACCACTCTAGCTTTCTATTTCACAAAATGTTTTAAAATTTGCTATTTGGTAACTATTTTATTTAATACTGGGTGTCCTATTTAAGATCACAAAGTTGGTCTCACTTCAGGTTGACATGGAAAGCGGGGAAATGTAATAATATTTTGCCTTAATACTTGAACTTATATCAAGTACATAAGTCAGCCTGTGCTTATATCGCCATGCAGAATTGAAAAAAAATCATACATGTAGTTTTCTACGATTTTGGAACACCCTGTTTAATAATATTATTATCTCTTTAATAGTCTTTAATAGTGTTATTTAAAATGTCAACAGTTTATTGATTAATCGGCCTTCGCGGGGTTACTACCGATAATTAATTTATGCGTAGGAATCTCAGAGATGCTTAGGAAAAGTTTAGTGTGGTTGCAATAGCTTTTTATTATAACTATAAATTTAAATTGCTGCTTTATAATAAATCACTCGGTGGATATTTAGTGCACGTTGAACTGAATATCATGCAAATTAAACATGTCACACAGTTTTGACTTCATACACGTTTAAATTGATTTTAATTGTATGCTTAACACTCCATATGCTGGTCTATATTAATGCATTCTTTTAACATACGTTATATAAGCACTTGTAAATGGAAATCACTAAAGGTAAATAACGCAACACCATAATCCTATTTTCAAGGTAAATACTATTATCTATATATCACTACGTTTATAAATCCGGTGGAAGGCTGACGTACAAAATGAATTTTATGCATGATTTTAATTTGTGTAACCTGAAATATCCTGATTAAATATTAAGTTCTTTTGTTATATAAAAATAATATATTTAACATTTTTCTCACTGAAACGAGAATTTGTAAGATGATGAATGTTGACTATTTAACAACAACGGTATCTCTGAATCTAAAGGTTAAATCTGAACGTTTCTATTATTAAATAAAAGCTTAAAATTTCTTATATATTTTAAGCTCTCTTATTTTTTAGTTAATTACTCAACCAGTAATTAATTAAAGAATGTAATTTTTAAAAGCAATTATATTTCAAAATATTTGACTAGCGAAAATTTCGGAAAGTTTGGGGGTAGGTATTGATTTTCCGTTCTGTCACAGTTATATTGGTGAACACATACAAAAAAAAACATGACTGCCATTTTAAACTGTTGCTAATAAAAATTGCGGCCGATACAAGATGTAGCACATTGAAATCTCTAAAGGTCCCGTAGGCTGAAAATGTACTCTTTATATTTCGGATTGCTGATTTGTGCAATTTGTAAACATAATAAATAGATATTTCTTTGTATATTTATATTTATATAAATTTTAGTTTATACTTTTCAATTCAGTGCTGTGTCTTTGTATTTTGGCACATTTGTTAGTCTGTTTTATTCTTGAAATTACCCCAAAAAAACTGCAGTCTGCAGTCTGTAGTCTGTTATTAAACATATAGCTACACTACCCGCAAAAGTATCGCATAACTTAATATATTCCCATAAGATTCAATACAAACATGGTCTGCTATAAAACCACTTATCTTATTTGATAAGTCAGCTAATTAAGTGGTTTAAAAAAGCAAATGTCAAGGAAGAATGAGACTACGAAGGTGATGTCACTAGAATATCCTATTAGCACCGGTACATTCTACAGTTTGTTTAAATGTTTTGGAGTAAAACCCTAAATATTAAAACACTCGGTATAAAACCAAAGATAAAAATTCCAAAGATCTGTCATTTTTAGTATCATTCTACTAACCTTCTTCACGTCAATTCTTTCAATTGTTAAAATTTTGTTTTTGTTTTACACCGGGTATTTCAAAATTTAGGGTTTTACTCCAAAAGGTTTTAACAAACCGTAGAATGTACCAATGGCGATAGAATATTTCAGTGGCATCACACGGGTAGCTTCATTCTTCCTTAACATTTTCTTTTTTAAATCACTTCTCTAGCTGATTTATTAAATAAGATATGTAGTTCTATAGCAGACCGTACTTGTAGGAATATACTGGGTGATGCGATAATTTTGTGGTGTAGTGTATTATTGTCATTCAGTTATAGACTGTTCTGAAGTTTGCATTGCCTTTATTTGCCACTATGTTTTGCCCTCGTGATAAAAAGCAAATAAATAGAACAGCATATTCATATTGTATATTATTATTACCGCTCATAATTAATAATAGGTAAATTATTACCTTTATTAACTTTTCACAACATTTATTCGTCGGAAATCCTATTTTTGAAACATTATTTATCGGATTATTCAGGATAATTAATTAACCTCCATTTTTTTATATGGAGAAACATAGTTGGCTTAAAAGACCGATATTGCAAGTTAAGTTTAAAACAATCCTGAACTATAAACTTTAAAACTGACCAATTATAGCGCACCTTTCTGGAGTTTGACTTTAAACTAAATTAACTTGTAGAATCCGCTCTTAAATCAATTTCCACAAGATAACTTATTTTATTAACTATATTTTAGTTATTTAAAATGCATATTAATAATATTTTTATTCGGCGTACATTTTTTTCATTGTTAAATTATTCAAAATAAACAGTTGATACTGCAGATGTAGAATAGTCAACATTCATCCTCTTGGACTGGCTTTTATTACCACTTTAAGATACCAATCGTGTTTTTTTTTGTTTAGTTGATACCAATATAAGTGGAGTATAAAGGAAAATGAGTATATAGACTAATAGGTTTAAATTGTGAACCTCTTTTTTAAATCGGTTAAAAAGAAGATTTTTTTTGCCACAGATTTTATATAACTAATGACTAATTTTAGAAAACACGTGAACCATTTTGAGGGTTTTTTTTTCAATTTTTTTACATTTTCCATTTCTTCAATGATCTTCTATTATGTAATATGTCAGTATTTATATACCTCCCACTGGGCACCTACAGATATGTTTTAACTCGATAACTGAATGGATCTAACATCGCAACGAGCATTGCAATTAATATTGACTTTCTTCAAGACAGTTAACCAAAAAGATTTATTTTAGATCAATAGGGTTTTTCGCAGTAAAAGTGCCCTAAGCAAAAATAAGACTGACTAGGGTAGTTTCAGGAAACATGACCATCTAATGATTATAACGAACCTCAAATTAACATTATTAAACAAATTCCAAGGTACGAATCTGCCCTGGTAAAACAAAACAACAAATTACAAAGTTTACTTTGCAGTCTCTGTATTATTAGTGCAGGTAATAAATATAAAAAAATATTGTGACTAACAAAAAAACCTGGATTTATCCGTTACCGAAGATGTTACCAATAATGCAATAAATGCATCGGAAAATAAACAAAAAACTGCATGGAAAATCAGCCATGATGTCGGAAGAATAAAACTAAATCACTAAATAATCTTGGTCAAAGATAATTTAACAAGGGATTACAACTATTACAGAAAAATGTCCCTAAGAAAAATTCTGGAGACAACAAATCGCGACAATGTACACTTCCATCTGAATATAATCTTTATGCATTTAATTTTATTTTTATCCTAGTCAAATCAAAAAGAAGACAATTGCAAGGTCGTCACCGTACAGAAAATGTTAGGCGTCGTCACATATCGGCTGTTCATTAGTAAATACGTAAATAATATTAGCCCCAGAACACTTCCTGGAGTACACCGTTTCGCTGTTCCGTCCATCTGCTTTTTTTGCACGAAGTTTCAGAGAATTGAACTGATTATCTGCTTAGATGAAAATCTTTTGTAAAACAACGGTCATTTTTGAAAATGACCATACGACTTGATATATAACCGTCATGTGTCAGTCACTTTGGCCATTTTTAATATAAATTAAATAAAATCTAAAAATATATATCAGAAAAAATGTTTTTTAATGAAAATTTTTACATCTCAAACAAACCTATTTCACAAAACATACCACAGCTATCCAGTACCAGACTAACACTATAAATTAATTTCTAAAAAATACATTTATGTTTAATTAAAGTTGCTGGTATTTTAGATTTTTTTATTGAGCAAAATAACAATGAGATGTGTACCAATGTTTTAGTATTATGTAATTATACGGGGTAAACATTTAACTTGCAAACTATTCAAAAGGCAGAAAAACTATTTTACTTCTCAAGTTGTTAGTTAAGTTGCTTCATTGACCTCCGAATTTTTGTTAATACCGGACGTCATTAATGTAAGAATTTGTCGTACATTTTTTTTAACCCTGTATATTGATTTTTTAATTTTAAGCATAGTCCAAACACATTTTTAGCTACTTTGAGCCCTCCATTGGCCAAATGGTTACACTTAGAACGCAATAACTTGCACTTCCCTATCTTGACTTTCTAAATTTTTTCCCGATTTAACGTAACGGTGCACAACCTACAGACTCCGGCGTTGCCACAGTTCTTTTCCTTGTGCAAAAAAATTGTGTTGTCAATATTTATTGCTGTATTATTTATTATAGGTTTTATCTATGAACCTCGGCTAACGCTAAAAATAAGTTTTCTTAAAAAAATCCTTATTTTAATCTTTAATCGGAATTTTGTTCAGTCCTCAGAAAATTAGCGTGGTATCGCGACCTTTTACAGCAGACCAAACCTATACACAATGCGCGTTTTTACTGATTTTTAAGTGAAAAAAAAAACTAAGAAAGTTTTCGTCCGAGTCGGGATTCGAACACACACGCTATACGACGTATGCCAAGAATACTATCACCTGCGCCACGAGGCTTTACATCAAGAATGTAACAAATCCTCTTTATACTCTGCCGAAATAAGCCTATATATTAAAAAAAGGAACGTCGGAATCTAGCAGGCTCTACACCGTAAAATCCAGATGACGGAAATGTCAAAATTCGCCCATCTCCGGGTTGTACGGTCTCGAATTTTGACCTTCAGTTAATTCATTCTAGTTTTAATAGTTTAGAAGAAGGGCTCACAATGCCAGTTTTAAGATGCCATTTTCTTGTAAAGAACTGATTTTATGTATACGATATGTAACGTAAAATGTCAAGTCAAAGTCAAAGTCAAATAAGGTTTATTGTCTAAAGAATCAAATTTAGTTGATAAAGATGGAAAAAAATCTTAAAACCTACAAATTCAAAAGCATCATAACAAACACTCAACTAACTATGAGGCAGATATATGTTTCTGATTTATGTCAATGATATAAAAACAATTATAAACAAAACATTTGAAGAAAAAAGAAAATATATACATATATGCAATTAAAATATAAGTCACATTTAAGACAATTCCAAAATGTAGGAAAAAAAAATAAAAAAAAACAGACATAACACTTTTCAATTTAAAATAAAATAAAAGTAAGGCTATAATGATTACCAATTAAAGGTGATCTGCATAGTATTCTGATAAGTTAAAATATGGTTTTTTAAGTAATATGATTGTCAACTTGATTTCTAACAGTTACAGGTAAATAGTTATACATTGCTATGCTTTCATAGATGAGTGTATTATTGGCCAAGGAGAACCGAGGTATGGGCAATGGAAGATTAAGATGGTATGACGAGTGTGGTACTGAGAGGTCAAACCAACATCACGCTCGCTGCGTCTTTTGTGAATCATGCACACAGTTTCTACAATGAACAAGAGTGTCAATGTGAGAATCCTTGAGGAAATAAAAAGTGGCTTACAATGATCCCTTGGCTTAGCCTTATTAAGGTATTATATTAAAATGTGTTTAGAACTGTCCAGAGATATCAAGCAAAAATTAATATGCGGGGTGTTGTGTATGTGTGTAAAGTGTATGTCCCTATAACTCTTACACAGATGATCGTCACAATCTAATCGGTATTACCAAAACACCCGGAACCCAAGGAAAACATTTATTTGACGAGTAAAATAGTTTTTACAAAAAATAAAAATTTTTGAAGTTATAGAATTTGTTTCGGTTAATGTCCCACCCTGTATATTATTACATATCCAAATTTATTTTTCTAAATATTTTAATTATAATTTATTCTGTAACCAAATATACGATTCTGTAAGTTGAATGGAAGCAGCCTGGATCTTGGGGATGGTTTAGAGTCCCTATGCAAATCTCAAAATGACCCAAAAAAGTGAAAAAATGACAATATGACCGTTAGGTTAGGTTCACATGATGGCAGTCAGTACACAGGATGGTTTTTAATCGTGATCGATAGCGTACAATCAAGTCCTGTCGACTAAACATGCATGTTTTAAAATGGATTGGCACACTGCACTGAGTGCCACCAGTCATTGCACTGAATGCCACCAGTCACTGCACTGAGAGCCACTAGTTACGTTAGTCAAATTTATGCGATATTTTTTATATCAAAGCCATATTGTCAAATACAATTGATCGCCCAAGGTTGTCATGCCAAGTGTCGATCGTAGAGTAAATAAATCAACATTTTCATTTTCAAACTGGTTGTTGACTGGTCGTAGTCGCGATTGATCCTACGTGAAGTTTGATTACAATTAGCAATTTAAATGTTCATATAATTTGCTTTATTTTTTGTCGATTGTAAACGATGGAAGACACTTGTTCACGATCGATCTGTGTGATTGCTGCCTTAAGTCTTTTAACGTACTATGGATTTTGAAAAAAACATTTTTGTAATTGATCGTATAATAGGCGGAAGTAAGGTCAATAAATAATACATTCGCATATGTTGTGGCTATGAAATGAAAACGCGGTGCATTTACATTAAATGGTACAATTGGCAGAAAAATAAGCCTGAAAAGGACTTAATATTGAGCTACGATTCGTTAAGAGCGTTTTCAGAAAAAAAATATTCAGAATAATACATAATAAAATTAAGTGAATCAGTGATTTTATGGCACATTTGATGAAAATATTTTACAACATATATATATATGGCTAACAGTAAATGCTTTACTAAGCTGTCCTAATTATTTTCTTTCTGGAATTACTGTTTGGTGTACTAAATCTTGTTATATTTATATAAACAACTCGTGTTAAGAATTTTACGACATTTATTAAATACGGTTAATAGACGCGCCAGTTTTATTCATAAAAATATAATAGACCTTTAACCTTGTTAATAAAGAATAAACACAAAAAACCCACTGTTTAGAACAAATTGTGGGGGATAAAACAACATATACTTTTTACTCGATGCAAAATAATTTTGGGAATTTTCTTGTAGCAATATCTTCATAAACCCCAAAAAATCAACATTTAAAAAAAAGTTAAGAACAACCTAACCTAGTTTCTCGGTTTAAAGGAGCAATAATCGTATTTAAAGAAGTTGAGTTTAATTTAGAGCGAGGACTCTCTAATCAAAATCTCCAAATGGCCAGTCATAACGTGCCCTGTGAGCCGTTCAGTTAGCCGTCCGCCCGTTAAGCAAGCGAAAAAACAAATGACTTTTACATATTTGATAAATTATTTTGCAATTGGCAATTACTGAATATAACGTAAACAAAGCATGTTTCTATTTCATATTAATTTATAGACGGAAGCGTCATTTTCTGTGGTTTTGATACTAAAATTCGGTAGGAGTGCTTAGAGACTGCTTGATACATGGACTTGTGGTGATATAGTTATATTACTCACGAAGGCCCTATCAGCACCCTAATGACAAGGTAATGGACTATTTTGTTTAGACAATAATTAGTATTTAAGGTTGTTTGTAAACTTCTCCCTTCACTTAATAATTGTTTCTGGTCTTGTACGCAGTGATTTTATTTTGTCAAAAGCTCTTCACGATTGTTAATGTTAAATTTTGTATTTTGTGAAATAAAGTTTTTTTAAAAACAATTTTCCCGAAACAAGTTATTTAACTGGCGCAGTCGGTGGGATCTTAAAAGGCCTGTATCTGTATTTGGGCAAAAGTTTTTTCTAAAGCCCTGTATGAGTCATCAGTTTTCTCTATTTGCTGAGATCCGAATCATCTGCATCCTACAATTGGCAAGAAAATTCACAGTTGCAACAAAGAAAGTTATTGTAAGTCATATTTCCCTCTCCACTCCCAATTTTTTTGGAAAATTTGTATGTGTATTCGAATCTACTTGAGCTAAAGTTTTTTATATATTTCGTTCAGTAAGTTTGCTTTAAAAGTTAGTTTTTTAATGTTACATTTCGATTCGTTAGGAAATACTAAAAAGTTAGTTAATATGCCTACTATTTCACAGTGGCGTATATAGAAATTGCTTCAAAGGGGGGGTTGAGGCCTCAAACCCCCCGTTATATACGCCACCGCTATTTCAGCAGCAAAAGAAATTGCATATGGTTTAAGGCCGTTTTCCGGTAGTAGTGAACACTTTGAATATTAAATACAGAAAACGAAAGCTTAAAAGAATTTACTCTAGCCGTAATTACTTCTAAAATGATTGATGAAGCCGGAGAACACCCACTTAAACTAAAATTCGGAGATAAGGCAGATAGAGACGTTTTAATGCAACACTTAACATTTTTACGTAGAAATAAAAACGAATCAACTTTAGAATTTATTGATAGATTAAAAATTTTGCTCTCTAAAACCTCTGTAAAAACAACAGCCGGTTCTACTCTAATACCAGCAACAAAAACAGCTCTTATTTCTCAAGCAAAATCAACTGCAATTACTGTTTTAATGGCTAGTGTTTCTAGTAAATTAACAACTATTTTAATGATTCATAATCCCAAAATTTTAGAGGAAGAAAATACTTATGTTTTTCATCACACATTAGTCGAGCAATAAATCAATTGTAGATTAAATGTAAATAATCATATAACCCCTCATGCAAGACAACAAAAAATCGAGCGTCAAAATATTTACCACAAAATCAATTTTCTATCTAGTGTAAGTCACACAAACAATTTTAACCCGCCAAATAATAATTTTTATAGCATATCAAATGTTTTACCTAATTCAAATGTTCTAACTAGATCACGTTTTCCACCTAGACCGATGTTTTCCACTCAGCCAATAAAAATTCAACCAAGACCTGTTAATTATCATTTTCCAATTAACAGGCAAGTTTTTGAGAAACCCCAAAATGAATTTTCTCGTGAAAATTCGCACAAGCCTACTGAAAGGCCTACCCCAATGTCTAAATCAAATAGAATACCTTATTTGCAAACTCGAAACCTAAATAAAAACAGGATGAAGCATATTACGATCCTACAATGTATATAGATCCCCAAAATGAATATTTCTGCGCAAATATTTTTTATGACTAACAAGCCACGAGTAATGCTTAATAATAATCAATATCAAAACGTAAACTATAATAATACAAAAACACTAAAGTTTGAAAACAAAAATTATCAAGATAATGAAAATGTTCGGAAAACAGTCAGTTTAAATAGTTTTCAAGTTAACTCGTCACCTTACGTGAAAATCTTAGAACCACCCATTCAAATTTTAACTGGCAAAGGATGTCATACCTCTTTTTTAAGACCATATATTGCAGAAAAATATTTTGTAGATAGAATTTTTAACTCTAGTCATACCCTAATTACATGTAATGGAAAAACAAAAACACAATCAAAATCCAAAATACCCCCGTTAAAGGAATTTAATCTAAATGAAGAATTAGAATCACTAACGTGATGATTTTACTTTACAAAAAATAGAAATCCCACCTAATACTATTGTTCTAAAAGATTTTTACCGACTTAGACGACAACACAGAAATATGAACGCCTCACATTAATAATCAGGTAATTGAAATTTTAATTTGGAAGTTAAATTAAAAATTACTTCTATTTAATTAGATTTCAACATCTTAACTCTGAAGAAAATTGTCTGAAGTTTTTCCATAGGCCTAATAACAACATAATATTCACAATCACGTAAAACATGTAATAAAAACCACTGACGAAATTCCACGACATGAAAAGTCATATAAATACGCTTATATTCATAAACGAGTCTAAAAAGAAATAAACAAAAATGGCGTACAATTTGTGACTATAGAAAACTTAATGAAAAAACGATTGATTGATATCTGATACCTATTATTACAGGTTATATAGATAAACTTGGCAGAAGTCAATATTTTACCTCAGAATCAAATTGAAGTTCACCCTATACCTAAAACAGCATTTAATGTAGAAAATGACCATTATGAATTAGTTCGTATGCCATTTGGCTTAAAAAATGCCCCTGCTACATTTCAACGCTTAAGGGATAATGTATTAAAATATATTTAAGGAAAAAAATGCTTAGTCTACATGGACGATAGAATAATATTTTCCACCTCCCTTCAAGAACACATTACTAATCTTAAATAAGTTTTAAAGAGATTAAAAAATCACAACTTAAAAATACAGTTACATAAATCTGAAATTCTATGTAAATCTATAGAATTCTTATGTCTTGTAATCACTAACTAAGGTACAAAATCTAACCCAAAGAAAACAGAGGCTATAAAAAAATTTCCAATTCCAAAAACGCCCAAAGAAATAAAATAATTTTTAGGAATTATAGGATACTATAGGAAATTTATAAAAAAATTCGCTCATTTACCCAAACCCATGATCAATTGATTAAAAAAGAACAAAAAATTGAACACAGAAAAGAACATATTCAATATTTTGAAACGCGAAAAAAATATTTATTAATGACCCTATATTACAACACCCAGATTTTTCAAAACCATTTAACCTTATAACGGACGCATAGAATTTTGCAATAGGCGCGATTTTGTCACAAGCAGCCATAGGTCAAGATCTCCAGATTTCGTATACCTCCAGAACCCTAAACTCTGCAGAAATGAAATATAGCACTATAGAAAAAAAATTACTAGCCATTGTATGGGCTACAAAATATTTCAGACCATATCTTTCCGGAACTAAATTTAAAATAAACTCACACCATAAACCTCTTCAATGGTTATTTTTCATACAAGAACCAGTCTCTAAATTAGTTCGTTGGAGACTTAAATTAGAGGAAATTATCAAATTATTTAAAAAAAGGAAAAAACAAAACAAATGCTGACGATAATAAATCCTCTTTCCTCCACCCCTCATGATTCAGACGAATTATCCTTCTTATCCAATAATGAGCTAGATGAAATATTAACACAGACCCAAAACTACCTCCTGTGGAAATTCTCAACATAAATGTAACTTCCGACATAATTATTAGTTTCACAAAATGAGCCCAGTATGGAAATTACCCTGTAGAGCAAAATGAAAGAAGTAATGACTTAGAAACACAACATTCTAGTCTCGAGAACCCCATTATAGGAGCCCCTTATATTAAAAGACATTTAAAATCAAGTAATATTCAGATATTCTAATAGCAGTTAGAATACAAAAAGAAAAAATTTTTGATAAACAAAGAGTTATTATATTTTGTACCAAACAATTGACAATGAGGTATTCCTCTATAACCTTGAAAATTAGAAGATAAAATCTGAATTTAATTGAAAATCTGAAAAATTTTGAGTTGTATTTGGCTTGTCACCAATTTTTCTTGAAAGCAAAATGTTGGGTTTGAAAATTAGAAAAATTAGAATTGGTCTTGGCTTATTGCCAGTTTTTCTTGGTAATAGATTTTTTTTCACTTGATAGAACAACCAATGAATCTGATTATTGGGAAACTGGAGCTTTTCCAATAATGACCAATCCCAAGTGGGTGTTTTGTAAAATCGATAAGTTTTGTCCCAATTGATACAGACCATCTAGCAAAGGACCGTAGTAATAATCTACACCGATTAGGATGCCAATGTCAAAATTAGGGTTACTCAAAGGTAAATGCCTAGGAATTTTTAAATGTATAGTATCTTAAGATAATTGACCCGTTATGTGTGGCATAATAGAACAGGAAAATTTAAACTGTCTTTTGTTATATACATTTGATCGAATAATTATATTAGGCTTTTTTTAAAAACTCAATGTATACTCAATGGGAAGTGCATATATACAGATTTATTTACACAAATTAAACTAAATTTATTTACAAATGTTTCCTTTATGAAGAAATTTTGATTTGCTGAGTCTAGTAAGGCCATTTTCTTTAACCCCCCCCCTTTTTTTCAGGACAATCTAATTTTGAGCTGAAGTTGTTGATAAACTAAGAGTGTTTGTATAAGAAGAAGAAATTTCTTCATTTGAACCGCTCTTGAGGGGTCTTCTTGCGATTGTGAATTATTTTACGATAAGTGTCTATTCATTACTTGGCGCTTTTGTAAATTAGCATTCTGATATCCTTGCGAATTTTTAGAATTATTTGAAAAATGTTGATTAGTGGAGTTTTATTTCTTGAATTTACGTTTTGATTGGCATTTAAATGAAAGTAAATTGAATCACTTTGAAAATTATTATATTGATTAAATTGAGAATTGGAAATTAAAGTGCGAAGTCTTTTAGCATTTGCGATTTAAGGCACTTTTGTTTGTTGTGTGACTATTACTTAACAGTTTATACAAAGTTTTTTGTTATTTACAATTTTTCACATTGATAAATTACATATGAATTTGAACTGACAAAATTACATTTTAAATTTGAATGATTTTTATTATCATTTTTAGCATTATTAGAATTTCAGATCTCTCTACGTTTCAGAGTCCCTAGATGACGAAAAACAAGTTTTGTCAATTCCGTCGGTCTGTCTGTCTGTCCGCGGCGTAACTAAAAAACTACTAATATTTTGGTAAAAATCCAATATGGTGAAACTAAATGGCGGCCTAGTGAAATGTTAAAAAAAATATTAAAAGACTACTTATCTAATTTATGTCAAATTTTGCATAAACATCAAAGTATTATGTTGAAATAAACTATTAAAATTTCGGTACGAATCAAAGATGACTGACTTCAAATTTTGCACAAAAATTAAGAATCATATATCAGTTTTCTTTTTCACCAAAATTTTCCTATATACCACGGCAGATTAATTGCAAAAAAAACAATAGGTTCGCAAGTTCCAAAGATATAACACCATTAGGTTTAATATGCTCATATCTTGATTTAATTCTTCCATTCCCATTTTATGTTGTTTTTAGGAATAAAAGTAGCCGTGGTAGCACTGTACGGCATATTATGTTGTTTCTTTGTATTTGGTTGTCTGTCCAAAGTAATAAGTACATAATTTTTAGAGATATACTTTTTGCACTTTTTTATATTTTTACTGTTACTATTTACAAGGCTTAAGAATCTTTACTATAGTGGTTTTGAAGTTAAGGTTTTTTATAATTCCATTTGTATATATATATATATATATATATATATATATATATATATATATATATATATATATATATATATATATATATATATATATATATATATATATATATATATATATATATATATATATATAATATATAATTTAAAATTTATATATATTCTACTGATATTATTATTTTTTAAGTAGCTTTAGACAATAATTGATATAAGTTGTCATGGCCAACCTTATATATGTTATTTTGATTCAATTTAATGTCGTGCAGTGCCAGATGCAAAAATAAATGTAAAAAAATTGGGTTTGTAGCTGGATTTGTTTTGAAAAACTCCCGTTAAATTTTTCAAATTATGTACAAAAAATATTTTTGCCAACTTTTGAAGTTAACGAAAAATAAATGAGTAGAGAATTTCCTCAACATTTTCCGACTTTTTGTCACTTAAACTTCCCACATTACAACAAACATGGTACTACCATGTACCAAAGTAGTCTCTAAATTCTAAATATGTAAACATTTACGGGGTATTCCAATTAATAACTGGGGTCAGTTTCGGTTTTATAAGTTCATATAAATAAATGAATGGCGGTACAGAAATGTTTAGTGGAGACGCGGTAGAACTATTGTCAATATTCTAAATTTATAGCTAGAACAAGAATTCGAATTAATACTTCAGATAATATTTAAAAACTTAAGTATATTGTGTGTACTTAATTCAAAAGCATGTTTGGATATTTTCAATGAAATGTGTATTATTCGGTTTCTCTGCGATAAAAATGCAATAATATTATCTGTCGCAGTATTTGAATTTGCAATGAATAGAAGCAATAAATTTAAGAAATAACAACTATGAAAAACAAATGTTAAGAGCATTAACCTCCATACACACTTAAATGAGTGAATATAATAAAAATATTTAATTAAACTGTACTTCAACCTATCGATATACTTCTGGTGATTTAGCGTTTTAACATCACCAATAAAACATTGCTGCACTGATGACTTCGGAAGTTAATGCTTTTATATATAATTTTCTTTAACATAAAAACACATTAGATTATTTGTACTATATATAGCATTATTTCCGATTTTCTTTTTATTTTAAGGTAACCTAAATATTTCTGACTGTTAATTCTACAGGGTCAGTCAACAAAAATAATAAGTACAACTTGGCGAGTGCACGCTATCCTGGATATATTTCCAAATAGAATTCTGATCTTTCATCTTTTACTTTTTTGTTAAATTTTAAATAATACTACATAATTTACTGCATTAATTATTTTTCGTCCAAAATATTTTTTATTTAATTAAATTTTGGCTTTTTATTTGTGTTCTTGATTTTTTAAACTTTTGATATTACCACTATTGTTTCAATGCATAAAAGAAATATTTTCGTAATTATATATATATATATATATATATATATATATATATATATATATATTCCAATATTATTATTTTTTAAGTAGTCAATAATTGATATGTTGTCTAAATATATGTTATTTTGATTCAATAAATAGATGCAAAAATATTTTCCAATGCATATATTAATTATTTCAGTTCCTGGTTTCACAGAATACATTACGTGCTTAAAATATCTCTCAATGCGGCAAAATACATAAAACGATGGTATATTGCAAATACATTTTAATAAATATTGTCCTTTCATGTTTCTTTTTGCTATACATATTGCTTACTTTTTTTTAATTGTTTTATTGGGAATTCGAGATTTTGTCGTGATAGACCTTAGTGTAAACTTTATTTTAATCGTTATAAGGGGTGCCATATGATGTTGCTACATAATAAAAACAATTAAAACCAAAACAAATAAACCAATAGATAATATACCTACCAAATAATATAAATAAAGATGAAAAAGTATTATTTATGCCATATTTGGTCCTAATAGACCACATTACTTATGTAATTTTAAATACTTAGTGTATCGTGGTGATAGTAGCATGAGACATGAGAAAAGAAATATCGTTTCCCAAGTTTTTAAAAATTTGATGCTTTATATTAAAAGATGGACAATTATTTCATGATAATTTATTCGAAAAAAGAACACACGTTAAGTTGGAAATAACTGAATGATATAAAAACACGCTTTTATTCGGCGTTGCCTACCAGCACATTTGTTAAGCAATCATGATGTTTGGGACTAAACTGTGACAAAATGGAATCACTTTACGACGTTTCGCCTTCGATTTCACGAGATATCTTCAGATCTTTGCATCACGTGATCAGAATATTGAATGAGCTGGGAACCTATATGACGTTTAGTGTCATTTCTTCTTTTCTAACTTTTGGTAAATCAGGCTTGTATCACCCGATTTGTTCTAATAAAACTAATATAATTAGGTAAATCCTAACAGTACAAAACAAAGATAGAGATCACAATTTATTTATAAATCACGTTAGATGTATACGCCAACATAGCTCCGCTACTTTTCACTTTCAATCAATCAATGTTTACGATAAAACAGGAGCTGGGGATGGCCCATGTCCAAGCATGTGGCCATTTGTTGACGACTGTTGACATCACGCATAAGAAAATATCGTTAATCGTGAAAAAATTACGATTTCAGGTTTTTACAGATTTTCACTTTTTAGGGTTCCTAAATTCCGAAAAACATATTTTTCCATTTCCATCGGTCGGTCGGTCTGTTCGTGGCATAGCTAAAAAATCTAGGTACTTACTGGGTCAACTTTAATTTATTTTATTTTCCACGATAATTGAGTCTGATACGAAATGCCGGCCTATTAAAATATTTGATGTACGAAAATGAAGAATTCTTACCTATAATTGGGGCAATTAGGTGTTATTACCCTTTTTATGGCATCATTTTCAGTATTTTCACAAATATATGCGGATTTTATTAATATCAATAATAAGATTTGCCAGATAGTAAAATTATAAAGTCATGCTAAGATTTAGAAATCACTATCTAAAATAAAACGATTAAGTTGATTGTGTTTGTATGTCTCGTTCAAATCTTGTAATAGATTTTTCACCACTTCCACATAACCGATTAATTTCAAACTTGACACGCATACACTTTTTGAGTCAACATTTAGAAATTCAAACTGGCGGTACTAACATAACAATGTGAACATGGCGGACAAATTTTAACATTTGTGTGGATTAGTTCAGAATGCACATCAAAATTCAAAATGGCGACGCTAATGTAGCAAACGAATTTTGTTATTTGTAGATATTCGACTGAAAAATCGATCTCTACGGATATTTAAGAGTGTAAGTTATGAAATTTTAGTCAATATTGGAGAATTAAAGATGGCGGCGCCAACATGGCAGACTAATCTTAATATTTTTGCAGATTTGACAGAAATTTGTCATTTGAGGGTAGGTTTTTAAAATCACGAAGTATTGTCAACATTAGGAATCAGAGTAGGAATGCTAAGATGGCGGGCGAATTTTAACTTTTATGCAGATTTGATTGAAAATCAATATTAAATATGGCATATATATATATATATATATATATATATATATATATATATATATATCATTCATGGCGTGCATTAAATACAAGAACTGACATATTACTTTTTCACACCATAGTATCGCAGCTGGGAAAATGATTGAACAGTAAAAAAAAATTCTAAAAATCTT
Source organism: Kuschelorhynchus macadamiae (assembly GCA_030620095.1). Lineage (NCBI taxonomy): Eukaryota > Metazoa > Arthropoda > Insecta > Coleoptera > Curculionidae > Kuschelorhynchus > Kuschelorhynchus macadamiae. The sequence continues at coordinate 213,696 of JAUTXW010002739.1, read as the reverse complement.
TCTATCCGTTTTGGACTAACCAAAACTCTCATTTTCACATTTGTTTTTGAGCAAATGGCAAATGATTTTTGCTAACTTTGGCCATGATTTAGGAAATCAAAGATCCGTCTGGTCTAATAAGTACCCAACCTTCCAATATACAGGAGTCATTCATTAAAATAGATGTCATCAAACAGAAACTATTATTTTAGATTAAGTCAGAAGAGAGGAAAGGAAAAATAGGAAAGTTATATTGAAACTAAAAAAGAGTCTAACATGTTTTAAATAATTTATTTCAATAATACTATAGATATTCTACTGTTACTGATACAATCTTAGCTGTAGCCACTGTACTAGACTACTATAAGAATATATGGTCAATGAAAGTAGGATGGTCTAATACGTAGAGTACTAGCGATCTGAGGCTTAGAGTATTTTAGCTTGTATTTTGCAATAAAAGTAATTTCTTGATACCACTTAGAAACTAATATTTGAAAAACATTACTATTCTTTGTATGATAATTTTGTTGCATCATGTTTAAACACATCCACCGTAATATACATTCGTATAAACATTGGAGTGTCTGGGTAGGTTTGGCATCGTCGTACGATCGATCTTATACTGTGAGTTATTCTTGGCAGTGGCGAAATATGTAAATAAATTCTATTTTTATTCTTACTCTAAGGGCAAATCGTATTTTTCATTAAAGGATGTATTTATTATTGTTTATATCTCATATCTTGATATCGCAAAATATTTTATTTTAAATTGTATAAAAATATAATTAAACTCATATTTGGCTGCTGCACCATAATGTTTAATTAGAGAAACCAGTACGTTCAGCATTGAATGAACTAAAATCCTAGTGAACTTGGAGTTAGGTCATTCCAGCTTCCTGAATTTTTGCACTAACTCTTCTTCGAAAAAGTCCTATATACATTTTCTATCAGATTAATATCCGGACTCCTCGAATGCCAAGGTAGGACTGCGATATGGTGTTCATACATCTATTCCGATACTCTCAGCGCAGTACGTACCGGGCAGTTATGTTGATTTTCATAAACAACATTTATTGAAGGCAGGATGATATTATTCAAACTGTTAGTTTAAGCCTCAGCATTGAACCTGCTTCTAATTTTTGAACAAACTCCAGACATATGTGGTCCTTAGCGCACTTATCCACCCTCAAATATTTACCGAAAACCGTCCACTGTTTGGGTATAGCGTTCTTCAAAATAAGTGTTAGGTGGTCTATACTCAAAAGCGACCATTGTAAGCTGATTGAAACATCTCTTGGGTCGGTATATATTTACCTAAAAATCTAGTCTATTTCCATAACATTACAAAGAAAATCCGGTATGGTTTCATATAGGTCCGTCAAATAAAACTGCATTTCTAACTATTAATTAATTATGTTTATATTTTTTAAAATATGAATTAATTAATTTTAAAACATGAATTAATTCAAACTTTAAAAATGAAGGACCTATATGAAACAATTACCCCTAGTAATTGTTGCATATAGGTTCGTCAAAGACAACTGCACTTCTAATTATTTGGGAAGATGAAAACTCATCATCACAGTCAATTTTTTTAGAATTTATTGGAGCAAGTTAGTAGAGAATATTAAATAATTCGAACTTTAAAACTGAAGGATTCATATAAAAGAATTACCCCTAAGAAAAAATACTAAATTGCTCACGATCACCTCTAACATTTATGATTCGAAAAACAATAATTTCTTTTAACGACCAGATATGAAACAATTACCGAAGATCCAATTTGCTGCTCTTTTTTACTCTGGGAAAAGCAGTTTCTATTTTAGCAATTTTAGCAAATTTGAACCGATTGTTCCGCAAATATTCTATTAAATTATTATTATCTTCCTGGATAGTTGAAAAATAGTGCTATGCCACCTGCCTGTTATATCGTTGACGGTACTTTTCGGAATCCCTAACTGTTCAGTTACCCTTCTTTCGGCCAGCAAGCACAACCAAGTAATATTGAGGTATTATGTAAATATAAGTGCAATCTCACCAGGGAAAGGCAGTTGCCCGAATTTTGTGATCGCAATTATACAGTTGGCGTTAGATGTAGCCCTGTACAAAATATCACAAAAAATAACGCAAAATATATTAAATTCTAAGAAAAAGTATTTAGGCTTATCTTTCGCAAAATTTTATGTTTTCTAAAACTAGTTCTTTCTTGGCCAAACTATTGCTAAACGTAAAAAAAAACACGATAAACAAATTTAAACTAAATTAATAAACATAAAAGACATATTTTTAACAATCTCTTTTACACCCATATAGTGCAGTACACGAAATATTAGGTTTTTTGCATTTCGTCCCTCACAGTTTTTGACGCATTTGCATGAAATTAGTTCAAAGCATGAGCATGTTGACAGTGTATCTGGCAGAGTAATTCAATGGCGATCGTCCGTTTGGTCCCACACATGTCGTCCCTAATATGTGTGCTTTTTACAAGTGCTGCTTTAATATAAGGAATTTTTTTAACATTTGCAATTCTCGAAAAAAGCTTTTTCCTTACTTTGTCAATCTCATTGTTGTCACTAGTCCTGTTATACAATAAGATAACGAATTTCTCAATAATGTTAAAAATGTCATTGATATTTTTGGGTGCCATGCCTTCCATGTTCTTCAGTCCAGGACTTTTTCTTGAAATGACCAGAAAAGCCAGAAAAAGTATCAAAGCCCGTCCGGGCAATAAATATAGAAAGATCACATGTCTTTGGCGGTCCTAGACTCTGAGCTATTTTGTAAGATGCCAAATATTGCATTTTTTTCGTCCACAGCTCCTTTGATCAAAGCATTTTCTGATGTACAGATACGGTCAGTACCATGTCAGTATCCAGCTTCTTTTTCACAGAAGACACCTTGGAAGAAGCATATTGCGTGAATTTGTTAAGAGGATTTTTCAACTAACCTTGTTCGTTTCAACGGTAAAATGTCTTCATTTGTGTTTTTAATGGTTCTGTTTCATGCTCACATGTATTCTGGTATCTTGCACTACCGGAAATCATGGTTCTTTTAACACCGGTCCGTCATCTAGACTTGCTAAGGTTACAACTCAATGTTCATGAAATTTGAAAAAGTTATCAACCAATAAAGCATACACATTTGTTTTTACATCTGTTCTCTTGGAATTTTCTGGCTAAGTTAAGTTTTGATTTTGACATAAAATATACAATTCCGTTTCCTCTTGATCACAGTCGCTGGTCGCTTGGGAGGCTTAAGTCCACTATTCTGATTAGTCTATTCAATAACACCTTTACTGTCAATCTATAGGCCGGAAGTTAAAATCCCAAACTAGCTTATCCACACCCGACTCGGAATAGCAGCAAAAGTTTTTAGTCGCTGTAACTTAGAGACCGTTCTTGATAAAAGTTAACAATATAAATGTTACTCATAGTTTATTTTTCTAATCAACATGTTTTAAAACATTTAAACCGATTTTTGAAGGTTCAACTATGGAAATACTAATTTTTGGTAACTTGGAACTAACTATAGAGGGTGAAAAATATTGCAAATTTTGAGATATACCATTTTTGTCCTTACACTTTTTTCATCCAGCGAATAGACAACAATATAAATCAATACCATTTTTTTTTTCAAGCTGGTGTCTATTACGAAACCCGAAATTTTTCCAGTACTTATATCGTTTCACTTACCATTTTTTTTCATGATTAATTTTGTTTTTATAGGCATCCTATTACCAATTGTTGAACTAACCTCTAGTTCAGCCATTAAAAATACATGCATATACTGAATATCATCTGAATAAGAAACTTATTGAGAAAAATCCAAATATGACGCCCTTGGGGCAATTTCAAAAAAACGTCTAAATGTTTTTAAAATATTGCTTAGGATATACTAAATCACTATGTCAAATTTCATTATTTTATAAATAAGGAAACGATTTTGTTGATATTGCTCCTGCATTATAAAACGAGTTAAGATTTATAGACTGACATACACAAAAATAATAGCTCTTGTTACATATATTTTATTTTTTCTTAGGGGTCGTTTTGGTTAATAAAAGCTGATCTTACTCAAACAATGAATAATAATAGTATAAAAAAAATAATAATTAATAATGAATAGCTAAAAAAAAAAACAAGTCATGCTAAAGAAACAAAAGCCTATATTCAACAAATTTCGTAAACTATTCTTCCGAATCTCCGGGAATTCGGATATACTGTTCTCTATAGCAAGACGTTACATCCAATAAACTACTGGTTAACAGTAGGTAATAGTTGTTCAGGTCAAGGAATGGGTTGTAGTAGGTGCATATCAATCGAAGATAATTCTTTATTTAAAAATTCTTCCTATATTAAAAAAGCTTAATTTTAGCATCTTTAATAAACTCATCTTAATCAGTGTTCACGTAAAAAAAAATTCCGGTAATACATTAATTATGACATCAACGTTCTGATCAAGACGCGCAAGCGATACTAGGTGTGCTCACATAAATGATTTGTCTTAGAATAAAGCAAATATGTAATTTGTCTATATACCTAAATAATTAACAATCTGTAGTTATATTAATAATTTTACAAAATCAACTTTTAAAAAAATATCAATGGAAACGTAGGAGCGAAAACAAATAAGTTTATTATTAGTTGGTATTTTATATTTGGAAAGTGTTCAAAGATCATTTAAACTTATTTTTACATTTTGTACTAAATTACGTTGAAAATATGATTTTCGCATCTTATTTAAAAACTTCTAATAAGTAAATATATTATGTAACATATAACTACCCAAAGTGATTGTTTGCTGAATAGCTAAAATAACTATTACAAGAACTTCATGGATGTTTTTCAGTAGTGTGTATGTATTTATGTTTTATATTTTTTGTTAATATATTTACATTTTTTGTAAGTATATTAGATTCTTAAAATATATTATGTAAATTATCATTACAAACTTCCGTTATATCCATATTTCTAAAACTAAACTAAACTAAATAAAGGCGTTGAGGTTAAAACATGCCATTTTCTTTTTAAGAAAATTATCACGTGAAAAAAGCTACCCCATATGTGTCTGCTTAAATTAGAAATAAACAAATTGCCTGTTCTCTTTTAGAATTAAACTTATATAAATACCAGATTAAAAACTTACCCTAGAACGGGCCATTATGACCTCTAAGTTTGCAAACCGAACTTAAAGAAGTCTCTTAAACCAGAATAACTTAAAAAAAAATGTGCCATGCAGGAAGTCAACACGCCATCGTTCAAATTTAAAAACTAATGATCTGTATAAGTAAGCTTTTATCTGTTCAGAACTGATAAATGGTGTACTTAAGATTATTACAAAATAATTATAGATATACCTGGGAGCATAGAAACATGATAAGCAATATTAATATAATGAGAGCAACAATTTGATTGTAAAAATATGTTATTTGGTAGCTTTTCAAACGATGAATATTAGAAGATTTAGTTATAAAAGGTAAAATCAGCAGTTTTTTAAAACTATAGTTTTCAAATTTGTACATTATTTATATTTAATAGGTACGCCATATGTGGGGTAACTAAAATCGTTTTTTCTTCCCGTAAATAATAGCGAAGACAAACAGCGCATCATTGTCTACGTTTATAATTATGTACAAAGTGCTCTTAAATGTCCCCTCTTTGTTTTTAGAAATCGGAAAGGGAAGTCTATCTTTTAAAAAATCTGTTTAATTTACTCCCAAAATATGGGAAAAGTATAAAAGATCAAAATTACACATTTTATAAAAGCAGGCCCTTCGTAAGTGTCCTAAATACGACAGAACTTAAATAATCGGAAATAAAAATTCTTGGATAGTACAAAGCTCGAATATTTTATACCTTAGGTGATCCCTAATTAAAATGTTCTTGTGAGTATGTGGACTATGTACAGAACTTTTCAAATACATAATAAAAATTGAAAGCAAAAATATTCTATTTTATTTCAAATTAGAATAATTAGAATTAGCACAATACTTAGCCACACGCTCATAAGAATCAAGAGGGAAATAAAATAATTAAGTTTTCAAGAGTTTTTACTCTCGAATGATTAGGTTTTATCACAAACGAATAATAGCCGTGATGAAATAATAATTTTAATGTCATTTAGTGCTACTTGACCTACTTTCCACATCTATATGTTTTCTTTAAAATTTTTTTCTTCAAAAAAGATTTCAATTAGAAATCATACCCGAAAAGGGAACATTTAGTCTGTTATTAAAATTTACTTTTCACATTGATTTCAAATTTTGTGCAAAAATCAACGGTCATAAGGGGCTGGAATGGTTACGTTTTGGTAAAAATACAATATGGCGGAACAAAATGGCCTCCTAGTGAAATGTCAAAGAAACTGAAGAACCTACTAAAAAACTACTTATACAATTTACCTGAAATTTTGTACAAAAATCGAGTATTACAAAGAAATTAATTTGTGCAAGAATTCAGTGTGATATAGTGATGAACTAATAAAATTGTGGTACGAATACAAAATGGCGACTAAATAAATTATCTTTAATAGTATAAAAATCCCCCTTCAAACTTATATATAGCTTAAAGTTTTATTGCTTCTAGATGTCCAAACACATGTTTTCTCAATATCGTCGGTCTGTCTGTCAGTGTGGGGCATAGCTAAAAAACTACTTACTTGGTGGTTTAAAAAAAAATCAGAGTAAAAACTACTTGTTCAGTTTATTTTTAATTATGGCTAAAAATCTAGTTTGACATATGTAGAAACTGGTAAAATAATGGTTCGAATCGAATATGGAGGAACAAAATGATGCTCAATAAAATTTTTTGAAAATGTATAAGTGTTACTAAATGACTATCTCTTGTTCATAACGAGGGAAGTTCCGGGTAAAAGAAAATTACCGATGTTTTCAAAATCACTTAAATTATTTTATTTTCTTTGGTATTAATACATATATTTACTATTAAAAAAAAACGGTAAATTCGCTTTTAACCATAATATAATGATTTAGTATATATTTTATAAAAATCCTATAAATTGTAATTTATTATTTTCTTTTTAGTTTTTAATTTTATTATTATTGTTGTTGTTATTATTTCCGAATATTTAAACATTTTATTCGCACTAAAATTTTACCGATCTGTTCCTGGCCGCTATTTTGTTCCGCCAAAATGGCTTTATACAAAAATTTTACCAGTTTTTCTCTATATCACACTTTATTTTTCTGCAAATTTCAAAGTCCATCCGTCCATCTAAGTAGTTTGTTAATAATATATTTTCTTATATTTTGGATATTGGATTTTTACCAAATTTTACCATTGCATCCCCATATCACCCTTGATCTTGAACCAAAATCAATCGGATAAAAAGGCAGAGTTCATGGAAAAGGTACTTAATATTCTGGCGAGGATAAAAGGTTTTTTTTAAGCTAGACAATTATTATTTTTATTCCAAAAAATGGAAAACATTTTAAAAAATTAATATTAGAATATGTGACCACAACATTTTTATCTTAAAAGTGAAACTTTCATATTTTAGTAAATTAGCCCTTTTTCTGCGAATTTATGTTTCAATTTTGACACAGTCGTATGATTTACATCTTAAAATACATTTTTAGTACACATTTAAATTTTTATTACAAAAATAAAACAATTAGTTTTCCTACAAATTGAGGTTATTATAAATATTACCGTGTTGGGATCATTCATCGCTAAAGCACAAAAATACGTAATAAAAAGTTATTACAAAAGATTGTAATGCCCCAATGAATCGTGTTTCAGTCCAGCTTATAAAAAAATGTACCACCGTTTAGTCTAATGCTTAGATTGGCTGTGGCCGAACGCGGTGCATTGTGCTTAAATACAACCTTGCTATCTTGTAAATCCACACTAAAGCGTTCATGTTAGTTTGGTGCTATATAATTCCTCTTTTCAAACTTGTCATTTTGATCCACTTAAAGCAGTCTATCGGCTAAACGCTTAAACTTAGAACAAAATGACTTACACTCTCCTACCTTAACTTTCTATAATATATTAAATATCTTGCGGTTTAGCCGGAAATGTTAAGATTTAACACTGGTGTCCACTTCCAGTTTGAATGATTGTCGAATTTTGACATTAAATAGCTGTCATGCAACAAATTTCAAAAAGTTAAGATGGAAAGTACAAGTCATTTCCATATAATTATGAATGAAACATCTAAAATATGTTACCGGAACAGTCGAATCTACACATGCGCAAACCATTCTGTGAAAATTTAAGTTTTTTTTAATTTCAACAGTTCATGTCTGGAATACTGAAATTTGCAATAATTATTATTCGTTAGAAATCAATATTTATTTATAACGAAACGTAATTAAGTAATTATTATATAAACTTTAAATGTTCTAAACAGACATGTTACATTCGTAACCATGTGACTATCTCACAGTCTTGTTTGTATTTAAACTTTTAAACCGACTTTAAGGGCGTTGCCGGCAGTTGTGAAGATTTATAAAAAAATTTAAATTCCGTTTACCCAGAACTTTCCTCGTTTTGAATCTTTCCTTTTATTAGGGATAGAAAAGTGTGACCCAATTTAGTTCCCTACATAGGCATTTAGAAACAAATATATACTGCCTATTGTAACATTTTTATTAGGCGCCATTTTGTTCCATCGTCTGGATTCCTACCAATATTATACCAATTTCTACCTACGCCACACTTAATTTGAGCACGATTGAGCATAATTTAAAATAAATTCAATTAGTAGTTTTTACATTGACACACACCACCATATTGTTAAGTCATGTTGAATTCGAACTAGGTGTTCAAAATAGTGGTATTGTTTAAGTGTATAGTATATTTTTATAAATAATTTGTAAATTTATTTAATACATTAAATAAAAAAACCCTATGAAATATTTTTTGTTCATTTTTTGAAACTACTTCCGTTCCCAGTGAACGTACTTTTTCTAAAGCCGGACAAATAATTTTTGACTAAAACCAAGCACTGCTATTGAACTAATTTTTTTAAATGCCAATGATATTTGCTAGAGTTTAAAAATCTATCTTAATTTGTATTAAAAACTTTATTATTTGTATTTTTATTACCTAAATAAGTAGAAGTAATTATGTAGATAAAATTAGTTGTTTTTATATGTTTTGTTACCTTTTTTATTGTAATTTTTTGTTTTACGATTTGTAGTGATGTAAAGGGGGGAACGTTCCCTTGCTGTAGCGAATATTCACGAACGTTTCGCGCATGATAAATCGTTCGTGCGAGCATGATAGATCGTTCTCTCGCGTCCGCACGATCTATCGTGCGCGAACGTTCTTCAGAGAATTTTCAGCTACTCTCGGCAACACTGTAACAGGCTGTGCTGTAACAGCATCACAATGGTAACGGCTATTCCGCGTATATTGTGGCGGTGTTTTTTGGACGTTTGTTTACGTTCTTGTTTGACCTAATTCTAAAATTTGGTATTTAGTTCGCGCATTTAATTCGTTGCGTAAGGTGGTTGGATTGTGGAATTTGTGGCATCTTTTTTGTTTTCCGCGGGAAACTTAATTACATATTGCATTTAAAATTCCCTCAATTTTCACTTCAAATTCATTTTTAAATATGCCTAGAAGAAAGTGTGGGGTATTTGATTTCTTTTTACATAAGAAACGAAATGGGAAAGACATTTATTGTTGCAAATTTTGCAATTGTGAATACAGCCGGCATGCCACACGAATGACAAACCATTTAAAAAAATGTGTAAAATGTCCTGAACCTGTAAGGGTTCAAATGCTGAAAGACAATCAAATTGTGGAAGTGGAAAGTAAGTACCGAGCTATGAAATTTCGTATAGGTATTTTGTGGCGTAGAGCAAGAATGATATACCTAATTATATTATTTTATACATTTATTTTGTACAAAAACAAAACAATTTATTAACATTTTAGAAGAAATCGATAAAGAGTTATCTAATCAGGACAAGTATGACAGTGACACAGACAAAAAATCAACATCATCGTCACTTTCGTTGGCAACAAAATTTGCTCCTAGTTCCTCCACAAATAGGACCCGAGGTGGTACCGCGAGTGGTACCCTGAAAATGTTTTTTGATAATGTTGATAATAAGGAGAAAGTAAGTAGATAAAAAAATCGCCGATACAGATAGGTAACATTAGAGCTTTGAGGGCGCTTTATTTTGATACTGATGAGTTATAATTATGGAAAAGTCAAAAGTCAATTACTTTTTGTACTGTTAAACTGTTTAAATGGTTAAAAAACAAACTTAGGCATTGATTGTCAATTTTTAAAAATATTTTTACATTGCTATTTTTTTAAATAGCATTAAAAATAATAATAACATTTAATTTGGAACTGGACCATCAAGGCGTACAGAAAAAAATCTAGTTTTGACATTATTTGTTAAAAAATGAGTTTTTATTTTGTTTCGTTTCGATTAAAAAAATATTACAGGGTATAGTACGATTTTTTTTAATTTAATTTAGGAAGGCTTGGATGGATTACTAGCCAGAGCAATATACGCCAGTGGCACACCACTTTCAATCACCGAAAACCCACATTGGTGTAAGTTTTTTAAAAAAATACGACCGAGCTACAGGCTACCAACCAGGCACATCATTTCCAACAAATTGTTAAATGAACAGTATAAATTGGCTCAAGACCAAACAAAAGACGAAATAAAAAATGCCAAAACCATTGGAATACAATGTGATAGTTGGTCCAATATAAAGTAAGAATATAATTTTTTCTATTCTAAATATTAAACCTAAAACTCTTGTATTTAAAGTTTTTGACCTATATTTAAATAACTGATAAGGTGGGGTGCAAAATATAAAAGATCATCGGGTACAGGGTTTCAATATAAAAACTTGAAATGCCAATATTCTTTCATTAATTTTTTAAGGTACATATTCCCAAAAAAAATAAGTTTTCCGCACTAGTGCGGAAAAGTGAAAATTTCCACACTCAAATGAGTGCGGGAAAGTGGACATTTCCGCACGCTCGTAGTAAAAAGTATTAAATTACGCTTATTTTTTGCAAACTCTTAAAATCTTTAATGGAAAAGGGTCAAGTTATTTTACATTTTTACCTGTAATTTCTTGCTAAAATTTTGATATGCTGCCATTTTCTTTTGAAAATTGAAAACAATTTACTAACAAATATTATTTTTAGGAATGATCCGATAATAAACGTTGTTACAACCCCACGGCCCATGCTCTACAAAAGCTTTTCTACGGAAACAGAAAAACAAACAGCAGATTATATAGCAAATCAACTATTAGAAATGATATTGGAAATAGGACAGTCAAAAGTATTAGGTCTTGTTACAGACAACGCAGTTGCAGAAGTCAAAGCAAGAAAGATTGTTGCTGAAAAGACTGGCATCATCGAGTATGGTTGTGTTGCCCATTCCTTAAATTTGTTGATTGGAGATATAATGAAATCTGCATCGTTAAAAAATTTTGAGGGTCAGTGTAAACAAATTGTTAAGGAAGTAACGAACTCACATGTTGTTCTTGCTACATTTAATAAATTACAAGTAGAAAAAACCAGTAAGACAGTAGCTTTAAAATTACCTGTGGTAACTCGGTGGGGATCTATCCTGAAGTGTATGGAAAGTTTATGGAGTACCAGACAAATATTAAAAATGTTAGCTATTTCGGAAGATGTTAGTGATAAATTAAGCTCAGGAGTGAAAAAAAATTGCCTTGATGATGATATATTTTGGATCAAGGTTGAGAAGATGATGAGAGTTTTGACACCTATCGTAAAGTGGATAACAAAGCTGGAAGGAGATAACCTGCAAATGTGTGATGTTATAGAAGCCTTTTACGAACTCCATGATGTCTTCCTTAAAGAGGTACCTGGGCTACCGATCACCAATCAAGAAGAAAAACTTTAATCCAAAATCTCAGCGATCGAAAAAACAAAGTTATTTGTGGAGTACATTTAGCTGCTAATATATTAAACCCAAAATATCAAGGAATGCATTTGACACCTGAAGAACACTGTGAAGGTAAGAAAGGCCGCAAGTACCAATAATACATAACACACAACTTAATACATAACTACACTTCAAACCACAACACACAACAACGTAGGCAGAAATCTGGGATCTAAAATAATATCAATTTTTTTTTAGGGATAGATTTTATTAACACACTGGCTGCAACTAATGAAAATTTTCGTTCCCAAGAAAGTGCGATTGTAGTTGAACTAGCTCAATACATAGCACATACCGAAGCATTCGCGAAGGGTTATTTATGGACTGTTGTTGGCAAAATGGATGCAATAACCTGGTGGCAGGGATACTGCTCTAAAACTGCTATTAAAGATTTAGCAGTGAGCATTTTAACGCTTCCGCCTTCGTCAGCAGCGACTGAGCGGACTTTTAGTAGGTATTCCTTTATCCACACTAAACGTCGAAACCGTTTGACAGTGAAAAGAGCTGGAATGCTCACGTATGTTGCCTGCAACCTGAATTTAATGGCCAAAGATTCCCAAAAAGAATGCTGTTCAACGGCAATAGGAGTAAATAATCCTGAATGTTCGGACTCCACTGCTACAACTTCCACAGCTACAAGTATAAATCAGGGTGATCAGGTCCAGGATCCATTAATACATTTAGAATCTGAGATTTCAGATATAGACGAATCCGATGATGAGGAGGAGGAGACTGAGTCTTACAGTGTCCACGATTCAAATAGCAGTGTTGGGTCAGAAAGTTTCGAAGATCTTGATGTATAGATCTTGGATTAGAATAGGTTGAAGGTTGTTTATGGTTATTATTTTGTGTATTTTGTTTTCAGTTTATTGCAGAATGGAGTTTAATTTTTTTTACATGAGTTTTTTTTTAGTTCGTATGTATTTACATCACAGTACTGATGCATCATACTTATGCTCGTACTTATGCTTATGATGATCTGATCACTTTTTTTAAAAAAAGATTTGTTTGAGTTAAAAGTAATTTTTGTTTTATTTTGTTATTTACAATTTAGAATAATTCTTATGAAAAATGACACTTTTTGGAGAGAACTTTGAGCATTTTCAGCAAATTGGGAACTTTAAGCATTTTCAGCAAAAAACACAAAAATCAAGTTTTTGAATACTGTATCACACACCAAATATAAATTCTCGATTTTTTTGGTCTATGCTCGTTTGTTCTCGTTCATGCTCGTTCGTGCTCCGGGAACATTCTCCTAAAATACGTGCTCGAGAATTTTACATCACTAACGATTTGTCATGATGTTATATATGAGTGAATAAGTAATATATAAATGTTAGTGTACATATACCAATCACATCATTTTGATTATCTATTTTTCATTTATTCAATTCAATTATTAATTTTTTTTATACTTACAATGGCCACAAAAAAATTTACCGTTTACTTATTGATTTTGATATTGTAATCAACGAACTCTCCTATTCTTAATCATAAAAGTATTGAAGTATCAAAGTATCTGATAAAAAATATCTGATACTCAAGATCATAACCCATTTAATTTTTCTGCAAACTTTAAAGTCAATTTATTTGACCACCATTTTATTTTGCCATCTTGAATCTGTACCAGTTTATCTCTATATCATACTTAAAGCTTGCACAAAATCTAATAAGTAGTTTTTTCAAGCTGATTTTTTTCAATATTTTATTAGGCCACCATTTTGTTTTGCTATAGTAGATTCAAACCAAAATGTTACCAGTTCATTCCTATGTAACACTTGATTTTTGTGCAAAATTTAAGGAAAACTAGATAATTAGTTTTTCTACTAATAATTTTTTTAATGTTTCACTAGACCGCCACCTTGTTCCGGCATATTGAATTTTTTCGATCATCCTCAAATGACCCTTAATTTTTTAATAAAATTTGAAGACAATCTGATAAGTAGCCTTTAAACTATGCCTCGAACCGATAGACTGATAAACCGACAGACGGACCGACGACCGGAACGACCAAACATATTTTTTGGCGTCTAGAGACGCTAAAACGGGAAAAGTATGTAAAACCTGAGAGGGTTATTTTTTTAAGATTACAAATATTTTATTTGGCCGCCATTTTGTTCCGGTATCTTAAATTATACTACAATTTTACTAGTTAATCTCTATACCACAATTAGACAAATTAATTAATTAAGTTAATTTGTGACAATTAGTTATGGCACACAATTTGAAATCAGTTCATTAAGTATATATTTTTTCAGTGGATAGCATGTTTTATGGTCCTTAAATTCTTCTTTGGGTGCAACATAATATATTAAAAAAAACTGAAATGGATGATTTATAAATAGCTTCAATTTTCTGTTTCGATCTTTCGCTTCCGGAATTTCTGTGTAAAATTGAGTCCATAATCCCTTGATACAACAAGTTCATGTAACAGACAGATTCACTAAACGCTTGTACCGAAATTTAAAATCAAAACCACAGAACAAAGCGGTTTCGTTTTTGAAATAGTATGGAATAGGAAAAAATACTTTGTTTACATTTCTTCGATCATTGTCAAATGCAAAACAATTTATAAGGAAGGTAAATGTCATTTCTGTTCATGCATATGCTCTGTTTGTAAAATGGCTTTACTATTTTTATACGGCGTTAATGACAAACAAGCTATACCTCCTCTCATAAATATATGATCGATTCGACTAAGGGCCGTAGCGACGTTGCTTTCACTAGGGGGGAGGAGTGAGACTCGGCACCCCCTAAGTGCTGGCGCCTGACCCCTCACAGGTAATAACGGCGAGAAAAAATTTGTGGCAATGCTCAAATTTTACTCATTTTATGCAAATGTGGATATGCTTATTATAATTTTTGTATTACCGTATTACCAAATATACTTTTAGTTTTTATGGGGTAAAAATATTAAAATGTACTCTTATAAAATAGAAACACCGAATTTTTCTTTAACTCGAGTCTTTTTTCTTTAAGTCTTGCCCAAGAAAGCAATAGGTTTTTTTTTGTAACCTGGGATTTCTTTAGCTGTTTTAACTATGTCAACTTAGAATCGGGAATATTAGGTGGGGCTGTACAAGTAGTACTTACAAAGCCACACTTTTGATATATCTATTTTGCTGACACAATGCTGAAGTGATTGACGAATTCATTTGCTACTTTATTGGGTTCTGAAATAATATGTGTATTAATATTAAGTTCAAATTGATTACACTTTATATTATTTCTATTTAATTGGTGGTTAACAATGGGCCAAATTCTTTTATTTTTGCAATCTGAATTCAAAATTTTAATTTTGAAGAATGACTGTTTGGTTTTATTTATTTCCTTTTTGTATATTTTATGCAAATGTGGATATGCTTATTATAATTTTTGTATTACCGTATTACCAAATATACTTTTAGTTTTTTTGGGGTAAAAATATTAAAATGTACTCTTGTAAAATAGAAACACCGAATTTTTCTTTAACTCGATTCTTTTTTCTTTAAGTCTTGCCCAAGAAAGCAATAGGTTTTTTTTTGTAACCTGAGATTTCTTTAGTTGTTTTAACTATGTCAACTTAGAATCGGGAATATTAGGTGGGGCTGTACAAGTAGTACTTACAAAGCCACCCTTTTGATATATCTTTTTTGCTGACACAATTCTGAACTGATTGACGAATTCATTTGCTACTTTATTGGGTTCTGAAATAATATGTGTATTAATATTAAGTTCAAATTGATTACACTTTATATTATTTCTATTTAATTGGTGGTTACCAATGGGCCAAATTCTTTTATTTTTGCAATCTGAATTCAAAATTTTAATTTTGAAGAATGACTGCTTGGTTTTATTTATTTCCTTTTTGTATATTTTTTTGAGATTTCGATATTCAGATACCACCTTATTATTTTTAATAGTTTTTTTGTATAAAATACAGATTATCCAGTTTGTTTCTAATATAAGACAAATTTACATTATACGAGCTATTTACTAATTGTGATTTTTTAGGTTTGATGCCTTTATAAGGAGCAACAATCTAGACAAACTATTATATTTTCAAAAAATTTAAAAATAATTAATTCAGTTTTTGTTGCTATTTTGGTTTTTATAATAAATGGGTCAAAATATTAAAAAAAAACAATATTTTTCTCTTGGTAAATAATACTAAAAAGTTGATTTATAACAAGAAAATTTAGGCAGTTTTTGTTTCAAATGCAATTTGCGTTAGGCTACTAATCAAATTTGAATTAGGAACCTAAAATTGCATTAAATTTTGTAGCATGGCGAACTAAGCAAAATGAAACAAATGTCTATGGTTCCGACATTTTTTATTCGATGTCAAAAATCAAAAACTAACATGTAGAGAATTTCAAACTATAGGAATGTAAATAAAAATGTATAGGTTTTCATTTAAAAATTCATAGATGGCGCCCTTCCGGTTAAACGGAAAGTGTATCAAACATAGGTTAAAACTTGACAAATAGTGTCCTATATATGCTCACAAAATTTTAAACGGGTATTTTGAAAAACAAAAAAAGGGGGCGTACATTAGTCGTGGTCACATTATATATATATATATATATATATATATATATATATATATATATATATATATATATATATATATATATATATATATATATATATATATACACATATGTGTATAATATATATATATATATATATATATATATATATATATATATATATATATATATATATATATATATATATATATATATATATATATATATACACATATGTGTATAATATATATATATATATATATATATATATATATATATATATATATATATATATATATATATATATATATATATATATATATATATATATATTATATATATATATATTATATATATACAAGTTTGTAGTCATCTAATGAAATATTCTAACAGCGCTTCACGTACTGTTTAGCCATTTTATAAAATGGCAAATTAGACTAAACAGCTGCCACATATATACGTTTTAGAATAAAATGTAAATAAAGGTTTTAATATGTAATAATATTACAACACTTAAATGTTAATAAGTGACGTATTTGGGAGATTGAGGTCAACATACATGGAAATAAACGTAGAACTTGGGGTCAAAACATATCATTATACATGGACGACTGAAGGTTTATGTTTATTGTTGTATGGATGGGACTGATAATAAATATAGCACTAACAAATGCAACAATATTATTTTTCTAAAGCGAAACTCTTTTGTCATTAAAGACTAGTATTTTTTTAATTTTCGGCTTATTTTCAGCTTAAACAGTATTTTAAAATGTACCACTCATCTTAAAAAATGCACTATCTATTAATACATATTGTTACCTTTTAGTTTAAATTTATAAATAAAATTATATCTTTTTGGAAACATGTACGGATGCATCACTATAATACTAAACCCCGTAAATGCATTAAAAAAATATATGAATGTACTCCTTACGTTTCACCTGACGCCACGCTGCGAATTGCAACTGGCGTAGCGCGTCGCCGTAATAGCAATACTTGTAATAGTTTAGATTTAAATGTCTCACTTGTTGGAAATTTGAATGATTGATTTCCTTTTTAAGTTTCATAATAATGATAAAAAGCAGGCGACAAACGTTATTTGATTTTAATTTAAACAAATCGGCAAATTCGCCTTTACCCAACTTCCCTCGACCACAATACACAGTCTATATATGCATATAATTAATTGGTAAAATGTATACAAAGCCTATAAACTGTAATTTATTTTAATTTGTTTAGTGTTTTTTATTTATTGCTATTATTATTATTATTACTGTTATTTACTTATTTTTCATAACATTAATTATGTAGCCTACAAAAAATAAATTATGTCCTTTATTATTATCCTCCATAAAAAGAAGCTTTTATTCCGTGAATTGAAATTTTATCGAATATTTAAACAATTTACTAGGCCCCCATTTTATAAGGGAAGTAAAAAAATCCAGACATGAAGCACCAGAAAAGGAAATTGCAAAAAAGCTGAAGAACGTTTTACTGGATGTATTAGAGGAAAAAGTCAAAATTTTATAGAATATCAGTCGGTTTTCAGAAATATAACTTAAATATAATAAGTTGCTTTATATGTATATGAGTAGAATAGGTAGCGAAACCGAAAAATAAAACTTGTTGACATCCTCTTGGTAACGTCAGGATAATTACTACTTTCCAATGTTCATCAAAATTTTTAATTACGAAAGAAATTTTTTTTTTCTACAACCACCTACGAAACTGACAAAAAACGCTGGTAACTGTTTTTTTTTTCTATAATTCTTTGGAAACTATTATTTTCTTAAATACTTATCACGGAGAAAGTGAATAACATAAGTTCCAAGTACTAATATTTTTTTGCAAAAAAAAATAAAATCGGTAAATTTCCTTTACCCGGAATAGTAAAGTGTAACCCAATTCAGTTCCGCAAAATGTCATTTAGTATACTGTCAAACATTTTTATTGCGCGCCATTTTGTTCCACCATAAAGGAATCGCACCAATATTTTACCAGTTTCTACCTATGCCACACTTATTTTGTGGACATGACTTAAAATAAATAGATTTTTTTACACTGATCGTTTAAAACCGCCATTTTGTATCCTCGTTTTGAATTCATACCAGTTAATCCCTGTATCATCAACAATTTAGCTGCAAAATATTAAGTCAATTCAATAAGTATATTTCTTACATTGATTTATGCAGACATTTTATTTGGCCACCATTTTGTTTCTCAGTCTTGAATTCGTACGACAATTATGCCAGTTAATCTCAATGTCCAAAATTTAAAATTTATCTTCAAAGTAGTTTTTTAGACCCATTTTTTAAAATAATTTATTAGGCCGCCATTTTGTTTTGCTGTCTTGGATTCATACCAAAATATTACAGATTGATTCCTTGGTAAAATTTGAGATAAATTGAATAATTTGTTTTTTAGTAATAATTTTTTTAACATTTTACTAGGCCGTTATTTTGTTCTCTCATATTGGATTTTTACCAAAATAATATAAGATCATCCCCACGTAACCCTTAATTTTTTGGCAAAATTTCATGTCAATCGGGTAAGTAGTTTTTAGCTACGCGGCGAACTGACACACAGCAAGACAGACCAACAGAGAAAAAATATTATTTGGCATCTAGGGACGCGAAAACGTGAATATATGTGAAACCTTTTTTCACGATTACAAACATTTCATTTGACTGCCATTTTATTCCGCCATCTTGAATTGGTACCACAATTTTACCAGTTCATCTCTATACCACAGTTAATTCCTTCACAACATTTGAATGAATTTTAAAATATGTTATTAAACCGCTATTTCATTTCGCCAACTTGGATTCGTACCAAATATTACTAGTTAATTACTAATACTTGAATTTTTTGAAAAATTTGAGGTAAACTGGATAAGTGGTTTTTTAGTAATAATTTTTTTAACATTTGACTAGGCTGCTATTTTGTTTCGCCATATTGGATTTTTATTAAAATGTGACCAGGTAATTTCCATATAACTTAATTTTTGCCCAATATTTGAAGTCAATCGGGTAAACAGTTTTTTAGCTGTACCGCGAACAGGCAGACCACAGACAGACACACTGACGAAACTGAGAAACCATGTTTTCCGCCATCTAGGGACCCCGAAAAATAAACATCTGAAAAATCTCGGAAGGTGACTTTTTCACGAATACAATACTTCCCCTTTACGAGGGAAGTAATAAATTTAACAAGTAGTTTTTACATTGACGCACACCGTCTTTTGTTACGTCATTTTGAATTCGTATCAGTTTATCCCCATATCACATTCAATTTTTCTGCAAAGTCAATTGAATAAAATTAAAAAAGAAAGTTTACCAGTTTATCTCTATATCAGACTTAACGCTTGCATACAATTTACAGTTAATCTAATAAGTAGTTTCTTCAGGCCCATTTTTTAAATATTTTACTAGAGCGCCATTTTGTTTTGCTGTCTTATATTCATACCAAAATGTTACCAGTTCATTCCTATGTAACACTTGATTCTTGTGCTTAATTTCAGGCAAATTTGACATTTAGTTTTTTTAGTAATAATTTGTTTAAATTTCACTATGCCGCCGTCTTGATCCGGCATATTGGATTTCTACCAAAATGTTAACCGGTCATCCTCATATGATTCTTAATTTTTGACTAAAACTTGAAGTAAAACTGATAAGTAGCTTTTAGCTATGCCGCGAACTTACAGACAGACAAACCGACAGACGGACGGAAGGAATTGGTAAAACTTATTTTTGGCACCTACGAACGCTAAAACGCGAAGATATGTAAAACCTGAGATGGTTATTTTTTTCACGATTACAAACACTCAATTTGGCCGCCATTTTGACCCGCATCTTGAGTTAGTAATAGCATACAATTTGAAATCAATCCATTAAGTAGTTTTTTCAAGCTGAATTTTTAAATATTTTATAAAGCCGCCATTTTGTTCCACCGCCTTGGATTCGTATCAAAATTTTACCAGTTGATTCCTACATAATACTTCATTTTTGTGCAAAATTTGAGATAAACTGGATAAGTAGTTTTTTAGTAATTATTTTTTTAACATTTCACTAGGCCGCCATTTTGTTTCGCCATATTGGATTTTTACCAAAATGTCACCAGGTCATTTCTATGACCCTTAAATTTTGATTAAAATATAAAGTGAATCTGGCAAGTAGTTTTTTTACTAAATATACAATCAATACGAAATAAGGTCGATGAACTTGCAATACTTCTTGAATTATATGATAAACTTGATTTTGTTACCTTGACTGAATATTGGCTCAAGGAAAGTGAATCATGTTTTTTACCTGACTATATGGCATTAACAAGTTTCTGCCGAAAGGCATCAATTCATGGTGGTACTATAATTTTTATAAAGAAGACCTATTCTTTACGTGTTATTGACAAATATAATAATACTTCCTTCTGGTCTTTTAGATCACGAATCTGTTTTGGTCCATATTCCTCTTGAACACCATAAGGGTAAACAAAGATATAAAATGGGTAGGATTTTCAGTAGTGCAAATTTTATGCATCTTCAAGAACAATGCGCTTTGATGTCATGGGAAAATACTATTTATTCTTAAGACCCTTTGTCCACATTTCACATAAAATTATGTAATGTCTTTAACAAATGTTTCCCTCTGAAAAAAATTAAAAAGAAAAATAAAAAGCCTTGGATAACTCGGGGTATAAAGGTCTCAGCTAAAAATTTAAGATGCCTTCACACAATTATAAAATTTCATCTAAATAATGATTTTTTTATAAATTTCTTGAATAGTTATCGTCGCATTTATAGACAAGTACTAAAGTGTGTTAATATACTGCCAGAATATCAAATGCTGGATAGGAGCAATGGTCGATAATAAATTGTTTGAGAGGAAAAAATAACATTCAACACATGATTGATGATTTAAACCCTAATATTCTAAATGAATTTTATTGCTCCATTGCCGAAAAACTTACTTCAAATCTACCTGTTCAAAAAGATCCCCTGGACTATCTTACAAACATACGGTGTATACAAGCTTTTTGTTTAGCTTGTACTGATACTATTGAACTTCAAAGAACTTTTAGTCAAATAAGGAATAAGCATTCCACAGGTTCAGATGGTGTATCTCTTAGAATATTGGAGGCCTTACCAGGAGTGGCTTTGCAGGCTCTCGCTGGCTCTACAAATGTTTCTTTCCAACAGGGTAAATTTCCATTTTGTTTTAAAAAGACCATTGTAATTCCTCTGCATAAGGGAGGTGATACAACCGACCCCTCCAATCTTAAACCTATATCCCTACTTGCGACTCTCGCGTATTCTGTGACTTTTCTAAAGCATTCGATTGCGTTAATCACAGAGTTCTGTTGGCAAAGCTTAAATACTATAGAATAAGAGGTATCTCTCATGAATGGTTCTCATCATATCTTTCGGAGAGGATGCAGATTGTATGAGTAAATGGTGCTTACTCTAATTCATCTATTAAAAAGCCTGGAGTACCTCAAGGCTCGGTGCTTGGACCTATCCTTTTCTTGTTGTATATTAATGATCTTACAATTTCACACATTCAAGGCAAATTTACACTCTTTGCCGATGATACTACACTGTGTGGCATTCAAGTGATAGCGAATTATTAAAAAACCCAATTAAAAACTGATTTTCATAAAATTAAGGTATGGTGTGATTCAAACGCAGTTTGTTTCAACATTAATAAAACCAATATATTAACTTTTGAATTTACTTATAGTGACCTTAATTTAGATAACAAACCAATAGAAAATAAATCTGTCACAAAATTTCTTTGACTACGCATTGATACAAAACTTAGATTTGAAGATCACATTATAGAACTCAATAAAAAATTGTCTTCTGGTTGTTTTGCTATCAGGGTAGTGTCAACCGAGCTTGGTTGCTCGGTATCTAAAATAGTGTATCACTGTTTGAATCATATTTAAGATATAGTATTGCGTTTTGGGGTTTATGTAGCCAACAACTTATGAACTCGGTGTTCCTTATTCAAAAGAGAGCTCTTAAGTACATGTGTAGAAAATTGTATGTTTGATTCATCGTAAACTATCAACAGGTGAGATTCAGCATGACTCTCATAACATCTACAATACCAGACATGGGCATCACTTAAATATCCGACTTCTGATTCCTAGACTTACACTTACTAAACACTCAATAGTTTTCATAAACTAAGAAGGTTTGAAAAAGATCTGGAATCATTTAAGCATCGATTGTAGATCTTTACCGTACTTGCAGTTCCGCAGGAATGTGAGGAATGCACTAATTCAGAAGCCATATTACAGCCTGGACGAATATTTTAATGATTTATTTTGATAAATATTTTAAATACTTTTTGTTTGTTTTTCTTTATGTTTTTGTGCAAAGTTTTGTCGTATTTTGGTAATTTTGTATTCAGTGTCTCTATTCTATTAAGTTTATTTTAACATATACATTTAACATTTTAGTTATAGTTGCTTTGTCCATAGAATGATTTCTTTGTAAATATTCGTCAACAATAAAGCATATTCAGTAAAAAGTAAGTAAAGTAAGTTTTTAAGCTATGCCTCAAAGTGACAAACCGACAAACGGACCGACGGAATTGATAAATCATATTTTTTGGTACCTAGGAAGGCTAAAACGTGAGGATATTTAAACCCTGGGGAGGGTGATTTTTTCACTATTACAAATATTCTATTTGGCAGCCATTTTGTTCCATATCTTGAATTAGTTCCACAATTTTACTAGTTAATATATATGCCACAGTTAGTTAAAGCATACAATTAATATATTATTAAGCCGCTATTTTGTTCCGCCATCTTCCTACGTAATATTTGATTTTTATACAAAATTTAAATAATATTTTACTAGGTCGCCATTTTGTTTTGCCGTATTGGATTTTTACCAAAATGTTACGAGGTCATTCCCATATGACACTTAATTTTTGAACAAAAATTAAAATCAATCGTATAAGTAGTTTTTTAGCTATGCCGCGAACAGACAGACCGACAGACAGACAGACCGACGGAATTGAGAAAACATGTTTTTCGACATCCAGGGACCCTGAAACGCAAAGATCTGAAAAAATCTCGGAGGAAGATTTTTTCACGATTACAATACTTCCCTTTTACTGCAACCTGTATATTAATCTAAAATCAGATTTGAAAGTTCATTTAGGGCTAAAACAATTTTGTAATGAAAAAACTTTTTTTTTAGTTTTTCTCAAGTCTTAAAATGTGAAAATGAAATAGTACAAATACTAGGGATTT
Source organism: Kuschelorhynchus macadamiae (assembly GCA_030620095.1). Taxonomy (NCBI): domain Eukaryota; kingdom Metazoa; phylum Arthropoda; class Insecta; order Coleoptera; family Curculionidae; genus Kuschelorhynchus; species Kuschelorhynchus macadamiae. The sequence goes on along the minus strand of JAUTXW010002739.1, from coordinate 190,020 downwards.
TTTCAAGCATGTATATAAGGATACTTACCCCGCGGGTTGTTAGTGCATCTAAATATCGTTATTTTTCATAAAACCGTCCAAAAAATAATTGGGAAACATATATAAATAATTGCCTAAAGTGTCGAAAACTGGATCCGTATTAAAATGGGTTGGTCATATAAAAAATACTTGGTTAAGAGTTATAGATATTTCCAAACCCAGTCTTGCAGATATCTCAGGTGGAAAAAAACATTGATTTGTTTCCGAGAAAATCGTGAAAAGCCCTTGAAAAAGAGATTTTTTGCAATTAAGAGATTTAAAATTTCATTATTTTTAATAATTGGCTTAAGTAAAATTTAAATTGGCAAAAGGTTTTTGCTTGACAAATAATGCAAAATGACAATAAAAAATTTAGTCACGTGTTTTATCTTACTTGACAAATTTTACTTTTTTTTAAATACCTACTACCTATTTTCCCAAAATTTTGAAAAATAGTAAAGAAAAAAGTTATTTCTTTTTTTGATATTATAACGATATGCCAAAATACAATCAAATTTTTCTAATATTTCTTTTAATTTCAAGCATTTTTATTTCACTAAATGTAAGCAATTCTAAATTAAATTATTTATTTGTGATAAGTTCATCGCCTACTGCATTTTCATAATTAATTTTTTATTTTAAAAGGCATTTTGTTGATGAAAACACAAATTGATAAAAAAAATGTTTTCTGAAAGTTAATAGAATATTTCTGTTAAACTAATTGAAATAACCAAATAAAGCCTAAATTTTTCATCCAACGATTTTAATAATAATAGGGCAGTGATAGTTTAATTTGGGTTTGCTTACATTTGGTTAACTGTAATCAGCAAAAGTTGAAAACTATTTTTTTCTATTTTTTAATGCTTTTTCACCTAGCTAACCGAATGTAACCAAATCTGAATTAAACTATCAGTGCACTGTTATTAACAGAATCGTTGGAGGAAGAATGTAATAAATTGTTTTCATAGGCTACTTTAGGTATTATTTGGTTATTTCAAATAATTTAATAAAAATATTCTATTTATTTTTTGAGAAAGGAGGTTCTCCGTTTCATTTTTATTAAAAAAAGTAAATAAATTGCTATTAACTTAATAAATAACCAAATTTAAAAGTGTTTGCATTAAATTGCGGAAATTATATAAACTTTGCATCAACTCAGATGCATTTTTTTGGATCCAGTTATGTTTTCATCAACAAAATGCCGTTTAAAATAAAAAAATTAATTAAGAAAATGCGTTTAGAAGATGAACGTAACATAGTATAATTCAGGTTTTCTTATAACATAGTATAATTCAGGTTTTCTTACATTCGGTAAAGTGAAAAAAAATCAAATTAAAAAGAAATAGAAAAACTTAAAATTAAATTTGACAAGCAAGATAAAGCACGTGACTACTTTTTAATTGTAATAATTTTTCAAGTAAAACTTTTTGCCAACTGAAATTTTACTTAAGTCAATTATTAAAAAAAAAAAGGAATCTTTCGTAAAACGGACACCAACCAAAGGGAAAGACAAGTGGTGTCCGCTCACGGGAGAGTTACTTTGTGCAATAAACATACAATATGGTAAAAAAGCGAGAATATTAATGAAAAGAAATAATTTAAAGGTACAGTACAAAACATCACACTGTGATAAAAAAAATATGAAGCTGCATTCATATTATGTAGGTAAACCAACAATCTTAACCATAAATTCGCATTTCTTAAAAGATGAATACATCTGATGTCGTTTGTCGAGTTTTTCTTCTTAAAATGGTGTCTTGGAAATCATCTTCGAGGTTCGACAGAATCTCAAAAGCTTTATCAAGCCATTTCACTGACGCAATAACATACAATGCATGTGGGCTTTAATACTGTTTCTGACTCTGCTTCGAGTTGTTCGTCGTGAAACTTACCTGATTTTCTGAACATCAGTGATGGAAAGTGTTTAATCCAAAGTGGGTTCTTCGACAAGCAAATTATAGTCTGTTAAAGACGTCCTCAAGGTCCTGCTAAGTGAGTTTGAATGGAACTTTTTTCTTATACATTTCAGTTAATAAAAGAAGAGGATTTTTTCTGGGTCGATTTCCTCTTCTTCTAAAATTTTATTTTCTCTCTGAAATTCTTTTCGAAATCAATTTTTTATAGTTGTGTTACTCAATTGATTCCATGCTCTTTGGATAAAATAGAGTACATATAGTAAATTGTTTTTTTTAACTCTTGTGCGGAATGAGCAGTTTCCATGTTTACGATTAGATGTTTCAATATCAAGGTTCTGTAATGTGCCTGATTATACCTAATTCAGTGGTTGACACACGATGTGCAGTTCGATGATAAAACAAATATTTTAATATGTCAGATTCATTTTTTTGAAACCTGAGCCGGCATTGTCTAGAAACAACAAAATATTTCCCGTTTCCGCGCGCATTTTCTAGTCAAAACTTCATAACCATTGTCTCATTATTTCCGCTGTCAACCGGGACTTTAAATCGGATTTTCATGTCACAGGCAACCTATTTAAACCAACCATGCATGAAAGTATTCCCGAATCAGTGGTGACATTTACAACATTTCTAAATGTTTCGTTTTCCAGTAATTGATGAGAACTTTCAATTTTTAAATGGAATTACTATTTTTTATTACATTTTCGAATTTTGCTTAGATTCCCACCACTTTTTATTTGAAACAATTTCTTCGAAAATTAACAGTTTTTGAGGAAATCGTAAAGAAATTTTAATGAATTACCTGTTGAAATACCTGCACATGAAACCTTATCTGACAATGTCAGTATTGTTAGCTTTGTTGATTTTCAAAAATGAATCATTTAACTGATACCCAAAGAATTCAAATATTAATGTTTTTAGCGTCCATTACCTGAACGCCCTTAACCTCTAATCTTCGATTCTCGAGCACCACATGATATATATATATATATTTCGAAGGACCATTAAGCACGTTAAATAACAACGACGTTGGTTTGACAAACAACTTTTAATTAGAATTTTAAACAAGCGCGTATAGGTATTACATTTTGCAAGCTTTTTGTAGGTACGTGAAAAAGTAAAGTAAAGTCTGAAAACAAAACGTGTCTGTTCGTCGTACCACGTAGCAGCGTTGCCAACTTTGTTACATGGCATTCCACCAGAAACACTGTCAAATCCCACTAGAAATCCACTAAACAGAAATCTAAAATATCACTAAATTCCCCTAAGAATATTTTACTATTAGGAAACTGTATTATCATCTATTTTTTCATTTTAAATTGTCGACGCCATCTGTATGGTATAGCGTGGACTTGCAAAACATTTTCTAAACTGCCGGCAGGATAAAGAAAACGAAATTAAGAAGGTATTGCACTAAAAATAAATTAATATTATGAAAACCAAAACAAATTCAATAAAGTACTTAACCTAAATGCTTGTTATAGCCAAGTAAAACAGTCTTTTTATATACATATATAAGTAACTCTAAAAAATATGAAAACAAAAAACATAAGAAAATTTTCCAAGCAAAGCAAGGAACTAATGATTCTTAGATATAACAACAAAAATGATTTACATAACGCATTAAATTACCTAAACTTCTAAAACAGAACTGCAGAAGCAACTTCAATAAATATGCCTAATAAATCTACATCTTTATACAGATTATACTCAGGAACCATATCACATGGTCGATGGTCTCATTTGTTTTTATTTTTTGAATAATATCATTTGGTATTGTATAGCTATCAAAGCACGGTTGTATGCTTTTAAGGCCACACCTTATGTAAATCAAAGAAACTAAAGTATCACAATGTATTCCTAATTTTAATTTTAATTAGGTTAAGTTGGCTAAACAATCTTTTGACCTTAGTATTTTACTGAGGTAATACCAAAAGTTGCAATGCACAGGAAGCGATTCTTTGCAATTGATTGCATCCTTAAAATTTTCATACTAAATGCATTATAAAATTTGACAATTTACCACCACTCACAAAATTTATAAATTTTACTAAAAATTCCGCTAAAAAATGTCATTCCCACTAGAATTTCCACCATAGTGGATTTTGATGACATCAGTCCACTAAATGACTTTTAAAATCACTAGATCTAGTGGAAAATCTACCGAGTTGGCAACGCTGCCACGTAGCACTCTGCCCCGCTTCTCTCTTCAGTTTTTGTTTCCTATTTTACAGGGTTGTCACGTTTAGTCTTTTAGCACATCAAAAGTATGAGTAGCTCGAACATGCCGGCCGCCTTGAAAAGATCCGAGCTTTTCAACAAATTAATTGTACAGTTAATAATCAAGTTTGTCCTCATTTGGAAGAGGTAAAACGCACACTTTTTTGATAGAACGTTTTAATACGTGTCCGTTTGGCAGTCGCACCGACACTACCCGCACAATGTTGTCTTGACCTTTATGCAGTTCGGTAATTCGCGCCATGGGCCATCTAAGTGGGGCGACGTCGTCTTCGACCAACACCACAAGAGAACCAATTTTAACCTTCTGGTCGACATCGGTTTTCCATTTATTTCGTATTTGCAAAATAGACAGATATTCTCTAGACCATCTTCTCCAAAACTGAGTATATAGGACTTGTATCCTTTGATATCGAGTGAGTCGGTTCATTCTTTCTTCAGAAATTGGTTTTTCGGGAATGCTACTTAGAGAATCGCCTATGATGAAGTGCGCTGGAGTCAAGGGAGTAAAGTCAAGGATATCATTGGACAAGGGAGTTAAAGGCCGTGAATTTAAGCACGCTTCGATAGAGACAAGAATAGTGTATGTTTCCTCATAAGTTAGAGAAGCGTCACCAAGGGTACGTCTTAAGTGGTACTTTACTGATTTAACCGCTCGCTCCCAGAGGCCTCCCATGTGGGGACTTTTCGCGGGTATAAAATTCCATTTTATACTATCGCGAGCCAAAAAATTGTCTACTTCTAAATTATGTTTTTTGTCGTTAATTAATTTGTAAAGTTCTAAAAATTGGTTATTTGCACCAACGAAATTTAGTCCGTTATCACTAAAAATTTGACTTGATTTACCACGTCGTGAAAAAAGGCGTCTTAAGGCGTTGATGAAACTATGTGTACTCAAATCGAAAACTAATTCAATATGAATAGCGCGCGTGGAAAGACATACAAAAACCGCTATATATGTCTTGATCAATTTTGAATTTCTTAAGGTGCCTTCTTTTACATAAATAGGACCTGCGTAGTCCACAGAACAAATAGAAAATACTCTACTAGGGTTAACACGCGCTTTCGGTAGTTCTCCCATTAGGAATTCACAAGGTTTGGGCTGCACTTTGTAACAAGCAAGGCAGAATTTCATGATGCGCTTTATCGCATTTTTCCCGTTCACCGGCCAATATTTTAATCGTAAAATCGAGAGCCAAGTTTGAATTCCAGTGTGGAAGTTTCTAATATGTGAATCTAAAATTATTAAATCCGTTAATTTGTGTTTGTAGGGTAATATTATCTGATGTTGCTGATCGTAACTTACATTTGCGTTTGATAATCTGCCCCCACTCTTAAAATGCCATTCGAATCCAAAAATGGGCGTAAGTTCAATATTTTACTATTTTTATGTACGTTTTTTGTGTTTTTCGATTCAAGTATTGATATTTCTTCTTTAAAAAATTCGCGTTGAGCTAATCGTATTAACATTTCTTGAGATTCATTAAGTTCTTTTATATTAAGATTTTCTGATGTAATCGGGATTTTCAGTAAACAACGATTTTTTAATCTACGAACGTATCCAAAAACGCGTACTAATTTCCAAAACGACGTATATTTTTCGAAAATTGTAAAAACCGTCATAACACTGTTGTCAAGTATCGGTTTTTCAGTAACGTTTAAACTTATTGTATTCTTTTTCAATTCGGGTAAAATTTCTAAATCAAAACTACTATGTACATCACTATCTAAATTTTTTAGCCTTAAAAACTCAGGTCCAAAAAACCACATTTTATTTTCGGAAAGTTCCTTTGGGCTAACACCACGCGATATAATGTCCGCTGCGTTATATTTACTCTTTACGTGTCTCCAGTCGGTAATGTCTGAAATTTCGATTATTTTTGCTACCCTGTTGGCCACGAATGTTTTTAAATTACATGGCTCAGTTTTTAGCCATGCTAAAACAATTGTGGAATCTGTGAAGTAAAGTGTTTTAGATATTTCGATATCTAACGTGTTTTTTATCTTAGAAACTAGTTTGGCTAATAAATGAGCCGCTAAGAGTTCAAGTCGTGGTATCGTTTGTTTTTTAAGCGGAGCAACACGTGATTTTGCTGTCAAAAGTTTAATTTCCTTTTCGCCGTTTTTTATTGAAGCTAAATAGATACAAGCACCATATCCTATTTCGCTACTATCGCTAAAGCCATACATTTCAACCTTCTCGAAATTAGGTGTTAAAACATGACGATCGATTTTTATTTTATTAAGATATTCAACTTCTGATAAAAATTGTGTCCAAATTTCCTTTAGGTCGTCCGGAATATCTTGATCCCAGTCAATTTTAAGATGCCATAAGCGTTGCATTATTAATTTTGCCCTAATGATTGCAGGACTAATCAATCCAAGAGGATCGTAAATACCCGAAATTATCGATAAGACAGTTCGTTTTGTTACCCTTTGTTCGCTCTTTGCAATTTTTATCGAATATTTCAAAATATCTTCATTAGGACTCCAAGCGATACCTAATGTTTTTAATTCTTTGTCGTCATGAAATAAGACTAGCTTATCATCACGGTTTTCACTTGTATTTAAAATATAATTCAATATCATTTCGCTGTTAGAAGACCATTTCCGCAATTCGAATTTCGCGCTCGCTAAAATGTCTGTTATTTCGTGGTAAATTTCAATGGCTTCTTGCTCTGAATTAACACTAATCAATAAGTCATCAATATAAAATGAATGGTTAATTATTGCCGAAGTACGTGGATATTTAATTTTATTAATTTCTGAGAGCTCCTTTAAACAACGTGTGGCTTGATAAGGAGCACTCGATGTGCCGTAGGTCACGGTTTGTAATTCGAATACTTTAATTTTCTCGCTTGTGTCATCCCGCCATAATATTTTCTGAAAACATTGCTCAGCTTTGTCAATTAGAATACAACCATACATCTGTTTTATATCCCGGCTTAAAACAAACTTTCTTAAACGTAATCGAAGTAAAATGCTGTACAAATCGTCTTGAACGGTCGGGCCTACTATAATAAGATCATTCAGAGATATACCTGAGTCACTTTTTGCGCTCGCATCGAATACTACCCTACAACGTGTGGTAATTGAGTCTTTTATTACCGCACTGTGAGGTAAAAAGAACGATTCGTTTTCTATCGATTGATCATCCTCTAAGTAACACTTAAATTGCATATGACCCAACATTTCGTATTCGTGTATGAATTCTGAATAAAGATCTTTAAATTTTTTATTTTTCTTAAATCGTGTTTCCAAATTATAAAAACGTTTTAATGCACATGTTTTTGAGTCGCCTAATTGACAATTTAAATTTTGTTTAAATGGATTTTTACTATGAATTGACCCGCTGAGTTTCGCGTTGTTGTGAGCTTAAAGTACTCCTCACAGTATTTCTCTTCTTTAGAAAAATGCCTTTTATTTTCTAACTCTTCAATCTGCCAAAATTTCGTTAAAGATTTATCAAGATCATGGTTAGTTATTTCCGAGATAAAATTACAAGTAGATTTTTTGTTAACTATATTTTTATTTTCAACGTTAAAATTTCCTGCAACCACCCAACCAAGGTAGGTTTCCTGCATAATTGGTAAATCGTTCCCGAGTTTTATCTTTCCCTGTTTAAGTAAATCAAAAAAGATCCCTGCACCTAATAATACATCGATATCTTTAGGCACATTAAAACTTTCGTCGGCTAGGCGTATTTTATTTGGGTATCCAAATAAATTTTTATTAAATTGAACAGTCGGTAATCTTTCCGTGACAAGACCGGGTTTAATTAAAAATATCAAATTTCTCTCGAAATTCTCAAATCGTGATTTAATTTTTGTTTGCGTTTTCTTAAAAATACGTGTTTCGTTTTTACTTATTCCTAACAAACTTATATTCACATTATCATAAAGCTTTAGTGAATTAAATAATTTTTCACTCATCAAGTTCGATTGACTTGCCGAATCTAGAATTGCGTTGCAAGTTATCCATTTATTATCACAGTCTTGAATTAATATTTTCGCGGTAGATAATAAAACCTGACTTGTATCTACACTTGTATACGTAAAAGAGTTAACGTCGTTACTATTATGTGTCATATTTTCGTTTATGTTATTTAAATATGTTTCATTTTTATCAGTAATCCGGTCTACGATGCACATAGCAAGCCTAACATTTGTTTCTCGGGAATTCGCGTCATCCCTTGTTTGGGACCCGTCTTCGCCCATCTCTGTCGTCGACATGGCATTTCCAGAGCGGTCGGTATTATGGATTTGCCGTTGAGATGCATTGTTGCCAATTCTATTTTGCTGTTCGGATGGACGAGAATTTTTTCTATCTACATGTAATGTTGTATTGTGTTTATAATTGCATTTTTTACAGCCTTGCGAACGACAGTCGTTTTTCAAATGTCCTGGTCGTAGACAATTACCACATAATTTGTGATTTCTTATTTCGTCGAATTTTTCACTGATTGATAAATTATTAAATTTTTGGCATTGGTAAATAAAATGACTTTCTTTGCATACCGGGCATTTTAAATCTACGGACGCGTATGATAATTTTTTGAAATTCGAGTTTGATGCATTCGGGGTATCTTTTAAGTTTTGTTTATTAGTATTTTCGCGAAAATTTTGAATTTTTAGATTTGGTTTATGAATATCGCTTTGTACCGCTTCCAACATAAAACATTTTTTCGCTAAAAAATCTGTAAACTCTTTTAATGTAGGTGAATGCTGATCGTTCTGTTTTGACTCCCATTCACGTTTGGTTTTGTCATCGATTTTTTGCAAAATAATAGGAATTAAAAGTACATCCCACTGACTAATTGGCAATTGTAATTTATCTAGCGCTGAAAGATGCTGATGTAACGAGTCTAATAATTTTCGCAAATGAAATGCTGATTCGCGCGTAATAATTGGAAGATTAAATAATATATTATTCACGTGACTGTTTATTATTGCTCTTCGATTTTCATAACGTTTTCTCAATAAGTCTATTGCTACCGAATAATTATTTGCCGTGACGTCTAAAGATTCTATCAACTTTAACGCATCTCCCTTACAATATAACCTCAAATATAAAAATTTATTTAGGTCCGATAAATCCGTGCGATTATCAACAATCGAGTCAAAAATGTCTATGAAACTAAACCATGTTTCATAATTACCAAAAAATGTAGGTAAGCCTAAATCTGGCAACCTTGCAACTACGTTAGAAACTTGTTGAGGTTGAGTACAAGATTGCGCAACAGGATTGACATTAATTTGACTACCAATAATTGTTTCCTGTTGTAATTGTAATTTGTTATAACCGGAGATCAGTTTTTTTGCTATCGAGATTTGCGAGTAAAATAGTGTTTCCAAATGCAAGCGATGATCAGCTTCAATCGGTACTAAATATTCGAGGCGGGTTTGAATTTTATCAAATTCACTAAAATCTTCTTCCACGCTTTTCAGTCTACTTTCGATCTGAAATACATCAATATCCAAAATATTTTCGATATCCTTTTGAGTTTGTAAATACTGGGAAAAACGAGACAAACGATCTGAAATAACCTTTCGTGCATGTATGAACTCTAATTTTTCATCATTGATTATTGGATCATTAGGATTTGATTTTTTTTTTTTTGACATTTTGGCTTACGATTTGTATAAACTGGCTATTCAAATTGGTTCGAGAACATAATATTCGAGCGAGTCCGTGCGAGAAAACGATTAAATCAATAAGCAAAAGACGAGAGTTAGGTACCTATTAAATGGTGACGTGTCGAGAAATTCGAGAATAAATGTTACAATTAGAAATGTGCGAGAACTAAATTTTTTGTTGCATGAAAATTCGTTTACCTAGAATAGGTGGTTGCGTGTACAATAATAATAACCGAGATCTTTCAATATGAGATATTACGAGATGTGATACGAGAAATTATGTTTTAAACGTGAAATACCTATGTCTATTTGACATACAGCAATACGAGAAACCAAATAATAACAAATTATCTTTGAACGTGAAATATATATTTGATATAAAAATAACGAGAAATTCTATGCTACTAAAATTTTAAGCAAAACTAAAAAACTACGAGGCCAAGGAAAATTGAGGAAGGAGTAAGAAAGGATAGCGCTAAATAAAACGATCTCACCCAGTAATTTCCCTCTTCAATTCCAAACTACTTCGATGTCTGCACCAACGTTCAATTTCCATAGGGTTTTCTGATTTCTTAATCCGGGCGAAGTGACCAAAAATGTTTTTAGCGTCCATTACCTGAACGCCCTTAACCTCTAATCTTCGATTCTCGAGCACCACATGATATATATATATATATATATATATATATATATATATATATATATATATATATATATAGGGTGGCCCATCGAAAACGTACCGCAAGGCATAACGGCCAGGGTAATTTTTTTTTCAAAAAATCCAAAAACACCTCAATTTTGTTTGTGAGGGGGACAATTTTTGCCCTTAAAATGATCGCAAAATTTTCAACCCTCTAAGCGGGGGTGTCATCCCCCAAACTTTTTCAAATGGGAAGAGGGGTCAAGTGGTACCGCAATGAAAAGGGCTTTCTATTCTCTATACATTCCCGCTTTGGTTTTGAAAATCGGTCAAGATATTTAGAAAATAGAAAATAAAATGTTTATTTACAAATTATCAGGAAATGATGAAATTTAAAATTTTTGTCCTGTTATTTTAGTTTTATGCTGATTTTAATGATTTGACATTATCAGAGTTGCTAATATGTTCTGTAACTTGTGCGTTTAAATTTATCAATATCATTAAATTTTTTATCAATAATTATGGTGTACTCACTTGCAGAAAAAGTGGAAATAATCGAACTTTATTTTAAAAATAATGAATGTGGCAATCGGGTTGCGCAGATATTTAATGAACGACATCCTGAAAAACACCTTCGCTTGTTCCCGATTTTTCGTCCCTGAATAAAAAGAGGCAGATATTTTAGATGTTTACTGCTGATTTTAATGAGACCGGCGTGAATCGTACAAGTGTCCAAAGAATATTGAAAAAACACCATTTCCACCCGTATAAAATTCAGTTGGTACAAGAACTCAACGAAGACGATTTTGATCGCCGTTTGCAATTTTGTGAAACTATTAGTGAACGAGTGGCCAATAATAATAATTTTCTATTCAATGTGTGTTTTTCGGGTAAGTGCACTTTCTTTTTGAACGGTGTAGTTAATCGGCATAACTGTCGGTACTGGGCTGAGAACAACCCCAGGGTATTTCACGAGGTGCACACACAACATCCTCAGAAATTGAACGTGTGGGCTGGTATTTTTGGAAATTCTATTGTGGGTCCTTTTTTTCTTCCTGGAACTCTAACAGGTGATATGTACTTAGATTTACTGGAAAATACCATCGACCCAGCCCTAACTGACATCATCGAAAATAATCCTGGATACGTTGAAGCGGAACTGATATTTCAACAAGACGGTGCACCTCCACATTACTCTCAAAATGTGCGTAATTATTTAAACACTAACTTTCCCGGGCGGTGGATAGGACGAAGGGGTGCCATTGAGTGGCCTCCCCGGTCACCCGACTTGATTCCATTAGACTTTTTTCTATGGGGACACATAAAAAGTAAAGTGTATAGCACTCCACTTGCCTCATTAGAAGATCTGCGAACACGAATTATTGACGTTTGTCGCGAAGTGACCCCTCAAGTTCTTCAGAATGTTCGAGAACGATTTGAAGCTAATTTGTATTACTGTATGGAGGTCGACGGGCAACATTTTCAGCATTTGCTTCATTAATACGGTAAGTTTTTTTTTTATTTAATTCAATTTATGCGTTTTTTGAAAAATGTATTTTTCAAATTTCAATCCTTCATATTTTCTAAATGACTTGACCGATTTTCAAAACCAAAGCGGGAATGTATAGAGAATAGAAAGCCCTTTTCATTGCGGTACCACTTGACCCCTCTTTCCATTTGAAAAAGTTTGGGGGATGACACCCCCGCTTAGAGGGTTGAAAATTTTGCGATCATTTTAAGGGCAAAAGTTGTCCCCCTCACAAACAAAATTGACGTGTTTTTGGATTTTTTGAAAAAAAAATTACCCTGGCCGTTATGCCTTGCGGTACGTTTTCGATGGGCCACCCTGTATATATATATATATATATATATATATATATATATATATATATATATATATATATATATATATTTCGAAGGACCATTAAGCACGTTAAATAACAACGACGTTGGTTTGACAAACAACTTTTAATTAGAATTTTAAACAAGCGGGTATAGGTATTACATTTTGCAAGCTTTTTGTAGGTACGTGAATTAAAGTCTGAAAACAAAACGTGTCTGTTCGTCGAACCACGTAGCACTCTGCCCCGCTTCTCTCTTCAGTTCTTGTTTCCTATTTTACAGGGTTGTCACGTTTAGTCTTTTAGCACATCAAAAGTATGAGTAGCTCGAACAATTAATGATACTGAGTTAAGGAGACCAACTGAGAACGCAACAAGATGTTTGTAACATTTTCTATGACAAATATCCTAATATAAATCCACTAGCTAGATCTACTAGAAACAAAGTTCTAAAAAAATTTCATAAAACTGGAAACATAAAAGATGATCTGACACTCTGGCAGGCCAAAAAGCGCAACAGATGGTGACATGATGTTTTACTGAGTTTAGAAGGAAATTCCCACCTATCTACCATAACACTAGAAAAGAAAACAACATTTCGCACATGTCCGTAGATCGCCTTGCAAAAACCGAAAATTTTCATCAGTACAAAATAACTCTGGCGCAAAAACTCTCTAAAGATGACTACGATAGGCGAATGGAATTTTTCGAGACCTTGATGGAACGCTGTAACGCAAATCCAAATTTTGTTCACCAAATAGTTTTCTCTGACAAATAATTTTTTTTTCCTCTTCATTTTTTAATCGTGGAAGAAACATTGGAGAAAGATATTTAAGTCTCTTGAGAAACGAAACTGTCCCAGCTATTGCACAATTATTTCTAAATAATCGTAAATAGCTGCCAATTTTTTACCGATCATATTCAATGTTTAATCGATATTATTCAGGTGATAATCAAGCGCCAAATGACGAAATTTGGTTTTCCAAGGTTCGCCAATATCTGGATGTTTTTTGGAAGATGGATTGGACTTAGGGGTGGCCAGCTCGGTCGCCAGATTTGTCGCCCCGCGATTACTTCTTGTGGGGTCACCTTAAGAACGTGTTTTTCAAAACTAAGACAAATGACCTCGATGATTTAAAGCTAAGAATAGAAAGAGAATACAGAAGAATCTAGGAAGCTGATACCCTTCTGAATGTTTTCCGACGGTTTTGGCTTATTGTCAGGAAGTAAATCGACAGCATTTTAAACATCTTATTTAGTTTTCATCAACGTTTAAATTAATTTATTGTTTATGGCATTGTACTCTATTGCTTATTCTTGTACTAAATATCCAAATAGGTATCGCCTCTCATCATTTGTTGCGCTTTTTGGTCTGCCAGAGTGTGTAGCATCTTTTAAGTTTCCAGTTTCACGAAATTTTTTCAGAACTTTACTTACAGTAGATCTAGCTAATGGATTTCTGTTAGGATATTGTCATTAAAAATCTTGCTGTGTTTGTATTCTGTTCCCATAACCCAGTATCATTAAAATTCAAGTCTTTGGGTTGCAGTTAAATAAAAGGTTAAATGATCCAGCTTTGTAAATCAAACTGACATTGTCAGATAAGACATATAAGATATGCGTGGAGATATTGTAATATGTGATACATTCAAATATCAATATTAAACCATGATATTCTTAAAAACAGTTAACCTTCGAAAAACTTGCTTCTAATGAAAAGTATCGATAATTCTAAGAAGAATTTGAAAACGAAATAAAAATTGGGTTTTGCAATTAAAAACTAAAAGTTCTCTCTCTCAAAAATGCTTCGTTTACATTTCTTCGCTCATTTTTAGTTACAAAATAATTTATCAAGTATGTTATATCATTTATATTCTTGCACCTACGTTCTTTGCCTAATCCCGGTCATTTCTTTGTTTAATTGATTCACTATTTTTATACGACGTTTATGACATACAAGCTATATCCCTTCTCAGTCTTCTCAACGTCTTCTAAATATATGCGGTTAGGTTATGCTTATAATTAGAGATATAACAACTATATCTAAAATACATGTTCATATGACACCTCCCCTTTCAAGACAGAATTACAAAATTAAACAAGAAAAGGACCGTACAAAAACATATTTATGCCTTAAAAGTTCAAATTAAAATCAGGTGCGTTTGAAGTTGATGTTTCTTCAACTGCAGATCTCTTGTACTCTTTGGTTTTCTTTTTATAATAAATATAAAATTTGTTTCCATACCATTCCAAGTTATTATTTGTTACATTTTCTATTTCTTCACTATTTTCAACAATAATTTATTATCCAAGTTTCTTCATCTTCGTTATTTTCGTCTAGATTATCTTCACGTGGCTTATTTGATATATTATAAGGTAGTAGAAATTCCGTTTGCTTCTGATACTTCCATTGTTTTACGGCGGTTGCAGAAGCTCCACTTTGTAGACATTTTTATTACTATTTACAGAATGGGATATCGATCACTTTCTAATATTGTAAAAGAAATATCTGCAGCTATATGGGGAAATATGCGTCTAATTTACCAAAATTTATCTCTAAAGTATGGTAAACCAATGGGTTAGACTTTGAGAAAAAAATGGTATTTTCCATATTCCATAACAGACAAAAAAACCGTCGAAAACTTGATCATCATACTACAATTGTAAACAAATTTTTTCGGTGTTTTTAATGGGTGCTGTTAATGCAAAATACAAGTTTACTACAATTGATGTAGGATCGATGGGAAGATTTAATGATGGTAACATTTTGTCTAGTAGGCCGTTAGGCATTTATCATATATCTTTGTTGGAGACGAGGTGTGTCTATTAACGGAAAATCTAATGAGGCCATACCGGAGAAAAAGTGTTTCTGATAATTATCAAAATAAAGTTTTTAATTATAGGCTATCAAGAGCACGCCAGTGTGTTGGATGTGCCTTTGGCATTTTAGCATCACGATGCCGCGTTTTTAGGAAGTCTTTTGGAGTTAAACTTGAAAGCACTGTAAGTGTTACTAAAGCAGCTTGTGTCCTACACATCACACAAGGGAATTTGTAGTAACTTTTGCAAAATAGTTTAACATGGAAGAGCAAGTGCCAGTGTTTGCGAGCAGTGTTTTCGGAATAAAATTTTAATATTGTTTGAATAACTTTTCCCTCATTAGTTGTAAGAATTTTATATTAATAAAAATAATTTCAATGTATCACTTAAACTAACTACGTGCCATGTTTGTATCTAAATCTAAAGTAAAATTATGGAATTAACATATCTACTTACTGCCTTTTAAATTTAAATGCACAGCAATGCTACTTTATATTTGATTATTTAATTTTGACTTTAGATATTTAGAGATTCACAGATTCAAGTCGTTCATACAATATTGTTCTTAATTTCTTAAAAATACATAGCCAACTAACCAACTACGTCGTATGCGGGAGGGAAAAAGTGCGCTAGACACCGCGGTAGGTGGGTTCTGCTTAACACAGTTTGCTGGCGTCTTAGTTTGCGTGTCTACATTTGCACATTGTCATCTGCATCTCAATGTGTGCCTTACCTAAGGCTTATCGCAGATTGAAGGTAGCATAGCACAGCACACCATAACCTAGGATAGTGGAGGTTTTTGTAAACAGCCGTAATTCAATTGTACGCCGCAGTTTGAAGCTAGTAGAGGCGCAGCAAAAGTATTCTGTCTGACCCGTGTCTGTGCCTGTGAAGTGTATTATGTTTTCAATTAACTCAATAATTAAATTAGAACTATTGTTTGAACTGGTACCTGAAAACAAGTTATAGGATACAAATGACAAAGATTGTATGAGTACATAGTATAAAGACAAAATATGGGAACACATTGGCAAATAATTAAATTATTCTAATAATAAGTACTGATTATATCTACAATATAAATTATTTGGAGAGTAAAATGGTAGAGAAACGAATCAAAGATATCCACGTTATACTGCTCTTTGTTGCCATGGTACAGATGTCAACGGTGGATTGAAACATTCCCTAAAATGTTCTCGAACCAAAAACGTTTTATTTGCGCTCCCTGTTCTATTGGTAGCTATGGGAATTAATTGTCAAACAAAATATGTAGATCGTTTTCTGAATCATCCTCTGTATTAATGCTATTACTAGTACACTGCTTAAAAAATTATGAAGAATGCAGGTAGCTTTCACAATGTGAAGTGCTATGTCAACTTTACATTTAAATGATCTTTGATAGACTCGATAATTATGGTATCTAATCGTGAATGTTTTATACAGAGTGCATAAAAAATATTACTAAAAAGTACAAAATAAAATAAATGTAAAAAAAATCTTGAATATCTTATACAGGGTACGTAGAAAAATAATGTTAAAAAGTACAAAATATAAATAAAAGTAAAAAATATTTTTAAAAGCATGTTTTTATTTATAAACTATTGAACTAAAAAGTAAAAAATAATAAAAGTTTTCTTTTAATCTTCTTTTTTCATTTATTTTTTTTATGTAAAATCATAAATTTTTGTTTAAATATTTTCACCCGTATTTTCATGAAAGCCGACTTGTCTTAAGCAGGACATCAATCACCAAAAGAATTTAGATAGAAACAGTTAATGATATTGTATTAAATTTTATCTTATTAGAATAAAACAAATATGAAATGTGATCCCATCCAGTTCCAAACGTGGAAATTGTCCCCATACCCCAGGAACAGTGAAAACTATAAAGATTGTATTTGACATTTATATAAACCCTATCATCTCGAAAGAATAATGAAAATATAACTATTTAGTATTGTATTGGTTATGTACAGGGTATATCATACTCGATGGTCGAGTTGATGGTAGTGTTAAACGTAATTGTAGAAGAAAAACAGAAAATATTTTCAAAACTGTCAAGTGTCAGATTTCTAGAAAGTAAATTGTAACTCGAATGATTTCATTTTCGCTTTTTTCTCAAAATTCTAAATCATAAAGATTTTTGGATTCTATTTTTTTCTTATAAAATGTTTCCATTCTTCCATTTTTAATTAACCAAATAATCTCTATCCAGCACTGATATCCTTATTTTGAATGAATAATTTTATACTTTATATATTTATAAGTTTAATAACGAACGTTTAATGATATTTAGACTTTTGTCAGTATTTACTGCTTGTATCCAGGATTTCTTGGAGAAAAGTAACTTTTCAGGACTACTAGTATTGAAAACTTTTCGGTGCGTTTTGTTAAATTAATGAATGTCTTATCTAAAACACTCAATAAGGTGAAAAAATGCAAAGTAAGTATTTTTTTGTAAGAAGCTCAATAATTTTATATTATTATTAAACTCAAACCTAATTGACGTTTATCTGAGGACTATATCGATTGTAGGAAACATTTTGTACTCAACGCATGCGGAAAGTGTCTTCTCCGCCCTTGACGGCTTGACCGAACTCCCCTTAGCGTCGTTCGGTCAACTGCCGCTGCGTGCGGAAAAGTACCATTATCCGCACTTTTTAGGTAAATAACTATATGCTAACGCATTAAAAAAATACAGGGCGTGTACCTCTGATATTTTCGAAAATGGCCATATATCTTGAATGACTCTGTATAGACCCCCATAAACCCTATATTGGGTAAATGCCCAAAAAGAGAGCAATCTGAAAATAAAACAATATACAGGGTGTTCCATTTAAAAGAAATTAAGTTTGGTTTGTGACAAACTTATCCTCAACCCTGTATAATCGAAAATAATTTTAGGTTGTAGCTCTCAATAGTCCCTACAAATTTTGTATACTTTTTTTCTAATTTCCACAATAACCAAGCTATTGGACTTGAAAAAACACTGTTGGACCACCCGTATGTGTTTAAATTAATCGATACCTGGATTGGGAAAACTAAATATCCTGTGTATGGAGTCAATAAAAATGATGGAAGTACAAAAATTAAGTATTTAACGTCTTTTACTTGCATGATCTTTAATTATATTCATACCCCGGCTAATCTAAATTTTCATATATTCAACCTAGGAATTAATTTTTATGTGACAAGAATTATAAAACACTTGCTCAGGTAATTATTTGTGAAGTAATAAAAAAATAATTCTCTGGTTTTTCTTTAAATCACTGTATAAAACCTAAAATATATTTAAATACCCACTTTTCTTGATAAAATCAATTATAAAAAGTTTCCTATATGTTAATTTAAATTAAAAGATTAGAGTTTTCCATTAAATGTGTTAAAACTTTTCTGACTTAAACTACTTTCTTCTCTGTGATTAATAACAAGCGAGATCCCAATACTGAGGCATCCATAATATACACAAATTTTAAGTCCGTGCTTAACGCGGCTCAAAAATTAAGCTACGTGAAGAAACAATATTTCAGTTACAACTCTTTAATCTTTGTTTGGATAATTACCTTGTCTGAATCATCATTATTTAAATTTAGATACATATTTCATGTAAATATAGATACGTATGTTATTGTTTAAAGTAATCTTTGTATTCCCGAGTCTTCAGAGATGAGTCATCAAAATTTTTCAAAAAAGGGTAAAGGTCAGTACGAAAGCCAATGCGATAAGATTCTTTGTTCTTTTGTGTATCGGTCTAAAATGTATATCAATCGTGAGGTTCAAACAAAAATTAATTCGACATCAATCATCAAAAGATAAAAAGAGATAATGATATTGCATTAAATTTTATCTTATTAGAATAAAACAAATAAAAAATGTAGTCACATTCAGTTCCCAGTACGGAAAATATAAAAATAAAAGGTGAAATTAACGCGGTTAAACGGCAGTGGTCCTCAGGAATAGTCCGGAATAGTAAAAAACATAAAGCTTGTATTTGACCAGTTATATAGACCCTAGAATTAAAACTCTCATCTCGAAAAAATAATAAAAATATAAATTTTAATATTGTATATTTTTTACATGGTCTTTCCCTATCTTTAGACACCGTCTACCGCATTTATTAATCTTGAATATTAAAGTTGAATGGATTGTCCTGAACCGCCAGGATTCATTACCAGAAGAAAAAAAACCGTCAAATGGGTCTCTTCTTGCTAATTATAAATATATTAGGTTTTGAGAAAAACCTGACCACAAAGGCAGTGTGTTAGAGAGATACGGAAAATCTCGCGGAAAACACTCTCAGTCGAGACGATGGCAATACATTCCCTCTTATGGTAGGGTTTATCTCAAATGTCTCGTGTATCTTTAGAGCTTTAGAGATAAAGGTACCAAACATAGTATATTTATAATCAGCAAGAAGAGATCCATTTGGTGGACATATATTATATAGAGTGTTCCATTTGAAACAACTAAGTTGATGTTCATTTCGCTAATTTCGCTGTTCATTTGTTTTTAGGATAGGACTTTTGTATTTAAGGATTTCCTATACGGAAAAACCCTGTACAGTGTACAGGGTGTCCCACATAAGATCCTCTATCCCCTTATCTCGAAAGATATACAATTTAGGAAAAAAAGTTATATATAAAGTGTTATTGTTTTTAAGTGAACTTTTATATTATATACCTTTCATGTATACAGGGTGCTCAGTTTTTCCTGGTTAGGAGTCAACTCCTAAAAATTAAATGGGACACCCTGTATATTATTCTGGATATGGATTCCTCATTAAAAATAAGGGTAACTTTCATTAAGATATTGTATACCTATCTCTCGTCGTTTAGGATATAATAGCCGTTTTATTTAATTTTTTGCTAAAAACGTATATATTTAAGGTAGTAGAAAAAAATATAAGTATATAATATTTGGTGAAGCTGCCATTTTTATATTAAAGACAACACCACAATATATAATTTAAGTTGTTTACTTTGACTACAAATTATACAGGGTGATATCAGAAATTCAATCGATCGGAATATATAAAATTACTTATAAGTCAATAATCTTAAATGGAACACCCTGTATATTATTGCAGATTTCGATGGTTCACAAAAAATTAAAGTAACTTTGTATATAATAACCTATACCTATCTCTAACCGTTTAGAAAATATTCGCTATTAAACTTTTTTTATGCAATAAAAAATACCTTTGGTTTAAATTTAATGACGAAATACGTCACAAATATTTTTTAACGGGCTGACCATAGTAGATTTTCAACAAAATACTGTAGTTTACAATTTTAACTAAGATGTCTGTATTCTGTATTTCCTGAGAAAATAATTCATTACAAATCATAAAATGAAACCAAATATTGCATGTAATTAACTAACGCTGCAAAATCAAAACTGCCATGGAAAACAAATAAAGTGCTTTGGAAACCAACGTAAACAATATTTGTCAAATAATATAATAAACTTTGGTTTGTTGTGCGTTAAGTTCATCTTTATCTTATAATGTCTTATACTGCCGAAGAAAGGTTGAACTTATATCAGTGTTATCTTCAAAATAACAAAAGCGTTGCACTGACTATAAGAGCATATCATGAAAAGTATCCGGAGAGAAGAATACCGGAAAGATCCATGTTTGGGCGAATTGAACTAGATCTCGAACAGCATGGTGTTTTAAAATATGAAAAAAGAAATAAACCTAAAAGTATCTTGGATTATGAAACGCAATTAAATATATGCTTATATTTCGAAGAATTTACAGAAAATTCCATCAGAGATGCAGAAAAAGACTTAAGTATTGCTAGAACTGATATTCATAGGACGCTGAAAATGAATAACTACAGGGCGTTTAAGTTCGCTAAATTGCAACACTTAGAACCTACCGATCATATTCTACGATTGGAATATTGTGACCTAATGATGGATCGACATTTTCGTAACCCTAATTTTTTTAACCAAATTTGTTGGACGGACGAAGCGATATTTACTACCTCAGGGATATTTAATAGAAAGAATACTCACTATTGGTCTCAAGAAAACAAACACAACATCAAAACTATTCAACATCAAGGTCGTCGTAGTGATCATTGTTGGTGTGCGATTTACAGGAATCAAGTAATAGGTCCTCTATTTCTGGATAACCATTTAAATGGTGCGAGGTACCTAGAGCTACTGACTAACAATATCAGGCCGTTACTAGAGGTCAATGGTAACATAAATAATATTATTTACCAAATGGATGGAGCACCTTGCCATAACACCATTCAAGTAAGAACTTATTTAAGTGTTAACTATGCAGAGGTCGTTGGACCAAATGGAAATATTCGTTGGCCTCCGCGGAGTCCAGATTTGACGCCCCTGGACTATTTTCTGTGGGGAACATTAAAGGATAAAGTATACAAAAATAAACCTCAAGATGTTGATGATCTCAAGAATCGAATAAGGGAAGAAATTCAAAATATCAATGAAAGTGCTGCAGTAAGAGATGCCTTAAGAAAAATGGAAGTCATCTACACAACTTGTATTGCCCAAAATGGAGGCCATGTGGCAAATTTATTTTAATTTTCCCTTTTGCATTAGGTATATTGGTCCTTTCGTTATACATGCAATTGTTTTTCTGATTTTACACATTAATTCATTTGTAATTATGTAAATGTTCTCTATTAACTTAACTTCTTACTACATACTTATTTAATAGTTCACAAAATTTACATATTGTTAAATGTTAAAACATTTCTATATTTGCTAAAATTTCGTATTCGTTGAAATAAAAGATTAATATTTTTGTTATGTCGGCCATAGGTATTTTATTATATCGATCATTGGAAAGAATTAATTTCTCAGAAAATACAGACATCTTAGTTAAAATTGTAAACTACAGTATTTTGTTGAAAATCTACTGTGGTCAGCCCGTTAAAAAATATTTGTGACGTATTTCGTCATTAAATTTAAACCAAGTATAAGGTATTTTTTATTGCATAAAAAAGTTTAATAGCGAATATTTTCTAAACGGTTAGAGATAGGTATAGGTTATTATATACAAAGTTACTTTAATTTTTTGTGAACCATCGAAATCTGCAATAATATACAGGGTGTTCCATTTAAGATTATTGACTTATAAGTAATTTTATATATTCCGATCGATTGAATTTCTGATATCACCCTGTATAATTTGTAGTCAAAGTAAACAACTTAAATTATATATTGTAGTGTTGTCTTTAATATAAAAATGGCAGCTTCACCAAATATTATATACTTATATTTTTTTCTACTACCTTAAATATATACGTTTTTAGCAAAAAATTAAATAAAACGGCTATTATATCCTAAACGACGAGAGATAGGTATACAATATCTTAATGAAAGTTACCCTTATTTTTAATGAGGAATCCATATCCAGGATAATATACAGGGTGTCCCATTTAATTTTTAGGAGTTGACTCCTAACCAGGAAAAACTGAGCACCCTGTATACATGAAAGGTATATAATATAAAAGTTCACTTAAAAACAATAACACTTTATATATAACTTTTTTTTCCTAAATTGTATATCTTTCGAGATAAGGGGATAGAGGATCTTACCCTGTACAGCGTATATCATACTCGATGGCCGAGTCGGTAATATATTAAACGTAATTGTTGAAGAAAAACAGATACTTTTCCAAATGTTTGGCTATGGACATAATGGATATAGAAAGTAAATTGTAACTTAAATAATTTCATTTTGGGATCTTTCTTAAAACTCTAAATCATGAAGATTTTTGGATTCTAAATTTTTCTTATAAAATGTTCGAATAAATTATCTTTAAGTACTGTTCCTATTTGGAAATTATACCTCCAATTTAATTAATCTCCTAGCAGATAATAATCGTATATACCTTTTTAATTAACCAGATAATCAGTATCCAACATTGATATCCTTATTTTCAATGTCTGAAAAAGTTTCTCAGTTGTTTAATTTTGCGGAAGTTTAATAACGAAATTTTAACTCTTAAATATTTTTAAGTTATTGATAATGATTTTCAGAGTTTTTTATCAGTATTTCCTGGTGTATACGTAATGTTAGTTTTGGCTCAAGTTTCGTTTACCTGAAATTGGTTATAAGGAAAGTATCTAGTTTTACATATTCTAGGAGCTTTTCTAAATAACGAAAAATAAGAATTTTGCTGCGGAAATGCGTCATTTCCGTTCTGCACAGTTTAGTATACCTGAAATCAGTTACATGAAAACTTTGCATTGCATCTCATCCCAAACTCTTTCCCAAGCACGAAAATGTTAAAATGTGTCTGCGGAAATTTGTCATTTTCATTTTCTGCGGAAATTTTGTATAGTTTAGAATATCTAAAATCAGTTACACAAAAAAAAAACTTTGATTTACATTCTAAATTCTTCTACATTTTTTAAGTAACGAAAACGAAGGCATGATTGCGGATGGAGGCAAAATAATCGATGGCATTATTGCGGAATGCTCGTATATATTTGTTCGATTGCCTGACTCAAGAAAGGATCATCCTTCTTTGTTTATATTCCTTGAAGTTCTCAAAGATATGCAGACAGATACTTATATGAAACTTCGTGACTCAGACAAATTATTAAGATTATCTAAAAAAAATTTCGGGCTGTCACGTATACGGGTATAAAATGTCGCTGACAATACGATGCGTTCAGCCGTTATTTTTACATTCCGCAATCGTGCCCTCACTTCATTTTGTGAAAAACTGAATACTAATGTTTCGTCCGCAATCGTGCCGCGCCCTGGAAAAGCGCTCAAAATTTCCGTGAAAAATGTAAATGACAAATTTCCGCAGACAAATTTTTACATTTTTATCTTGAGGAAAAAGTTTAGAATATAAATCAAAGCTTCTTTTTTATGTAACTGATTTCAGGTAAACTAAACTATACAAAATTTTGTCGGAAAATTAAAACGACAAATTTCCGCAGTAACATTTTGGCATTTTGGTGCTTGGGAAATCATTTGGGATGAGATGCCAAACAAAGTTTTCATGTAACTGATTTCAGGTATACTAAACTGTGTATGAAAATGAAAATAACGCGTTTCTGCAATAAATTTTTTCATTTCCGTTGTTAAGAAACACTTCTAGAAAAGATTTCTTTTCCCTTTAAAGTATTTTTACCCCACCCAGCACCCCTATTCGCTCCAAGATCCCGCAAGCTTCTAAATTAAAAAAAAAAAAAGGGGTGTACAATGGAAATGACGCATTTCCGCAGGAAAATTTTTCATTTCCGTTGTTAAGAAGGGCTTCTAGAAGGCAATCAAATATTTTTTTTCCAAATAACCCATTTCAGGTAAACAAAACTTGCCCCTTAGTTTTTAATTGAGATGAAGAAACAAAAAACAACTTTCATTTTTCTACCATTCGGAATAACAGTCTGCTCAGGATAAATGTACATCTGAAAAAAAACAATGGAATGGAATGGAAATAAAGCAATTTGATTTGTGATTAAACTTGCGCCGGAATTCGATTCACCAAAGTTTCCCGAATTTTTTTATATTTCTGACTTTTTAATCCGCGGTGTAGCCAGATTATTTTTTGGCGAATCCGGTCCGTTCCCTTGTTTTTCGCAGATGTACACTAAGCGTCATACCATATATCAGTCGGCCCACCTGTCCGCCTCTGTATGCCGCCAAGTGGCAGATTGTCGATAAGTCCGTGGCAGGCCAGGATTAAGGGTGGGTCTATGGGACAACAGGCCCCTATTTAGAAAGGAAGCCTAACATTGCAATGAAAGTATAAAAAAGTCTAGTTATATTTTATCAGCTGCAGAAAATTAAGTCGTTGCGAGTGGTGTATGCAGTTTTAGTTTTCAACTTTTTGTACGCTCTTGTATCTTTTTTATGCATGTAATTCCGTTTAGTCAGAAAGAGTGAAAGGCCAAATCACAAACAGGGTCCTACGAGTCCTACTTACTTGTCATTAGGTAGACGTATTTATGAAATAGATGCGAATAAATGCGAAATATTTTTTTGTTGCGAAATTTCGATATTTTATTTGAAAATCCCGTACGAGTTTATCACTTTAACCATTCTCTTTGGTTATTAAAGATACGGGAGGAAAAGAAAAAAATGTGCCGAATTAATATAAATTGCTAAGACTAAAGCTAGGCCCTCATCATCAGGTTCTCACGTTGATTTACCTTCGAGTAAACCTAGTTACTTTCAGCATGTCAAGGATAGTTAAGAATCTTATGATGCTATCGGAGTGACTCTAACGTGTCAACTTTATAACATCTTATTAACCGATGACGGTTTATTTTTTGCTTGTAAACTATTTAGCTTAACAGCAAAATTACTCTCGGCCATTTGTTATTTTGTGAAATATGTTTATTTATGTATTCAATTTTAAATTATTCAAATAAGTATAGAAATTCTCAATTCTGCTGCTGCACATAAATCACACAATGCACTGTGACGGCCGATGTGGGGTCACCGACAGACACCTATTACTCTAGCAAACGAGTCGGATTTTCAGGTAGGTACAAGATATGGTTGTTTACCTTAAAAAAAGCATCGACTTTTCAACTTCTTATTTACCAATGAGAGTCCGCAAAGTAAAAGTATGTAATTTTTTCGTTAAGATTATTGGAAGGTCTACAAATTATGTATAAACAAAAATATAAACTTTTTTGAAACGGAAAAAATAAAATATAAAATAATGCTGACGTTCTGATAATCTTACCGAAAAAAGAAGATACTTTTAGTATGGAAATTTCTTTCTTTGTCGGCAAATAACGCGTTAAAAAGTAGACGCATTTTAGAGTTACTCCGATATCCTCTTAAGCGGAAAACCATAAGAGACACAAATATATCCTCTATAATCCTCTAAAATGCAAAGACATTTCCGAGGGGTAAACCACAGCAGAAAGTCTTTAGATGTCTTTGTACACTTGAAAGGTAAGCTTTTGGTAATGACGGGCAATCTTAGGCTTTCCGTGGAAATCTTTTGACATCCCTGGAAGTCTTTGTGGTAATCTTTGGAAGTCTCTGTACACCCTTAGGCATAGTGGTTTACCCCTCGTAAATTTCTTGTAAATTGAATTTTACTTTTATCGTTTGGGCCTTAGGGTCTTCGTTTGCTTTTTTTATTCCTAAGAATTTTTCGGGACTACACATGCTGCAATAGGAACTACTAGTAGAGAGGCGAAGCTTAAGTAATGTCAAAAAAAAAATGTTTTCATGAAATTTCCATTTTTCCGAGATTTCCAAAGATGTGTTTGAAATTTCGGAGAAGTGGCCATATTTGCATATTTTGGGCAGTTGTGATATTAAAATAACATTTCCCACTA
The DNA here is from genome assembly GCA_030620095.1 of Kuschelorhynchus macadamiae. Taxonomy (NCBI): domain Eukaryota; kingdom Metazoa; phylum Arthropoda; class Insecta; order Coleoptera; family Curculionidae; genus Kuschelorhynchus; species Kuschelorhynchus macadamiae. Next base: position 163,605 of record JAUTXW010002739.1, on the reverse strand, counting down.
AATTTGACGTACATTTTGAGTCATAAAAACTAAATAATAGTAGCTGGTTGTGGTTGTCTTGTTGTCTACCAAAATACTAGGAACTTATTTATATGTTTTCTATAAAAGTTTAATAATGCAATAAATGTTTTTTTCCTTTCCTTCTAGATCAGCTTCGTTTCTCTTTAGTTTTTTTATAGTAGAATTATCGTGGTTTCTACTTTCATTGTAGACACTTACCCTAAGGCGGTCTTTTATAGGCAATACTATCGGCGTATGCAGATGTATTGCCAATATTTTAAAAGCATCAATCATTTTCAGATATTACGGCGCCCACCGGCTGCCTTTTTCAGTGGTGGTATTTACCCTTGCGTGATTAAAATCTCGTTTAAGATATATCTGATAATAATCGCTTACATTTAGAACACCCTGTATACTATAATTGCCTGTGTACATAAATGTAGAATTTGTTTTACTTGATATCCATCATGAGATATCGAGTGGGATATATGATTTTTGACGATAAACAAAAAAGAACACCGACATGAACACGAATCTTTTGACGAGTACTGGAAATTGGAGTTTTTACCAAACGAAACGCCAAGCTTGTATTTTGACTTTACTGTTCTACTAAACTACTATTCCAAAAACGAGACCAAAAATAAGATCGAGAACGCAAAAATTTATAAATTATGAACCGGAACAAATTAATTTTATTTTTTCACAACCGGAACGTCGTTTCGGTCGTTCCGGTTCATTCCCACCACTGCTTTTGAAGCCTTATAGGATTGTAACCAGCCAACGTACATGGACTGATATAAACAATTAAAGGCTAAATAAATCATTGCTATTTGTCGCAAGGGCTAAATAAAAAAATAAAAATAGAATCGCCTATATATGACCTGTCCTTGTTGTACATACAGGATATTATATAGAAATTAAAGAGGAGAGGAACGATCTTACGATGCATCTACATAAAATAGTGGTAACAATCAGAATCAATTACTTTGATTATATTTACCAAATTGATTTCAATTCAATACATATTTTAAATCTTAAAATCGGAATTTATTTTACTCCATGAAATTTGTTTTGTGAAACGCAAAAAAACTCAACGGTTGTAGTTCAGTTTTGTAGAATGCTATACCCTCAAACCAAATAAAGAATACTCTAAAGCTATACCTATTACTCTAGAACTATTAGGCATGAGAAAAGCAACCATTATCTAATTAATGTCTTACCAAATATTTAACGAATAAAAATTGACATATCATTACGGGAAAATAGGATTTTTACTCAAGAACGACAAATCTTTTGATATGGGCAAACGTCAACGGACTAGTAAAAAATAATTTATTTAAAAAATGCAATATCCTTTTTACCATCACCTCAAGTTTGAGGAAATGGAGATGGACTAATATATTCAATATACCCTTCATTTATGATCTTTTGCTAGGTGGAGTGGCAGATGACAGGGACGGAGTAAAAAATTATTCATTTTTAAAAATGCAATTTACAAGGTAATTTTGCCAACGATAGACCTAATACCCTTAATATATGGTCTTTGCTAAGTGGGGTGGCAAAAAATTATTAATTTTTAAAAATGCATATACTTAACGAAATTTTGTAAACAAATGTTGCCACCCTACTTAGCAAAAGACCATAATATGAATGGCCAATCTGTTAACAAAATTTCATTAAATTTAAGGTGATGGTAAAAAGGATATTGCATTTTTTTTAATAATCTATTTTTTAGGACACCTTTAACGTTTGCTACCCCCTATAAAAACATAAAAGTTTTGTTGCAATTAGAGTAATGTTTATCTGGCCCAGTGTAAAACCTTTCTTATTGTCTCCTACCAGAAAAAGGACTTAAAATCCTGTACGGACACAATGATCGGAAAAGTCGATTTCTTAGGGAAAATTTAGAGTTAATTATTCCGAAAAATTAAAAAGATTAGCAGCTTTCAATATACATAAATATTTTTTAAATTTGAGCTCATCTATTTACACAGGTTATGATACAAACGTTTTTTTCCAAATTTTAAGTCTTCATAATACAGAAAACATGGGTTTTCTCTTTTAAGCAGTCTACATCATAAAACAAAAAAAATCAGTTTTTTCGGAAAAATTTGCTTTTGTAATTTGTGTATTATGGTAATTTATGCAATACACTGTATTAAAAGTGATTTGAAAAGGAACAGTATACAGACCTTAGCTAAAATATTCATAGTTTTTATTAATTCCTTGCACCCCACTAGCTGAAAAAATATTCAAGCCAAAACTGAATACCTAGTTACCTAATAAGTAATTTATAGGCTATAAAAAAATACCTACGAAAAATCTGTGAACAAGGTATGGTGTATGTATCGTAAAAGGTAAAAGAGATATTTAGACATAACAAACATAACCAGTGATTCTTATTTGCCTTTGAAAATCTTTTTTAAATGACTATTTTAAAACTAAATAGGTACCGAAGTAGATTCTTTATTTCTATATAATTTTTAGGTTCTTTACTTTTCATGTTAAAATAATTCTAGATTTTTAAAATTTAAACCCACACATTCTAGTCTTTTAAATACCACGTATACCCACCTGGGTTAAAATTTAATGTAAAAAAATTATTTTGATGATTTCAATTTCTTGTTAAATTTTTGCTTTTCAACATAGTATAGTATAGATACTAAATAAGTATACAAACCAATAAAGCAAATAATTATATGTTTTTATACATTTTATGTTTATAATTTTTTAATTGTTTTAATAAATTATTATTTGCAATATTAATTTTAGTTTAATATGTATTTAGTTTATCATTATTACATTCAAATTAAATTATGAGAGTTTATATTTTTATTTATTTGTCTATAGATAAAAAAATAATGGACCAATTAATTTTTATTTGGAATTATCATTTTTTTCCAGTCTAAATATTTTTGCAAGTCTATATTTTGCATTACTATTTGGTTATTTATAAAAACTGATTGCAGGTTGTAAGCATAAAAATATATTTTGTTTATTATGTTAGTAATTTTATTAATTTTGAGGACATCCATTAGATACTGGGTGACTATTCGAAAAATACCACCCCTTAACTATTTTGCCTCGTATTTTGCTTTATATTGTAGAAAAAAAACAAAAAAGTTTTAGGATTTAATTTATATTTGTTCAACAACATATTTTGATATATACACGGTGTCGCAATAAAGTTGTGTTCTTTAATGGAATATCATATATATAATTACATTTCTGGATTCTAAGGGGAAGTCTAAGCACATTTCATAAATCATACCCTGTACGAAATTTAACTGTTTCTGAAATATTGTCATTTGAACTGGATAATTTGAGCTCTTTACACGCTATAAAATCTAAACGGTCTGAATTAGAGCAAAACGGTTTCTACTTTCCTATCTTAGTTTTTAATTATACTGTCACTTAGCATCATCTTGCGGTTAAGCCGGAAATTCAAAATTTTCAACTTCCAGTCTATCTAGAAATAAATGCAAGGTGATAGGTAATTACAAACCGATTTAAAAACTAAGAGGGAATGGTGCAAAATGTTTTGCTTTAGTTCAAAGCATTTAATTTTTATAGCATTTTAAAATACTCAGAATGCCAAATTTCAAACGTCCATATTTCATAAACCGTTGAATTTAAGTATAGGACATGATACTTAAGAATCCAAAAATTCTATAGTAATAATACACAGCGTATTACATTTAAAAAAATATAAATTAAATCCTCCAACAACTTTTGTATATTTAACATTTTTTCTACAACGTAAAGCAAAACAGTTAAGGGGGTTGGTACTTTTCGAATGGTCACCCGGTACTTCTTCCGTATTTCAATGACTTTTCGGGAGTTCAATAACTCCTCAAGAATTCTAATAAAAAATAAAGTAATTAAATTGCTTTTATAGTGGCTTAAAGTACATTTTCTGTAACTAAATTATTTTTCGGGGTTTCAATTACTTTTCAAGTATTTCAATTACAAAAAGTAATTGAATTACCCTTGGAATTACCAGAGAAAAACTTCAATTACTTTTTAAAAGTAATTACTTTGGGTCGGTAGTTGCGACAGCTCTGCTCCTTGTTGCAAGCTACAAGGAGCTGGCTTGATGACCCCCTATTAAAAGCCCTATTTGCAAATTTTTGTTGCAATTAGATTTAACATAAAGAAGAAATTTTTTTAAGGGACTGCCTATCTGAAATATATATAGTATATGAAAGGTTTATCTGGTCCCCTGTAAAAACATTGTTGCTGGCTCCTTGTAGCTGACTTCAAGGTGCTAGCCTGACGGATATCCACAACTTAGCCAATGCCAATTGTTTAAGGTACTGGGGGGGCATTGCCCCTCCCTGAACACGTAGTGAAGCGTTCTTAATAAGATTTTATTTTCCCGAAACGATAACTTAGTAAATGAATATAATAATTATTATTCCTAAATGGGTTAAGACATTAATCAGATAATGGATGCTTTGTTCGCGGATAATAATCCTAGAGTAACAGGTATACCATTGTACAGAACTGATCTACAACCGTTAAGTTTTTTGCGTTTCACAATACAGAATTTAGAGAGTGAAATAAATATCGATTTTAAGTTGTGGTTGAGTTGGCTATTAGCATTGACTTTATAAAGCCAATGCTATTAACTAGCAAATTACAAGACACATTTATTTACAAACAAGCAGGACCGGCATGAGGATCTGCGTTTCAACCCGATATTACTGTAATACAAAAGGAACGTCTTTTTTTATCATGGTAGTCGATTGTTGTTATCAATACAAAAGCAAGAACTTATTTTTTTTAAAATCAGTTAATCAGTCTAGGGACGGCTCTGATAACAACAATGAGATTAAATCATTGTTAAGTACAACTTAGCCCTTCTCCGCCTATTCGTGCTGTGATTTTTTTTATTCATCAAAATAAATAATAAAAAACATTAATGAAAAAAGATACTTAAACACATACATAAGGAATAACCAAATACCAGTGGCTATCAGTCAGTGGCGCAGCTACAGGAGGGGGGTTAGGGATAAAACCGCTCTCCCCTAACAGGAGCCCAAACACCACACAAATTATGAGCGCGAACCTCTCCCTGGAACAAAAACTTGCGTTATATAGTCATTTTCAGATATGAAAAAGAAGACCTTTTTTTAATTATTAAAAAAGATTATGAGCTTGGGTTCCAAGCCAAACAACATCCTAAATCAGCTACTGGTTAAGAACTTTGTAACAAAAATTGAATGAAAGAAACATGTTTTACAAACCCCTTCCAGAGACGATTCCTGGCTGCGCCACTGCCATCAATTACTCTTTCACAAAATAAATTTGATTATAGAGCTAAAATCGTACTATAAAAAATATTGTTGCTAGACAAGTAATTCTAGAACCTACCTCAACAGACAGTTCTTTATAATTTTATCTAAATAAATAAACACCGATAATATTGTGGTAAATATTTATAGAATTTGTTACAAAAATTAAACATATCAGTATGTCTCTTATTTGTCAAAAATGATTCCTGAAATTCTGGAAACGTCACACCAAAACAAAGAGACATCAGTGTTTCAGGAAATATTCCAACAACAAAGGTCAATGAGAGTCAAGTTTCTTTGTTTATAGCCACTTAATGTAATCATCAAAATACCCGACAGAAATAGACAAGGTCCATACAAAAATTATTTTAATTTAAGCTCTCGACCTAGCAACGGAAAATAAATTTCGCTAAATATAATGTGTAATAGTAAAAAAGGAACATTAATTCAACTGAACCTTAATGAAAGAAAATGATAATGAACCCACCCTACTGCTCTGGCTAATTTTTCTGGATCTGGGTTGTCGAATTTCAGATACATTTCCGCTAGACATAATTGGAAATCAAGCCTGTACAATTAGTTCACAGTCACTTTAATTTTATGATTCGGGTTCACGTATATATAACTCAGATGCAAGCCCACTGACACCAATTTAAGTTGAGTATGTTTTGAACTCGGCGAAGCACGCCCATTTTCCGCTGCGATTAAAAAAATCACACGTGGTGAACAACGCCACCGATATTTTCAACTGAATGGCGGCATCGGCAAGCGAAGCGAACAGCTAACGCGACTTTTGAAGTAAAAATAATTTAAGTATATAGTCAACTGTGACGTCAGATCTGAACGACATAGCTCAATGGCGACGATAAAGTCGTAAACACAACACGCGGTCACTTTTTCATCGACAATCTTAATTTTTTGTCGAGTTCCTACTTCTTGGCTTAATATATATATATATATATATATATATATATATATATATATATATATATATATATATATATATATATATATATATATATATATATATATATATATATATATATATATATATATATATATATATATATATATATATATATATATATATATATATATATATATATATATATATATATATATATATAATGATATATATATATATATATATATATATATATATATATATATATAATATATATATATATATATATATATATATACATATATATATATAATGGTTAGTGTGGATACAGTTTATGTATATACAAGGCCAAATAAAGGTGTTTTATTAAACTCTATTGTAAAGCTTTAGGGAACGATTTATCTGTTCATCAGGACTTTTCTAAAATTATTTAAAAAGCGAAACAAATTAGAAACTAACTAGTAAGTATCATACATTTAAACTCACCAATGTGGGTTTGCTATTGAAACAAAAACATACTTTGAAGACGACACACATTTAGTTGCACCAAATCATCATTCTGTTTTTTCTTTTAAATTTAAAAGTTGAAAGATTAATAGCGAAATAAGAATTTAAAAACTTTTAAAACATGTCCATCATGGGACTTCATTTTGTTAACTGAAACACGTTGTTTAGAGGTACACATTTTCGCTAATTAGATCAAATTTAGTTGAGCATTGTATACACACTACTGTAAGATAGGCAACCCGTCATCCTTCTGTGTTGTGCTTTTCAACTACCAATTTAGTATACTCTCTCCATATTCCTTCTTCTTATTACTGCATCTCTCTCACTTATGTCCCCTCTATTTTCGCGAGTTCGTTTATTATAGAACTAGTAACAGTCCCGTTTCTTAAAGCATATGGTATTATAAAACGTTCATCTCGGTCGTTACTGCATCGTTTTCGCCCTTGCCCTGAACTTCTAGAATAAGTTCCTACTTCATCCAAACGTCTTACTAGATGACTTAAAGGGAACGATGTTTGCCTAACAAATTGGCAACAACTCTGACAATATCTCTTGTCCAGTAAAATTGAGGCTCGAACTAACTCATGTTCAGTTAAATTTCTTTGTCAATTCATTTTTCTAATTCTTTGGGGTCAAAAATAAAACAGTCTACCACAAAAACGTATTACTTTTAAAAAAGGAACAATTTATAAGCATACTTTTAAAGAAAATCTATGGCAAGTCTAAAAAAATTATTTTAGACCATAAATCTAAACGAATTGTTTTGATTGTTGATATCAACAACGAAACAAAATTTGCGTAGCCTACGATTCAAATACCGGATAAACTTCAAAACTGACATAAAGAAAAGATAAATTGATTTTTTGGTAATTTCATATTGTTGCGTTAATTTTTGGAAGTGTATTATTATAGTATGATTATTATAAGAGGTTTTATTTGTTATGGCTCTTTTCCGTTTTAAATATCAAGCACTTAAAGAGTAGGATGGTTTAATCAGTATTAATTAATTATGTTGTTTACGATAGGAGGACCACATTTTCTGCTATAAGTGAATAGTAGTACTTTTTTCAAACCTAACTTTCTGAACAATAACTTTAATTTGTCAAGCTATCCAAACTAGCCCAAAATTCTGATGACTTAACAATTTTGCGAAAAATTGCCTTTTCACGAATCGAGGACTTGCTAATGGAATTTTTGTAGCGAGAAATGTTGGAGTATTATAAAACCGCTCTATCGATGTCTTCATATGTACAGTTACTTAACAAGTGTAATATTAAATTTTACTGGTACAATTAAGCATTTTAATAATGCCAAACGTGTGTAGTAGCGGAAGAAATGCTCAAAGCCTTTCCTTCTATTAAAAAAGGAAAATCCAATTCTGATGTTATTTGTAACGTATGCAATACAACTTTAAGCATTGCTCACAAAGCCAAAAAAGACATTGAAGATTATCAAAGGACTGAAAAACATATTATTAGACATTTGAAAAGCCAGGCAGGTCAGTAAATGATTTATAAATGCAATGTATACCACAATAATTATAATTTGTGTTTTAGGTACATCTAAGCTAGATACTTTTGTCATAACAACAAGCAATGATAAATTATAAAGGCTGCAGAAACAACCCTTGCATAATGCACTTACTGTGCATTATCACCAGTCATACCGCTCTATGGGCTGTACAACAAAGGTGATATTTTTCAATTATTATTACCTCGTATTTTAGCATAATATCAACATAATTTTTTAGATTCATAAGAAAATATACCAAGACTCATTAATTGTAAAATCTCTAACATGTGGACATACTAAAGTTGAAGCCATAGAAAATGGAGTTCTTGGCCCATATTCACTGAAAACCGTCAACAGTCAGATAAACAGTTTACCATTTTTTTGAATATCTACGGATGTAAGTAACTATAATTCTATTAAGATGTTTCCTGTATTAATACAATATTTCGATTTTAAAAAAGGGGGAATACAAATCAAGCTGGTTGATATTTGTAGCACAAACATTGAAACATCAGAAACTGTTCCTGATCTTCTATTTTCTGTTCTTGAAAAACTTGACCTAACTGAAAAATATATTTCCTTTTCTGGGGATAATTGTAATACCACCTTTGGTGGCCCAAATAATATTTTCAGCGGATTAAATGTTCTGTTCTGTTCATAGCAGTTGTGAGTCACTACCAATAGATTTGAAATCTATAGTTTTACAACTTTTTAATTATTTTAATATATACACAGTAATATAATACTTTAAAAGAATTTTGTAAATTTGTTGATACCGATTATCAACAACTTTTGTACCATTCAAAAACAAGATAGTCTTATTTTTTATCTGATAATAATTCTCCCTTATATTAAAATCATTTTTCGAAAATTCTTTCTCTGAAGCATACCTATATTTTGTATCTTCATTGATGACAGCTTTTCATCACAATATTGAACGCATCGAACGTCTTGACAATTCAATTGTTGAAACAATGCTAATCCTTGAAAATGTAATTAAAAAGTTAAACAACAGGTTAAAAAGTAAATTTATTCCTCTGAAAATACGCGACTTGTTAAAAAAAAGCGTCCGATGATAATTTGGAAAAAATTTAATTCTCTTATATGAAAAAGCAATTAATTATTTAAATAGTTGGATAAAACCTCTTGAGGAATTTAAATGCTTTAAGTCGATGGTCCTAAAAGACGTAGAGGAAAATGACTGGGAAAACGATATCCTACCATCTATTCAGTTTCTTTTAGAAAAAGGTGTTAATGTAGATCATGCCAAACTTTTTAACGAATATTTGTTATTAAAAAAGTGTATTACTGAAACTTTTATTGAGAAACAACATAATTTGCCAGCTCATAAAAAGTGGTCAATTTATTTACAACAATGTGTAAGCAACTTCAAAAAATGTGTGAATTTTTTTTCCCCACATAATGCAAATGCAAAACGAATATTTTCTTTAATTGCGACCCAGTGGACAAAATACGTAAATAGGCTTACTTTGGAATCTATAAAAGAAATTATAATGACCATATTCAATTTTGATATGTCTTGTTATGAGTTTTATGATTATATTATATCACTGGAAAATTTTTCCTTATACTGAGTGAAATTCAGAAATCAGAGAAATATCACATATTATAGTCTTTTCAAAGTCAATTGAGACGTGTCGAAATTAAGAGCCGAAAATTGGTTCACTTTGGAAAAACTATAAATTAGATTTTTTTTAAATGATGCCAAATATGTTTTTTTTACTAAAAATAGAGATTTGTGTTTTATGATATTACCATTGTTATTATTACCTTAATAATAGCCGTATATGTACTTTTTTGCGTTAAAATGTATTTTTAAATAAAGTAAACAACATCTGAGGGAATTTAAAAGATATTGGATATATGTTGCGTCCCTTATGAAGATCACAATCCTAGTAAATGCACAAGTAAAATAACTGGAACAAATCACAGGTTCAATGTATATTTCCATTAACTTATCAACTACATCTCCACTCTTACCTTATAGCAGATCTGTTTCAAACAGCAGACAGCACCTCTTAAACGTATATTCACTATATCTGTAATCAATGAGTCAACGCGCAGAAATACCGAAAAAAAACTCAAAAATCACCAAATTTGCTTCCTCTTTAGTCCAATTTCAACCATTAAAAAAAATTTTAAGTTCAGTTTTGAATAAAAAGATAGCCGAAATACCGAACGGTGTTTAATAGCAACAAATGCCGAACCACACCCCCATTAATCCGCCTCTCGAAACATTTGATAAGTGATATTCTTAATAAACTATTAACACATTTAGAATTACTTTACGGTATTGCTGTTCATACAGAGAGAAAGTCGTTTTATAAGGAGAGTTTTAAAAAATTTCTCAAAAAATTTCCAAATTAATTTTAATGTGATATTTTGCAAGAATTAGATCTTAAATCCAACGTTTCGTTAACGGGGGTCCATCATCATTTTTTAAAAATACATATCTAGATCTTGAAGTTTGTTTTTGAAAAGCATTTGACTCTTCCGCGGATTTTGGATTTGGAAGGCTAATCAAAATGGAAACCTATTTTTTTATACTTTAGTAACTTACAACATGAGGATGCATAGCAGTCATGCGTTTAATAAAGTTAAAATTTTCGATTATAAATTTGCTGACTCTGGTATTCCCTCTCTCTCAGCGCATTGTCCCTTGTACAAAAATTTGACATCTGCCTTCCAAACATTAGGTGTGATATCTACATACATGATCTTAGACCATAGAATACTAGTTAAAAAAGTAAATACAAATAAGTTGATGATTGGCGTACGTTTACAAAAAAGGTCAATTTTTACAGATTTCAAAAATTCTAAAAAGTAAAAAAGTTAGCTCATATATTTCCAAATACCCCAGGCTCCATTGGGTTTGTAATAAAATTGCCCAAAACTTTTCAAATTTAACGACTTCTTTATCTGTTATAATAAGATTCCTATATAGAGACTTCTTACAACGAAAAATATTCTACATGATTAGGTTACACCAATTTTATTTAAGCTTTAATAAAAAAATGTCATATATCTAGTAATGCCGCGAGACGAGACAAAATTTGTTCTCTGATCTGGTCCCCTCTCGTCTCATCTCGACACCGTGCAGTCTCGACACTCGCGACGAGACAAGAATGAAGGGATCCGTCTCGTTTCGACTTTCAGTAAAAGAAACCCTCACCTTATAGTCACGTCTTTCCATTTATGACAAAGGATATTATTGCATATAATACTCCATCAAATGTTAATAGTTTTTCACAGCCCTACTTTACATTTAATGGTCTAAAATTCCCATAAAGCCAGAAAGTAGCAGCTCCGAGTAGATGTGTTTAAAAAAAATACTATAACCCTTCTATCGTAATGAGATTCATTTTGTAATTAAAAATTAAAAAAAAACAATTTTAAGAAATTTAGGTACCTATTTTAAATATTAAAAATTTAGCGCCAATCGAAAAGATTTCAGATGTTTGACAATAGTAACATCCATTTTATTTTTAGTAACTAGTCAGATAATAATAATTTCTGTAACTAAGTGCACTAAGAAGTTTGAAAATTTTTAATTGCAATCACAGAGTGAAAAAAAGTTACATGTAATATTTTGTTTACGATCATGTTAATTTAAAAAAAAAATGAGTAACTTGCTATAATTTTTATCCAGGATGATACATGGCAATAAATCAAAAGTATAAAAATAGGCTAAATACTTCTTGTTTTCCAATAGTGTTGCCTACGAACACATTTGTTCTTGTAACTAGTTCGCAATATAAACACAACTTGGGATACAATTTGAAGTTTATATTTTAAATGTATATTTAATTTAAAATACTTCCGCAAAACCTATTACATATTAAAATTGTATGGGTTAAAGTGACTTATTTAGTATAATAATAATTTGATACAATATACTTACACGCCCAGGATCATGATATTTTAAACTTATGATATTGGCTATCTAATAATTTTAATTAATTTTCATATAAATAATATTAACTCGCTAAAGTAAAAAGCAAAAACATTTAGCTAGCCGCAATAGGTGTAAATAAACGTATCAAATTTGACGTTTGGATGCTTTCAAGCACTTGATTAAAAAAATATACAAATCTAAAGCCTACCTTTCAATAGCGGCAAACCCTAAATAATAATCAGGCAATAAACCAAATAGTATTTTTAGTTCACTGTGGTGCCCTTATGCCATTTTATTTAATGATTTTATTTTTTTTCGCACTTTCATAAAAATATATTTAATGCATGGAAATGAATGAAATCTTGTATACTTTATATAACGATTTAAAGAGAAATATATAATTTTTGCTTTACTAGTCAAACAACCTGGGGGGGAGGAACAATCATAATTTAATCGAAGAACCTTTAAAAAAAATCTGTATTTCTTCCTTTCACATCTTTACAGAATATATAAAAACCTAATAACATGTAACGAAAACCAACTAATATTCGTCTAAGTTCTTCCCTACAAAAGAACCATTTATTGCGTTATTATATTTGTCAGGCATTTGAAGGTATCCGCACAAAAATAGGTAAATTATTGTTGTGGTATCAGTATATACCTACTGTTTGGTATTAGCCTATTTTGGTCAAAATTACATTACCTATACATACCCCAGGAGAAAAGTTCGGTCAATTTATAAATGTCACTTTTTAAAATATTCAAATATTTATTATTTACCACAAAAATGCAGCTCCTAGAGCAAATACCAGACTGTTTCAACAGGTAGTCCCTGAAGAGTTCAAACGTGTAGCAAAAATAAATGTCAATAAATTATTTTATTAATTTATTAGCAATTTATTTAATGACATGTTGAAGTACACACTCAGCAAGTTGTTTGTTTAAAAAAATACGATTATTTTATAATGGCTGAAATTGTATGTAGTGATAAATTACATATTGTGGCTGTTTAAATTCGTCAAACAAACTGTTAGAAGACTTTTCAAACAAAAGGTTAGAAGGTATTTTCAAGAGATTAGCATCCAGGCAGTTGTGATAGAGCAGCAATTTGGAAACGAGCACGGTTCACTGATACACTGAGTGTTTATTGCTAAAATTTCATCTTCAGTGAACATATATTTATTCAACCTTTAAGTATAGGTTAATATACTTAAAGTGGAGACGAGATTTTTCAAGACGACTTCGACTAAAATTTCGAGACGACATGCGACACGAGCCGAGGAGATTAGCCAAAGTCGAGACGAGACAAGATGAAGCCTTAATCTCGCCTTGCGGCTCTCTATATATCGGATGGGAAAGATGACAAAGCAATTATAACCATATAAACTGCAAAAAACATTGGTATCATTCCAATTATACTCAATAACAAGGCGTAATTGGCTGAGAGGTCATAGAGCAGCAGCTTTATTAATGCCACCAATTAATGTGACATTTTATTATAAAATGTTAATTAAGCTATGTAGAATTTACTTCAGCATATGTGCTGCGACGTGCATTAAAATACCAAATTTAAAATATTATTTATAAGAGATGTTCATGGTTGATTAAATAAAATTTGGAACAACTATCCACAAGGCATTAGTCGATATAAATATAACATTACTGAAAATTAAGTTGTTAGTGAAGGTTTGTTAAAGTATATGATAATTTAATAAACCAAGATACATAAAAGACATACAATTTCAGCACAAATACTTACCAAATCGCAAACAAATATGTATAACGCATAATCCACTCACTAATTTATTTAAACTACAAAGTTAAAGTGATATGCTATTAACACGAATCTATTCCCCGGAAAATACAACTTCATATATATGCAATAATTTTTAAAATTTGTTATGTTTTGTTACAAAAAGTGTACGTATTCAGACAAATCATAAAAATTCTTCCCAATAAGTTTTTTACCTGAAAACAATTTGAAATTCCGTTCCCATCAGCAAAATCCTCTCCAACATTAAAAAAAACAATTTTTATATCGAGAATTGTTGATCCTTTCTAATCTTAATAATAAGCGCACATTTTCATTTAAAGAATGTAATTTTTTAATCTTTAATTAAACATTTTCTTAGTCCCGATTTTTTCAACGCATATTTGCAATCATTATTATTCGAGAGAAAAAACATTAAACATTTTAAGATTTCATCTAAATCACCAAAATATCTTGTAAACAAAACAAATGGCAATGAGAAAGTAAATAGTGTAAAAAGCTGAAACAGTGTATTCGAGGCATTGGCGCATTTACGAGGAGATTTTTAGGTAATTTGTTTTTTATAAGTATATTATAAAAAAAAATCGAAAAACGATAAAAAACTTTTGCGTGACAATAGCGATAACACCATTTATACTCTATAATATCTGAATTATTATTTTTTTGTACTATTTAATTTTATAAGCAAGTTATAAAGTATACAGGGTGCCTTAAACTCGATGGTCACTTAGGCGTAATAGAAATACATGTTCGTTTTTTCAGCCCCGCAGGGGGCGTGAGACTATGTCTCATTGCTTGGGGAGTGACGACCCCACGGACCTCAGTTTCTGGGTAGACAGAACCCATCGCCGTAGTGAAGGCAATCTGTCTAGGGAAGGCACCCGAAAAAACCAAAGGGGTAGATGGAGCTCCTGGTCACAGTGAAGACAATCCATCTAGGGAAGCGTACCCGAACAAACCTACTCAATAAACCATGATGTCGGAATTACAAAACTTGGTACCCCAGGTGGGTAGGACCGATGGTCCAGAATCCCACTCTACCTCTATGGAGGTAGGCTGCCCCACGGATTCTGGGGGGGGCGTAAAACCGATGACCCTTTATCCCTTGGTGCAAAGCCAGGCTAAGGGACAAAGCAACTCCTCTGGCAATACATCGTATAAGACAAATACTAATACACATAATTCAGAATACCCTAAACTTCCATCCAAAAGGCAAAGAATATCTTCCCCTGAAATTATAATAGATAACGTACAATATGATCAGTATTTCATAATAAAAAGAACAACAGACAATTTTTCTAATGTATCCCCGTTTTTACTATACAGATATATTTCAAAGGATATTGGAGATAATCTCAATATCAAAAGACTTAGAGATGGCTCACTTTTAATTAAAGTTCATACCTTAGCCCAATCACTTAAAATTAGTTCCCTTAAAAACCTAGGAGAATTCCCCGTCATATCAGAAACGCACAAAACACTAAATTTTGTTAAAGGTGTTGTCTCATGCAGGGACCTCCTTGGAATGTCTGAAGAAGAAATTTTAGATTGTTTCTTAGAGCAGGGAGTCATCGCTGTTAAACGCATCCTAAAGAAAAAAGGCGGAAACCTCGAACCTACTACCTCCTTAATCCTTACGTTTAAACTTCATAACCTTCCCTCTTCTGTTCAAGCTGGCTGGATAAACCTTAAAGTTCGGCCCTACTTTCCTCAACCCTTAAGATGTTTCAAATGCCAAAGATTTGGACATCTTTCTATAAATTGTGCCAACGAACCTTTATGCCCCTCTTGTGGTAAAAACATCCACCCAGACAAACCCTGTTCTCCTCCTCCCCTCTGCGTCAATTGTAATGAAAACCACTCCCCCAGATATAAAGGCTGTGCAGTTTACAAACATGAAATCAACATCCAAAAACTAAAAACTACCGAAAAACTGTCATATGGTGATGCTAGGAATATACTTGCAGCTCAAGACCCCAGGAAAAAGAATCTCTTTTCATCAATCCTCAAAAAACCCAACTCCAGCTCATCCCAGCACAATCCTCCTGTTGCTAACATTGTCAATAATACTCCCGACGCTTCCTCCAAACCGTCCTCCCCCATGATCCTCCCCAACAATGCCTCTTCCCTACATCCTAAAACTCCCTCCCACACTAAACCCATTCTAGCTCCCCCCAACTCACAAACCTTTCCTCATCACAACCTTTCCTCTCGTCTTCCCCAAGCTCTTTTGTTTCTACCAACAAATCTTCTTCATCTAAATCTAGGCACGACTCCTCAACAAGACGAGGATCGTCTGACTCTTCTATATCTTCGTCCTCTTCTAGAAACCAGTCTTCCTCTCACTCAAAAAAGAAAGATTCACAGAAAGATCGTTCCAAATCAAACAAGTAATCCTGTTCCATCCAACATTCCTACAATGGAATCTTTTAGGCCTTAATAATAGACTGGAAGACCTTAAAATAATAATAAATAATTTTAAACCATCCATAATCTTATTACAAGAAACTAATTTATCCCCAAACAAAAATTTTTCTCTTAAACATTTCAACATAACCAGGAAAGATCGTATCAATCTTAATAAAGCGTCAGGTGGCGTTGCCATCCTCATATCGGACCAATATGACTTCGAAGAAGTTCAACTTAACACTGCCTCAGCCGTTAAAATTAAAAACCACAACATAACCTTCTGCTCCTTATACATCCCTCCTGCTCACATTTTAGACCTCGAATCACTCAACTCTTTAATACAACAACTCCCTTCTCCATTTATCCTAGGCGGCGACTTTAATTCTCACCACTCCATGTGGGGTTCCTCCCACAATAATAACAAAGGACATATCGTTGAACAGTTTATTCTGAAAAATTCTCTACATCTATTAAATAATGGATCCCATACATATATATGCTCTTCCTCAGGAACATTCTCATCCATAGACCTCACTATGGGTACACCTAATCTTACAACTAATTACCAATGGGAGATATTGGATGACTCTCATGGCAGCGATCATTTCCCTGTTCTTTGCAGACCCTTAAATTGGTCCCCATCTACTAATATTATAACAGTCTACAATCTCTCCAGGGCAGACTGGAAGAACTATAAAGAATCTTTTAACTGCCCTGAAGAAATATCTCTCAATATAGAGGTTACCATAGAAAAGATGGTAAACGCCATCATAAAATGTGCTGACTCCAACATCCCTAAGTCCTACATATTCCCTAATAAACCCCCTCTACCCTGGTGGAATGGGGATTGTAAAACCGCCATCTTAAATAGGAAAAAGTCACTTTTACACTTTAAACATAATCCATCCACTCAAAACTTCATTCGTTTCAAACAAGCAAGAGCAAAAGCCAAAAGAGTTATCAAATTAGCTAAAGAAACTGCCTGGAAAAAATACATATCTTCCATAAATTCAAATTCCTCTAGTCAAGAAATATGGAACAAAATAAATAGACTTAAAGGTCGTCCCACTAGACTAATTACAGGCATATATGATAATAACATATGCTTTTGCTAAACATTATCATAATATTTCCAGTAATAACAATTTAAGACAACCAATCTCCTATAAACTTTTATTGTTCGACTGCTTTTGCTAAACATTATCATATATATTTCACAAACCTTCCTAAACCTGTAATAACAATTTAAGTAATACCCATTCATAAGGCTAATAAACCAAGATCACACACTGATAATTATAGACCAATATCCCTTACAAACCACCTTAGCAAGATAATGGAAAGTCATGGTCAATTTCAGACTCATGTGGTACCTTGAAAAAAATAAACTGATAGATGTCAATCAATTTGGATTTCGCAAAGGCTATTCTACAATTGATCATCTAGTCGGTTTTGAAATTGACTTACAAACGAACTTTCATAGGAAAAATCATTTAATAGCTGTATTTTTGGATCTAAGTCATGCCTTTGACATAGCAAGGAAGAATAATATCCTTAAAACCCTATTTGAATGGAATATCCGAGGTAATCTCCCCATATTCATAGAAAACTTCCTTCACGACAGATCTTTTCAGACAAGAGTTGGTCATACTTTATCCAAAACATATCCACTAGAAAATGGAATACCACAGGGATCAGTTCTTAGTCCTTCATTATTCATCATAGGATTATCCAACATTAAAGAATACATTCATCCAGATATTTCTTATCGCCTGTACGCCGACGATTTAGTAATATACTATTCGTCCCAACATTCTAGAACTTGTGAGAGAAAACTTCAAATTACTCTTAACTCACTACACAATTGGTCTTCCCAGCATGGATTTCTATTTTCCCACTCCAAATCATCAGTTACCCATTTTTGCAGGAAAAGGAACTGCTCTCGAATGAACTCTCTTTCCATCAATCACAATGAAATTCCAATACTTTCACATTCCAAATTCCTTGGTATGATCCTTGATAGTAAACTAAACTGGATAGAACATTTCAAATTCATTAAATCTAAATGCTCAAAAGATATCATGATGCTCAAAATGCTATCAAATTGCTCTTGGGGGTCAGACACACTCACCCTATTATCCCTCTACAAAAGCATTATTAGATCAAAATTGGACTATGGTTGTATCATATACTCTTCTGCAAGACAATTTTACATAAAAAAACTTGACTGCATACAAAATCAATGCTTACGACTTGCACTTGGAGCATACCAAACTAGCCCTATTCCCAGTATTCAATGTCTATCTGTAACAGAACCTCTACATCTGAGACGGTTATATTTATTATACAAATACTCAAGCAAGCTTTGGTTTAAGAAACAGTCCCCCTTACATCAAATATACTGCACACCCTCCATCCCTCCTTACTCTCTCTCCTCCAATGAAACTGTTAGCACCAACATTACTTTCATAAAGTCTTCATCAGAAAATGGCCTTATTTTTCCCCCTGCTGAAAATCTTTCAATTCATGTCTTTCCTCCATGGACTCGCAACCCCCTTAATATCAACCTTGATCTGTTAAAATATGATAAAAACATCATAAATCCTGAAATAATCAGAAATCATTTTCAATTTATAATAACTAACCAATATCCGAATCATAAAATACTTTTCACAGATGGCTCTAAATCCCTCACATATGTTGGTGCAGCATTTTACTCAAATGACATATCCAGAAACTTTATCCTTAACAAACACTGCAGCATATTCACCGCTGAATTATTCGCTATCAAATCATCCATTGAACATATAATAAGCTATCCTAAGGATAATTGGGTAATTGCCACCGACTCTCTCAGTGCCTTGCAGTCTATGAATAACTTTTTTTCTACTCATCCCCTCTTATATGACATCCACAACTTGATTATCAGAGCTGAAATATACCACTCAAACATTTCCTTTATTTGGATTCCGAGTCATATTGGTATAAAGGGAAACGAATATGCTGATCGCCTTGCTAAGACTCCTCCAACTTCCCCACTTTTACATTCTAACATATATCTTGCCAACGAGGTACTTCCTCTTATACAGACCACCATAAAAAACTTATGCCAACTAGAATGGGACCTTTATGAGGGCAACAACAAATTAATCGAAATAAACCAAATTTTTACTCCTCACTGATCAGCTCCTCAGTCAATAGAAAGCAATCTATTATCATGAACAGATTAATGATTGGACACACTAAATTCACTCATGAACATCTTATGAACTCCGACCCCTACCCCATTTGTCCTTTCTGTAACGAACAAATGTCAGTAAAACATCTTCTCCTAGACTGCCTTTACCTTGAAAACATCAGAAACAAACATTCTATAAACTCTAACAACATCCGCTTAGCATTATCCCTAAGTCGAACAAATATAATCAATATATGCAACTTCCTTAAAGAATTAAACTTAATAAATAAAGTCTAAACTAAAACGAAATAAGTGCGCTAAATGGCCATAGTTGCCGATGCGCCCTAAAACCTTTAAATTCTCTCTCTCTCTCTCTCTCTCTCTCTCGTTTTTTCAGATTCCTCGTGGTGGCGATATAAGTTTAACTAAACTGTTGACTTCCAGTTGGACCGGAAGCGGAAATGACGTCAACTTCGTTATTTTTGAATGGAACAACCTGTTTTAAATAAATAATTTGGATTCCCTATTCAATTTTAAGCATTTTGTTGTAATACAAACCTAATATTAAAATTAGGTATTTACAATTTGATAAAAAAATTTGATCAAAATATTATAGGCGCGATATTTTAAGAATCGCATCACCTATCGAAGCACTAATATGAGACTACAAAAAAGTGCCACATTAGAATTTGATTTTATACATGATGGCTCAAAAGTAGTAGCGACATAACGGATGTTTTACAGCTCAAATTGAGTGGGTATATTTGTTAAGTCATGTTTTTTTCTAAAATATGCCTATTTCTAACAGATATAATGTTGTTTTAGTATATTTAATGAAGTACTATTAACATAGAATCGATATATGTGTATTTAATATATTGACCACATATACTTGTTTATAATAGTAGTGGAATGTTGTTATAACGCGTCGAGTTGTCCACTGAGTTATGATTTTAAGTATCATTTTGATTTGTAACTAGTATTAAAATACACCTGTTAGAAAAATACCGTCTTTACCAACTTCATCCAAAACGTACTAAATATACCACATTGGCGATGAGTAGTGAAACAAGTTTTTAGTGTTATAACCCACAGGTTGAGTTATTATACCACGGTATTTTCTTCCAATTTTTTTTTAAATAAAATGAGTGAAACCGATAATCAGGAAAACCCATCATACTACGGGCTCATTCGGGAATCCAGGGCTCAAAGCGTTTGGATAATTATTTTATCGTAAATTTCGGCTCGGTTTTTTGCGTAGAATCCAGGGTCGTAGTAAGTTTTTTGTTGCCAACTGTCATTTTTCAGATACGACGCTAGGTTGTGTTTATTTGTAAGTAATTTTATCCGTCACATTTTTAGTATTTCAAAAATATATAACAGTCATTTTAAAAACGTTTCATAAAATTGAACCTCCAAGGAATCGTTATTAGTAGGCTTTGGTTATTATTAAAACTAAATGCATTATGACAACAGTAACAAATTTTACAAATTCACATTGATTTTAGAAAAATAGATTTTTGCGTCGAGCTATCATTTTTTAGATACAACACAAAGATACGTTTTAATAGGACACCCTGTATATTTATAATTAATTTTATCCTACTCGTTTTAAAACATGCATACTAGCATATGTATAATTTCCAATAGCATTTCTTAAATGTGAATGTGGGAAATTTTTTGAAATATGTGTTTTTTGACCTTCTAGGTGTCCCAGCTCGGTAACGGTACTTCGGAGAAATACGCTTCTATCGGATCGATCGTATAGAATAAGGGGCACTTCTTTTGGTAAAAACGATATTTTGTTGGTGATTATAATAAGCTGGCAGTGGCGTCCGATAGGGGCACTCTTTAGAAACCCCGATTATTCAAAATGCAGCTCGCTATGGTTAATTTTTTGAGATGGGGCATTTTTTTTCGGATTTCTCGACTAAAAATCTCGGTCAATGTCCCTTAAAAAAAAATAAAAACTGGTTAAAAATAAGGTAACTTTGAAGGCATTATGCGGAGTCGAAACCCTGACTACTTTGTCAAGGTAAAAAGTAGGTTCAATGGAGAATATAAAGGAGATTTAAAATCAATGTACCTCAAATGACGAAAAAGTAGTCGAAACTAAAAATATTGTTTCCGCCTTTTCAATTTTCCTATATTTCACTTTTTTTTGTCGAGAAGCGTGACGGGGGGCGGAAATTGTTTGTGAGACCCCCCGGTTTATACAGGGCGAGCCATTTAGAAATAAAATTGCAATTTTGTTTTCATATATTTTCCTATAGTTTCACGTTTGGCACTGGAGCATATGAACGGTTGTTCCTAGACGAATCAAGTAAATACGCACAGAAACCTCTTTATTTTTTCTACAAATTGGTATGAAAATCGGCCTAGGTTAGAAGTGAATTCATTGGGGCCCGGAGAAGGGGGCGCTTGAAAATGCAAATATTGTATATTACATATATATTATGGTAAAAAAATTGGTTTTGCCCTGCCTCCTGGACAAAATCGAATCTTCTTCTGGCCGCTTTTATGGTTACATTTATATACCAAGTGGATTATGGATGAACTTTATTTTAGGCATCAATTAAAAAAATGGTTTTGTCTCACCCCTGGAAATGGTTCTGCAGGCACCTATGAGTGAATTTTGATAAATTTTCGAACTGTAGCGTGCGTGAATTCTGTTGGCCCTTCGTAAAGTCGTATCGGTACCTGCTGGGATAAAATCGTATATCAAAAATTAGATCTTTTTCTAGAAGACAAATTTATATTTTTTTTACCCGAAGTAGAAAAATTGGCTAAAATTGAATTTCCAATAAAAATGCACATATATATATATATATATATATATATATATATATATATATATTATAAATATATATATATATATATATATATATATATATATATATATGTTATATCCGTTTATAGCCACGTGTAGGCAATGACCTTCGGTCACACGGTATCGGATATAGCAATTTCAACATTTCAAGGAATGCATTGCAAGCAGTACCTTCGAGATGCAATTCCCACAGCTGGAAGGTGCCGCATCAGCATTTTAAAACATATAAAACGCTCTGAATTGTAAATATTAGTTAGTTAATATTATATACCGTTTTTATGCCAGTTTAAGTTTCGATATTGTATAAAGTAATTTCAAAGTTAAATAATACATGTTTTTTAAAAAGTGAATTTTTGAATTAATAGTGTAACAACTTGGCGCAGTCAGTAGGATTCGTCTAACGTCGGCAGAACAAGGAAGACCTAACTGTTGAATATTTAAGGCGTCCTCACTCGAAAATACCTGCGGAAGGAACACCTAGTGAAACCCCTGGCAGCCCTGAGAGAATAAGACGACTAATGCCCCTGCTAACGTAAGTGACATTGAATTATCCGGTTTAAGTGTTGTATCTTATTTTTATTCTGTTTCTGTTCGATTTTCTATTCGTCATTTTTCTACATACTCCCTGATTTTAGTTTTATGAATTTAAA
This sequence comes from Kuschelorhynchus macadamiae, assembly GCA_030620095.1. Taxonomy (NCBI): domain Eukaryota; kingdom Metazoa; phylum Arthropoda; class Insecta; order Coleoptera; family Curculionidae; genus Kuschelorhynchus; species Kuschelorhynchus macadamiae. Next base: position 140,631 of record JAUTXW010002739.1, on the reverse strand, counting down.
AAGAAAGGTGAATTTTATATGTTAATTTTCTTTCTCCAAAAACTAATATTTTGTTTTTCCCCAATTTATATTTTTTTGAAAATTAAAAACAAATAATATTTAGCAAAATGCCTGAGACACGTTCCCAACAATCTCAACAAACCCAACAGCCACCTACCCAGCAACCGATACAAGGTGCTGACGTAGAAATTGAGCCTTACAGGCTTTCCGAAATATTTTCTATAGTGCCTGATTTTGAAGGCGATCAAATCTCCTTGGGTACCTTTTTAAACGCGTGCGATTGTGCTAATCAAATGGCAACAACTGACCAAAAACTGTTTTTAACGATTCACATTAAAAACAAACTTAAAGGTAGAGCCGCGCAATTAGTAAATTCAAGAAACCCTGCAACATATTGCGAGATTAAACAACTCTTAAACCTTCATTTTGGCGACTCGAGGGACCTATCGTCTCTTATACAAGACCTTCAAAGACTCCGCCAAGTACCTGGCGAGTCCGCCCTTACATTTTACAATCGCTTACAGGTTTTGAATGCAAAAATGCTCTCAAGTATTCAGAAAGCTTCCAACCTAAGTAATGATCAAAAAGCGGCCCAAAGCAAACTAATTGAGACAATGAGCCTAAATACTCTTTTAACTGGACTAGAACCTCGCCTAGGCCAAATTATTCGTGCAGGTAATCCAAGAGATCTTTTAGAAGCTCACTCCCGCATTAGGCGTGAACTACAGCTCTCATATTTCAAAACTCAAAAAATAAATAAACAAATTTCTCCGAAACCTCCCCAACCAATTAGGAAACAGTTACCACAAGTTATAAAATGTCTGAAATGTGGACGCAAAGGCCACATAGCGGCAGAATGCTGTTCCCAATCAATGTCTCATCCTAGTTATTCTCAAAATAATGGTAACATAAATTATCAAAGGCAGTTCCCTTCTTCTAGCCAAGTGCCTCATTTTTCACAGTAAAATAGACCCAACACTTTTTGGTCTCAATATAGACGACCTGCAGCTACCCAACAAAGTCATGCTGCATCTCGTCCACCTCTAATCCAAAGAAATTAGAATTTCTCTCCAAATCAACAAAGAGCTCACCATGTAAATTATGATTACCAATCTTACGAAGGATCACAATATTACGACGAATATTCTCAAGATGATAGCAACTTGGAATACCAAGAATATTATACTGAAAACGGCCACACAATTCGAACAATTTGACAATTCAGATTTCCAAAATTTTCCACCTCCCCTTTACAAAAACCATCCTCAGATCACTACCCAATCGATCAACTCGGTGTCGAAACTGCAGAGTCAGATTCAGACAATGAATTTAGACGATTTGGACCCCAATGTGAATTTTCCGGAACAAGCGTTTCTTTAAACCCGTATCTTACTGTCAACCCCAGGAACCTGTACTATATTAACGATGCCTCAAATACATTCAAACTTTTAATTGACACCGGAGTAGAGATATCCATTTTTAAAGAAAATACGGTAAAAAAGTTTCCCCTCAGATCACCAGAAAACGTAACTATTCAGGGAATAACAAATCAGAAATTGTCTATATTTGAATCGACTCTGTCTTTTTCTTTTGAAATAGGTAACCCACACAAGGTATACATTTATAACTTAGATATCGATTTTGATGGAATCTTAGGACTTGATTTTTTCGAACATTATGAGTGTATAATTGATCTTAAATCAAAACATTTAATAAAGAACTTTAAAACGATTCCGTTGCATAACGTCAGGGCTATTGCAACAGAAAAAAATGTCAATAAAAACTAATAAACAACAAAATTTCTATTGACGTTCGCACAGAAAACATGTAACTTGAAAAATACAGATGCCCTATTAAATGTCTCAAGAAAAAGAAAAAGTTCGTTTACCAAATGCTATTGTACATGTTCACGAAAGCGGTGAATTTATTACCTCTATTTTAAATGCTAACGCCATGCAAAAAACCATCGATTTTTCCGATCTTTCTATCGAACCATTTACCCTTAATGATGTTGTCCTAAACCTAAACACCCAAGATAATTATGACGCCGATCAAATCGACAGAATAGAGATAATTCGAAACGAGTTAAGAACCGAGCACCTTAATTCCGAAGAAAAGGAAATGATCACAAATCTCTGTCTAGAATACTCTGACATATTTTACATCGAAGGTGATAAACTAACTTTCACCAATCATTTCCCAATGTATCCTCAGATACATAAAGAGGAAGTGAAAACACAGATGGTAAAAATGTTAGACCAGGGAATTATACGGCCTTCCATTTCACCGTGGTCCTCACCTGTATGGGTGGTACCCAAAAAACTTGATACGTCCGGGAAACAAAAATGGCGTGTAGTTATTGACTACAGAAAGCTTAATGACCTCAGTATTGATGATAAATATCCTCTACCAAACATTTCAGACCTTTTGGACTAACTTGGTAAATGTCAATATTTTTCCACGCTTGATCTCGCGTCCGGCTTTCATCAAATTGAGATCAATCCCGATGACATACCAAAGACAGCATTTTCAGTTGAACAATGGACACTATGAATTTGTCCGCATGTCATTCGGTCTAAAGAATGCCCCGTCCACGTTTCAACGCGTCATGGACAACATTCTCTTGGGCATTCAAAACGAGCGTTGCCTTGTATATAAAGACGACATAATCGTCTACTCGCCCACCATACATGAGCATATACACCGGCTAAAAGAAGTCTTTAAGCGTCTCCGAAACGCAAACCTCAAGATTCAACCAGATAAGTGCGAGTTTTTAAGGAAAGAAGTTGCCTATCTGGGACACCTCGTTACCAAAGATGGTGTTAAACCTAACCCTTCAAAAGTGGGTTATTACCGCCGATTCATTCCAAACTTTGCAAAAGTATCCAAGCCGTTAACTAAACTCTTGAAAAAGGACATCCCATTCTTCTTTGATTCTGAATGTAAAAGTGCATTTGAAGAATTAAGGAAAGCCCTAATTTCATACCCAATTCTAATCTATCCTAATTTTGAAGAAACTTTTCTCCTTACCTCAGACGCAAGCGCATTTGCAATAGACGCTGTGCTGTCCCAGGGACCAGTCGGAAAATATCTCCCAATAACCTTTTCATCCAGAACACTCTGTAGTGCAGAAACTAAATATTCCACCATCGAAAGGGAGCTACTAGCAATTGTATGGGCAGTAAAGCATTTCCGCCCTTATCTTTTTGGACGAAAGTTTACGCTTATTACAGACCACAGGCCGTTAACATAGTCGTTTTCAATTAAAGATCTCGGAAGAATACAACTATAAAATAGAACATAAACCGGGCAAATCAAACAAAAATGCAGATGCTCTATCGCGAATAACAATTAATTATTTTCAAGAATGCGCAAATTTCCGATCAAAATTCCCCATTTTTGCAGCCAATGAAAATAATAGCGGAAACGAAAATCAAAACCAGCCAGAGTCCAATGACGTCGAGATAGACGACGAGTACATTATACAGGAATATAACAAGTTTGTAGACCTGTACCAAACCAAATCAATAATTGACTATTCCAAGGTCGAATTTTCAAATTCACAGCTTTTAGATAAACCACATAAACTAATTATTACCTTTTTCTGGCAAAATAAACTAGAAGAAATGCATTATAAAATATTTATATATAGAAGAAAGCGTTCATTTTGAAAACATGAGCGTTAATATTGTCTCTAGCAAAACCGTGAAAGATAGAAAATACTTTATTATCCCAATACCATCCAACATACATACATACATGATCCGGAAATTGTACCCCAACACTTGTTCTATGTCTTATTTAAGGCCCAAAATGAATTCGACCCTTCCAAAACATATTACGTGGAAAATAACCTAGCACTGCCTATCCTCGAAATTTTCTCATATTCATTTTCGCCGACAAAGGAATAAAACTTAAAATCTGCCAAAATGTTGTAAAAACCTCAAAGGCCGACGAAATACCCCAAATTTTAGAACACTACCATTCGGGCAAAACTAATTTGCATAGGGGAATTAACGAGACAGTCAGGCGCATAAGAAAAAAGTACAATTGTCCGATCTTAACAAAAGATGTCGAAAAATTAATAAAAGGGTGCGAAATATGCCAAAAGGTAAAAATATGCCGAAAAAACCGAAAACGAAAGTACGCCCCTCGTCATAAAGGAAACTCCGAAAACCCCATTTGAAAAGATAAACATTGACATCTTCGAATATCCAACCAGATATTACGTACTCACGATTCAAGACGAACTTACAAAATTCTTACAGGCTTACGCAGTTGAAGACAAAAAAGCGTCGACAATTGTAAATACCGTATTAATATTTTTCCAACACTTCGGTACACCCCTAAGAATACATTGCGACTATAGGCGCGAATTTGACAACTCATTATTCAAAGATCTTTGTGAACTATTTAACATAAAATTAACTTTCTCTAGTGTCAATCACCCCCAGTCTAACGGGTCCATTGAAAGGTTCCATACAACCTTATCAGAAATGATTAGAGCAAATATAGCTGAAAACCCAAAAGAACATCCCTGTAATGTTTTACCCTACGCGGTAATCTGCTACAACAATACGAAAAATAAAACACATGGGTTTGCGCCGTTTGAACTTATTTTTGGTCACACGTCAAGTAGACCACCCGAAACTTTATACAACCAGGAAAAATTAATATCAAAATATGTAAGAGACCTTAATAACCGTATGGAATATTTTTACAAAATCGCTAGGGCAAAAACGACAAAAAGAAAAAGAAAAAGTCAGGTTTGACGAACACGTAACTAGTATCCCTGAATACAAAGTCGGAAATAAAGTGTATGTTAAAGAGTCACAAATAAAATCTAAAGCCGAAAACAAATTTAATAGCCCTTTTGAAATTACAGAAGTTTTTCAAAATTTCGCTATCCTTCTTAATCCTAGAACAAACCAATCAACTAAAGTCAACTTCGATAGGCTAAAACCCTATTTTGAATAAGTATTCTTCTTCTTTACAAATTCCTCGGCCTCCTCTCGGTAGGACTGACCCAATTTTCGATTACACCTATTAACAACACACTCGGAATATTCTTCCACGAAGAAGGTTCTGTAAAAGTGTCAAACGATAAATGGACACTCATCGTGTATAAAGATCTTTCTTACATAAAGGAAGCTATCGCGAATAATGATAAGATCCTAGAAGGATTATTATATGGCTTTGTAGACGTTGACTCGCCCAGAATGTTATCTTTCAAATCCGAAATACAAACTCATGCTCAATCAAATACCCGAGACTGTCAATTTAAAATACAAAGAAATAATCGCGGATACAAAAAAATACAGTTACAGGGAGAAGCGCGGAATATTCAACGGTATAGGCACTGTCTGGAAATCCATAACTGGAAACCTCGATGCTTCCGACGGTGAGTACTTCAATGAATGCATTGATAATGTTTCTCAAGACGAAAGACATATCGAAAATCTCAAAAATCAGATATCGGTTACTACCTCAGTAATAAAAACCTTTAACGCGTCAATACAAAAACTTCAAATAGACGAAGGAACATTTAACCGGGACATCCACAAATCGATAATGGACATTTCCGACGACCTCGCACTTTACCATGCCCAGATAAGAACTCTAGATTTATGTGAATCACTAATAGAGAGTTATTCCTTTATAGAAAATTTTTTTAACGACGCTCTGAACGCGATATCATTTGCTAGGCTAAATATCTTACACAGTTCAATAATAACCCCGGGAGATCTGATTAGTTCCCTTCAAGAAATTTCACAATTTCTCAGAAAAAATAATCTTTCTCTGTATACTCTTCAACGCTTGCCCAGTATGTCGAGATTATCGAACTTGAAGCATATCAATCTGAGACTAAAGTAGTGTTTATTTTAAAAATACCCTTAGTAAACCCTGAAAGCTATACTCTGTATCATCTCTATCCAATACCCGTATTAGATAATCGAACAGAATTTCATCATATAATCCCTACAAAACAAAAATATATTGCGCGGGACGATGATTCAATGTTATATACTTCATTTCAAAACCTGGGAAGCTGCAAATCTCTAGGACGAGGCCAAAAGATCTGCTCAGATGTTCTACCCTACCCGATAGACAGTGAAGCGATTTGCGAAGCTCAGCTACTTAGAGGACCAAACCATTTACCAAAGACGTGCCAGGTATCTCTTCTTCTTGCAAAGGGATACAACGTTAAGGACATCGACCAAAACTTCTGGTTGATTACAGTGTCAGACCCACTACCAGTTACAATAAAATGTGAAGGAAAAGAGGTCAGGACAAGTATCATCAATGTCAATTCCATTCTTAGACTTCAGCCATATTGTAACGCCTTTATGGGAAGCACAAGAGTTCACGCCAAAGCGCTCATTGATAAGTATCAAAACGTTACTTGTAAAAGCCATCCAGTGATGATCCCATACAAGCGCTGCCAACATATTTCATCGAAGCTTCACATTCCAGATCTTAAACCTCTAAGACTGAACAAGATAGACGTAGAAGATCTCAATATTGCCCAGCACAAATTGGACCAATACTCCGAAGAACTAGACAAGTTAATCAATCAACCTTTTGTCTACAAACATCTGTCATGGTTCACGATCGTCACTACTGTACATAATGTGTAAGTGTCGCCGTAAAAGACTACCCAGCATCACCATGGCTCCATTGGATGATGGTTCACCACCTCCGCCTAGACCACAACAGCGAAAGACAGTCAAACTCAGACTAAGCAGCATCCTTGCTAGAAGACGACCAGCCATCCACCCTCAAGCCCAACAAGAAGAATACGAAGACGAAATATAATAATCTTCAAAAATTTAAACAAGGTGTTAAAAGGGGGAGTTGTTATATCCGTTTATAACCACGTGTAGGCAATGACCTTCGGTCACACGGTATCGGATATAGCAATTTCAACATTTCAAGGAATGCATTGTAGGCAGTACCTCCGAGTTGCAATTCCCACAGCTGGAAGGTGCCGCATCAGCATTTTAAAACATATAAAACGCTCTGAATTGTAAATATTAGTTAGTTCATATTATATACCATATATATATATATATATATATATATATATATATATATATATATATATATATATATATATATCCGACCTTATCTAGCCAAAAGTAGTATATTCCAGGACCTTGTCAAACCTTTTTCATTTTTACGAGGCCCGATTTGGGCTTCATAATTTTTATTGCACAAACAGGCGCAGAATGTTCTGCTGATGCCATCTGTACCTATTTCGATGAAAACGGGTTGGGCTTCATAAAGTTGGGTGGTATCATAAAACATATGAAGTTAGTTCAACAGATCTGCCGCAAGGTGGCGCATGAGTCGATTTATATATACATTTAAGGTAGTTCCCACATTTTACGAAGCCCACACATTCTGCGGGTATACGAAGCCCGAAAACCTGACAACATTGTAGCTACTGCTGTTAATCGATAGGAAGGTTTGGTTGGGCTTCGTAAGAACTAGATGCATACACATCTTGGGAGAGAAGATAGAGTTAATAATTAACAGATTTTAAATTTAAAAATATTGCAATCTCATACAGAATAGTTGTAATAAATTTTCCACGAAGCCAACTAATTTGTGTGACTTTTGTTTACCAATAATTATTATCCGCCCAGAAATACAAAAAAATGTTAATTAACTATAGTATTATAGTCTATCTATTGAGACAACGGAAAAAAGGAGTGCGCCGAATTTACTACGCCAAACATATTACATAAATGTATTTTTATTCAGAGGACAAAATTCAATTGGATAAATCTTTGGAGAAGTTGACAAAAAACTAGGCAAAAATGAGTTGAAATATTTGCGTGGCGTTTCTTTAGAGATCTTCGGTCAGTGGCGTGTGTTAGTGTTGAGTTTAGCAGTGAGTTTTTATTGACTGATATATTTTTTAATAATTGAACAATTAAATTGGATAGCTTTTTCCCGGTCGGTCTTTTGATACTAGTGAGAACGAAGCGGGCAGCGATATTGGTTGGTATTTTTAATTTTTATGATATTTGTGATATAAACCATAAAAAACAACAAATATATAACGTTCTAGGACTCATTTTGTTCGGGAGTTCTCCAGCTGGATATATTTTTTTACAAAATTCCTAGAGGCTAGGGGAAAAAAGGGGGTTAGTTAAAAATTACAATTTTTGGAAAATATTCGTCGATTTCTCGCGAACACCTTGATTTTAATTCTAGGGCTCATTTTGTGCGATAGTTCTCCAAATTGGTCCCATTTTTTTTGTAGTACGAAATTCTTAAAGGGTGGGGGTTAATTAGTTCAAAAATTGCAATTTCTGGAAAATAATCGGAAAAATGTTCCATTTTAGTTTGCGCAATTTTTGGGTTTTATGATTTGACGTTTTAATACAAAAAAAATGGAGGGGATGAAAGGATTGCAATGATAGGGGTATCAAGGGCTAAAAGGTATAAAAACTTGGAAATGTTTGGAAAATATGGAGTTTCATTATATTATCAAAATTTTAGGTCAATCCGTATTTATTTTGTCACATGCAACCAAACCTTAAGGGGAGCGGGAGGGCGGGGGAGTAAGATATAAAATATAATGTTGCAAGTCATTTTATAAGTTTTAAGGCCAAATAAATAATTTTCGGGAATACAATATGAGTATATACCTTTGTTAGGTTTATGTATACAGGGTGACTAATAAATATGATATGGGGTAGAAAGGGTGATAGGGGGTAAAAAATTGGAAATATTTGAAAAATATGTAGTAAAAATTTCATTATATCATTAAGATTTTAGTTCAATACGAATTTATTTTGTCACATGCAACCCCACCCTTCTTAAGGGTAGTGGAGGGGGAGTAAAATATAAAATACAATGTTTCATGTAATTTTAAAACATTTTGAGATCAAATTCATTTTCCGGGATACAACATGCGTGTATACCTTTGTTAGCTTTCTGTAGAGAACGATTAAAAAGTATGATTGGGGGTAAAAAGGTCGATAGAGGGCAAAAAATTGGAAATGTTTGGAAAATATGTAGTAAAATACAATTTCATTATATCGTCAAGATTTTAGGTCAATCCGTATTTATTTTGTCACATGCAACCCCCCCCCCCTTAAGGGTAGTGGAGGGGGGAGTAAAATATAAAATATGTTTCCTGCCATTTTAAAACATTTTGAGATCAAATAATTCATTTTCCGGGATACAATATGGGTGTATACCTTTGTTAGCTTTCTCTAGAGAGTGATTAAAAATATGATAGGGGGTAAAAAGGGCGATAGAGAACAAACAATTGGACAATATGTAATAAAATACAGTTTAATTATATCATCAAGATTTTAGGTCAATCCGTATTTATTTTGTCACATGCAAACCTCCCCCCTAAGAGAAGAGGGAGGGGGTAGTAAATTATAAAATATGTTCCATGTCTTTTTATAAGTTTTTGAGGTCAAATAATTCATTTTTGGGGGTGCAATATGAGTATATACCTTTGTTAGCTTTCTGTAGACAGGGTGATTAGAAAATATTCACCCATTACAATATATATACATACATAAAACCCCCAAAAAACCCATTCTCTACAGATTTAGCGACATCCTTTCAAAAACATTTCTGTTTGTTATATTACAAAATTTACTATACTTAGTGATAATGAAAATAAAAAAATCACTAAAATGTTCAAAATAACTTTTTTGGTAAAAAATGAACCGCCTTCAAAAAAACAGATAAGCGAAAAAGTAGAAAATAACTTAAACAAAAAATTTTATTTGTTGCTGCAAAATTTCAGCTATATACATCGCCGGCAGTCCGATGCGTTTTTTAAAGTCGACGCCAATTCAATCAATATATATTCCTAATAGAGAAAAATGTATTGTTTTTGCTTCAATTAGGTATAGATATTGATGGAATTGGCGCCGACTTCAAAAATCGCTTCGGCCTAGCGGTAATGTTACAATAGCTGAAATTTTGCAGCAAAAAATGATATTTTTTGCTTAGATTATTTTTTACTTTTTAGTTTATCTATTTTTTTTGAGGGCGGTTCATTTTTTAATGAAAAAAATTGTTAACCGAGTCAATTCGCCTGGGAAGTATTTTTTTATGTATGTTCGCCGATTTCTCCGGAACGCCTTGACCGATTTTAGTGTTCTAGGGCTCATTTTATGCGGCTGTTCTCCAAGTTGGAACCATTTTTTTGTACTATGAAATGACTAAAGGGTGATATCCAAAAGAGGGTTGATTATTTAAAAATTACAATTTTGGGAAAATAATTGCCGGTTCTCCGGAACGCCATGATCGATTTTAATGAAGTTAATGCTTTTTTTTGTACAACGAAATAAGTAAAAGTTGTTGGAAAAAAATTTTTGGAGAATAATCGTAAAATTGTAATTTTCTAGATTTTTGTTATGAACCATTTTTGGGTTTTATGATTAGCGTTTTAATAAAAAAAAGGGGGGTATGAAAGCGGTTACAGGGAGTAAAAGTAAACGAAATGTTTGAAAAATGTGGAATAATGTACGGTTTCATTATATTATAAGGTTTTAGGCCAATCCGTATTTATTTTTTTGACACATGCAACCCGGCTTCAGGGTTGCGAAGGAGAGGGGGATGGATTAAAAAATAATATATAGTATTGAATCTCATTTTGTAAGTTCGTGAGGTCAAATAATGCATTTTCGGGAATACAATATTCATTTATACCTGTGTTAGCTTTCTGTATAAAGGGTGATTAAAAAAATATTCACTCATTACAATATATATATATATACATACAAAAAAATCCCAAAGAAACGTGTTCTGTACAAATTAAACATTTTATCAAAGACATTTCTTTGGTTTCTTTATCATAAAATTTCCTATACTAAGTGATAATAAAAATTATAAATCAACCCACCGCGTTATGGGTAGGAGAGGGGGCGGGACGAGTAAAATATATAAGCATATATACCTTTGTTAGATTTCTGTATACAGTGTGAATAAAAAATATTTACTCATTACGATATATATACATACATAAAACTCTCAATAACACGTTCTACGCAAATTAACAAGCGCTCGGTCAAGGACATTCTTTTGGTTCTTATATCATAACATTTACTATACCTACTGGGTGATAATGAAAATGAAAAATCACTAAAAAGTTTATTAAAAAAATATATTTTTTTAATAAAAAATGACCCACCTTCAAAAAATTTCATAAACTAAAGAGTAAAAAATAATTTAATACCATAAACATAATTTGTGGCTGCAAAATTTCAGCTATATACGTCGCCGCCGCGCCAGGCCGATACGATAAGTTCGGCAATTCAATCAATAGCGACGTATATAGCTCAAATTTTGTAGATGCAAATTGTATTTTATGTTTAAATTATTTTTTACTTTTTAGTCTATAAACCAACTTAAATTTTAATTGATCTGCGATGTATTTTTGAATGTATCTTTGCCCATTTCTCCGGAATACCTTGACCGATTTTAGTGTTTTTAAGCTCGGTTTGTGCGGGAGTTCTCCAAGTTGGTCTCATATTTTGTTTTACTAAGAAATGCCAAAGGGTGGGGTATAAATGGGGTTAATTCGTAAAAAATTACGGTTAAGGGAAATAATCGGAAAATATGTCATTTTAAAAATGTTTCATTTGCGCAATTTTTCTGTTTTAAGATTTGACCTTTTAATAAAAAATTGGAGTTGATAAAAAGTAAAATATAAAATATAATGTTCCACGTCATTTGTTAAGTTTGAGGTCAAATAATTCATTTTCTGTGATACAATTTGCATATATACTTTTATTGTCTTTCCGTATACTGGGTGATTAGAAAATATTCGCACTCAATACAATATAATATACTTAGATAAAACTCATAAATAAATAACACTTCCTGTACAAATTAACACGTTCGCGACGGCATGCCGCGGCAGTACATTTGGCAAAAATTCCTCGCAGCCGAAAATGCGTTTTTGTAATATTTCATTTATAAATGCAATTTTTGTGTAATGTAAGCTTTAACAGAGTAAGTATACGTGTTTTGTACGTGTGTGTCGTGTACCACCGGTGGCCCACTAGAAATGTACGTTTTTGCTATAGGTATTTCATTTTATAATGTAGTTTTTGTGTAATATAAGCCCTAACAAAGTAAATATAAGTGTTTTTTTATTCTTTTTTTTTTCAAATTTATCTGTGTACCACCGGTGGCCCATGACGGCTATAATGAATATTTTTTTCATTACAGCCGTCGTGTACCACCGGTGACCCATTGGAAATTACCGTTTTTTGTGTTATTTCATTTTTATTTTGTTTTTTTTTGTGTGATATAAGCCCTAACAAAGTATAAGTACGTGTTTTTTCCAAATTTGTTGTGTACCACCGGTGTCCCATTAGAAATTAGCGTTTTTGTGTTATTTCATTACTAATACATTACTATTTCATAACTAATCTACTTATTCCAGAATAATTATTGGAGATGACTTCTCGAGGCAAGAAAATTTTGTCAATGCTTCCTTCGGAAACCAGGGAGTCACCAGAGTTGCATTTGGATTTGCAGAATGTGATACCTTCAGAATTAGAACAAGTTTCACCTGTACTTCTTCCAGACCAAACAGAATTATCACTGCCGCTATCGCCCGCAACGCCGCCAACATCTTGTGCAGACCCCAATGTATCAGTAAACCAATCAACTTCAGCTTCTTCTCAAGTCAAATTCCACACTAGAGCTTATTATTCGTCAGCTCTATCGTCTTCAGAAGATTCTGAACCTCAATCTGACCCATATGCAGACACGTCAGAATCATATGTACCCACCGATACGGATCAAGAATCAAATCAGGAAAGCGAAACTGAAAATGAAGGTTTGAATAATGTGCCGGAAGAAGTCGATGAAGCAGATAATGTCAATGAGGATGAAGACGAAGAAGAGGCACCTGTAAATAATGATCAGTGAGCAACTTGCTAGTAAAAATATGTTATTATACAAAAAAGTTCGTGCTGTTGTAGGTGTAAAAAACTGTTGGACATCAAGAGGTAAAATATTTGTTTGCATTGAAAATAATAAAAAACAAATCCGTGATATCTCCAATCTAGACAAACTTCTTACTAAAAAATAGACCTTCTTTATTTCGCAGCATTAATAATGAAATAAATAATGTTATATTATCGTACTACTTAAGGGCAGAGTCTACTGAAATGACTCTACAAGTTTTCTTGAATTCATTACACATTGTTTTGTTTAAGGTACTTAAATAGAATTTATTTCTAATATATTTTTTTTTAGTTTTTCTTGGCGGCACAATCGATATATAAATAAGTAGGTAATCTCTCAAATTATTTAACACATTTGTAAAATAAAAACATTGTTATTTTTTCAAGTCAAAACATATTAAAATTTTAGTATTGGTTAATATATGTAAATTTCGTTTTTTTTTTGTTCTGTAGGTTATGTTTTCATTTGTACTTAATTCTTATGGTTAATAAAAAAAATATGAAAAAACAGCTTAAAATAGCACATGTTAATGTTCGGTCTCTGGTAGCTCATTTTAATGCTTTTAGGAATGTAGTTTTATGTAACAACTATGATATTATTGGAGTGAGCGCAACTTGGCTTAATAGTTCTATATCAAATGAAATAGTTCATATACTAGGTTATGTCTTTGTCCGTTGCGATAGAGCTAGCAGGGGAGGAGGAGTTGGTTTCTTCATCAGAGAAAACATTAAGTTTACAAAAATTAATTCACCCAAAAATATAGAGCAACTTTGGTTGAAGTTACAAATGTATCATAGGGAAATCATAATTGATGTTGTTTACAAACCCCCAAACTTATCATATACCGATTTTTTAAATAATTTTGAAAGCTTTGTATCATCTGTTTTACCAATGGCTCGTACATTTTATTGCATTGGAGATTTCAATATAAATTTATTTAATTTCGAAAACGCTGACGCTAAATGTGCTACAGAACTTTTCGAGGGCTTAGGGCTAAAACAAATTTTAAATGAACCAACTCGTATCTCACAGACTACATCGACCTTAATTGATTACATCTTAACAACGGACGAGGAGACAATTATAGCAGCAGGAACTTCCCACGTAGAAGAGGTAAGCGACCATGAATTAGTGTACTTTATAAGTAACATTGAAACCTCCAGCGTGCCAGCTTTTAGAACCGCTCGTGATTTTAAAAATCTCAATTTTTGAACAGTTTGACTATGGCCTTAAGTCTATTCCTTGGGATAATATTTATCATTTACAGAATGCGGACCGAAAGGTTGAATTTCTTAATACAAATTTACAGACTTTATTAGATATTTACGCTCCGTTCAAAAGTTATCGCATCTCGAAACCATATGCGCCTTGGCTCACCGACACTATTCGTGAAATGATAAAGGATAGGGATAAAATATTAGCTAAATATAAAAAATATCATAATGCAGCTGATTGGAATCTATATAAACAGATGAGAAATATGATTAGTAATGCCGTTCGCAGGGAAAAAAAAGTATATTTTGATCAGCAGGCAATGAAAACCCAAAAAGATATCTGGTCTTCTTTAAAGTTATTGAGTTTTACTAAAAAACAAAATAACCAAATACCTGGTGAACTAATTGATGCCAATCGAATAAATGATTACTTTCTTAATTGTATTCAAAAACTTCCTGTTGACCAGGAATTACTTTTATATTATAAATACAACAAAAAAGAATCAGTAAAAAGCATCTTCAGCTTTTCTGAGGTCTCTGAAATTGAAGTTTTAAAGATTATATCTAATATTAAAACTACAGCTACGGGAGTAGATATTAACAATAAATTTATGTCTACCATATTTGTTGCCACATATAACGCATATTATCAACTTTTGTTTAAGACACTCGGTTTTAACATCGGAGTGGAAAAAAGCCTGCGTCATTCCCCTGCCCAAGATTCCTAATCCCTCCACATATAATAATCTCAGGCCAATCAGCATTTTACCGACGTTTTCGAAATTACTGGAAAAAGTAATGGAAATGCAATTGCAAAAGCATTTGATTATTAACAATATTCTTCCAACTACTCAGTCTGGTTTTAGGCCGGGGCATGGCTGTGTTACAGCATTGTCAGAAATCACAGATAATATTTTTAGCGCTATAGATAAAAGCAAGCTGACAGTTTTGATATTGCTGGACTACACCAAAGTCTTTGACACTCTGAGCCATGAAATTCTTAACTCCATTCTAAATTTCATTGGATTGTCACCGACAGCCCGCTGTCTGGTTGCTGACTACCTCCAAAATAGAGTACAGGCTGTGAAATGTGTTGGGCTTACATCTAATTTTTTAGAAATTTCGACAGGAGTTCCACAAGGCTCTATCCTGGGCCCTCTTCTCTTTTCTGTGTATGTTTCCAATTTTCCTTCAATGTTTCTCTCTTGTGCCCAGCATTATTATGCCGACGACACTCAAATATATATGTCATTTAATTTTCAAGAAAGTCAGCAGGCGGTGTCTGCAATAAACTATGATTTGGAAAACTTATATGCGTTCTCCAACAAACATTGTTTGCAATTAAATTCGGCAAAATCGGCCGTGATGGTGTTCGGTAGGGAGATGGATAGGAGAAATTTTGTGGCATCCTTTAAAGACAAAATTGTAATTACAGACAAACCTATCACATTTTATGAACATTATAAAAATCTTGGCCTCATTATGGACCAAGACCTGCGATTTTCTCAGCACATTAGTAAATGCTTACAAAAAAGTTACATTAATTTAAAATTAATATATCAACACAGAGCTGTATTAAATAGAAAAACTAAATCTATGCTTTGTGAATTGTTGGTCCTATCCCATTTTAATTTTTGTGACACCGTATATGATTCCTGTCTAAAAAGCACAGATATAAGAAGAATACAAAGACTTCAGAATAGTTGTTTGCGCCTGATTTACGGCATAAGAAAGTACGACCATATTAGCCACACTTTTAACCTCAACAAATGGCTTAATATGAAAAAAAGGAGGCAACTTCATTCTGCAACGCTTTTCTATTCCATTTTAACAAGTAAAATACCTTCTTACTCATATAATAAAATTCGATATCCAACGGATATTCATAACTTGAATATTCGATTTAAAGGTACACTAACCCCTCCTCTCCACTCAACAGAAATGTATAAGAGATCATTTTCGTATCAAATTGCAAATGTAATGGATAAGCTCACTACTAATTTTAAAAATATAAAGTCCAAAGCTGCATTTAAACAATATGTGTTTAAAAAGCTATTTTCTGAACAATAATACTTATATAATTACGAATTGATGTTAACCTCTATATTTCACAATTTGTACAATGTTTATGACTGACATATTCTGTGTGAATAACCAATGCTTTAGTGTAACTTGAATTGCATTTAATTTTCTCTTTTGTGTTACTATGTAATGTTTGTTGCCGCTTTCTCTTGTTTATACATTTTATGGGATGCGTTTATCTACTAGATTAGGGTTAGGTGTAAGAACAGGCATTTATTCCTTCCAGAATAAATGAACTGAATCTCGCCCTTTCTGTACTTTATTTGTATTATTTATGTATATTTTAAAATAAAAGTCCTTTATTATTATTATTATTATTATTATAATAGATGGGAAGCGTGCCAAGATATTCCCGTGCCTTTTCGATTTTCCGGACAGAGTGGTCAGTTACAAACCTTGGACTTATCAAATCCATGTAAGATTTATAGGCCGTTTCTCACTGATGAAGTGCTAGACATTATAGTTACAGAGACAAATCGGTTTGCCGGTCAATATATTAGGTCACGTGTTCTTAGTCGTCGATCAATGTTGCGTAAGTGGAAAGACACTAATCGTAACGAAATGAAAAAATTCTTAAGTATTTTGGTAATAATGGGTGTGAATCGGTTGCCGAAAATGCGTCTGTATTGGTCAAGTAATGACATGTTTGGTAATAGCCGCATCAAAAAAACAATGAGGCGCGAGACAGATTTGACACCCTTTTAAAATTTTTTCATTTGTCAAATAATCAAGACCCTCTTGCTATTAGCGACAGACTTTTCAAATTGAGGAACGTCGTATACCTTATCTGTAACCAGTTCAAAGAAACTCTTTCTCCTGGAGATAGTGTTGTAATCAATCAATCAATCAAATCCCATAAATATGGGTTAAAGTTGTACAAAATTTGCACACCGGAAGGGTACACATATGATCTTAAAATATATGCAGGAAAAAATGACCCAGATGTACCAGATAATGATCGTGGACATACTTTCAACACTTGCATGAGCCTCCTTGAAGGACTTCTCAATGAAGGTAGAACCGTCTATGTAGACAATTATTATACAAGTGTTCAGATGAGTAAAGCTCTTTTGGATCGAAACACTTATTTGTGTGGAACTCTTAGATCTAATAGAAAGGGTAACCCAAAAACCGTTTGCATCAAAAAACTGAAAAAGGGAAAAATTTATGGCGAACAAAATCAAGATGGAGTCCATGTGATAAAGTGGGTTGATAAGCGTGCAGTTTTGATGATTAGTACTGGGCCCAGTCATACTGCCAACCTAAAAGATACTGAAAAAAAAAACCAAAAAAATGAACAGGTTTTAAAACCTCCAGCTGCAATTGATTACAATAAAAACAAAAAGGGAGTTGACATGTCAGACCAAATGTCAGCGTTCTATAGTTCTCTTCGTAAAAGTATCAAGTGGTACAAGAAAGTCTTTTTTGAAATTGTGGTGGGTACATGCATCGTTAATTCGTGGATTATTTATAACAAATTTGGCAGTAATAAGAAAAAAATGGACATACTTCAAGTTCGAGAAAAAATTGTAGATGGGTTATTGAAGGACGAAGACGAAAACATTGTTCATAATGATACCGTAGAAGCCGAAGATGACGTACCAGTCAAAGAGGCTCAACAACCTGTTCGAAAGAGGCCTAGGACTAATACTTTAGCGCTTCACAAGATGTCAAAATATGAGTGTAAAGCGCGGAAGAATCGAAAAAGATGCCAACCGTGTTACGTAAAGCTTCAAGCACAAAGCAATGCTGCCGAAGCTAGAAATAAAACCAAAAGGGTAGTTAGGTTTTGTCAAGACTGCCCTAAGCAACCGACAATGTGCTTGGAGTGTTTCAATGAGAAGCATCAAAAGTAGTTTTAGTTTGAGTTATATTAGTTATATACTTATCTGTTTTTCACCTATACTTACCTTTCGTTTTTTAAATTTTTTAACATAAGTTATAATTACGTATGTTTGTTAGAAAATCTTAGCTTGTTAGAATAATAAGAAATATCATAATTTGTATTTGATTTTGACGTACCTAAATGTACCTAAAAAAATTCGTTTTTGATTTTGATTTTCTACTAAGTTACAATTAGGTATTTTTATAAGATATTTTAGCTTGTTAGAATAACAAGAAATGTTATAAAAATAAATATATATGTAATAAATATATTACAATAATTTGTTATGCGTTTATTTTTTGTTGTTATGTAAAACCCATATTTTTGGCCGGATGCGCCACCGGTGGTACACTGATATAATTATACTATTTCTAAAGCTGTTCACTCAGTTTGATAGGTATTATTGGTGTCCGCTGAAATTTAGAACTTATTTAATCCAAATACAACCGTGGTACACCGGTGGCCCACGACGGCCGTCTAGAATAATCGGCGTGTATCACCGGTGGTACACGTCGTCGCAAACGTGTTAAAGGGTATTTCTTTCGTTTCTATATCATAAAATTTATTCTACTGGTTGATAATGAAAATAAAAAAGTCTAGAAAATTAAAAATATTTTTTTAATAAAAAATGGTGGTGAATATAAATATAAGGTGTAGACTTTTTTTTAGTTGTAAACTTTATATTTCAAAGTTTCCAGTGATTCAAGGTGTAGGCCTTTTTTTGTCGTCAAGTTGTTTGTTTACAGTATGTAGAAACAAATTTCCTTGGACCCCCCCCCCCTTCTCGAACTCCTGGCTACGTGCCTGGATGCAATTTTAGAAATAACAAATAGTTCCTTATTTCTCTTTTGGTTATCATTATCTTCTTTTTAGGAATTACAAGCGAAAGAAAACCTGAAACCTTTAACTGACGAACGTCTTAGGGAAGCTAGACAGTTAAAGGAGAGTGGTATGGCCCTTAGGGAAGTTGCTCGTACTATGGGATACGACGAGTCAACAATTCGCAAGCGAGTAAAAGCTGGAAGAGGAGTTCAACCCTTGGGTCATTTTAAACCAGTATTTACTCCAGAACAAAAACGTGAAATGGTGGACAATTGTAAAGCTCTTGATTTGCGCTTTTATGGGCTCTTTTCGTTTTTTGGCCTTTGACTTTGCAGAAAGAATCAGAATTAACTACTTTTTCTCAAAGGAATCAAAATTGGTCGGAAGAGATTGGACAAGACAGTGCCTGAAGATAAATCGCCTCTCACTACGTACCTTAGGAAGATCAGTGTGCCAAGCACAATGGGCTTAAATAGACAAATATTGCCCCAGTATTTCAAAATTTAAAAGAAATTCTTCATAAATTTTGACCAAATAGAATTTTCAACGGGGATAAAAGCGGTTTTCCAACAGTGCCCAATATGTTACCAAAACATACCGCCCCAGTTGGAAAACGAGAAGTAACTAAAATGTGGCTTCCAAGCGGGGAAAGACCGCTGCAAGCTGCATGAGCGCGGCAGAGCACCGTTCTTTATATTCGCCCGTAAAAGACACAACCGTCTACTTTTGAAAGATGCTCCAACTGGTTGCGCTATGGCTTTAAAAGATTCAAGTTATATGAATACAGATACATTTCCTGCCTATTTAAAACATTAGACCGAAACTTTTTTTACGCCACTAGAAGTCTGTTGTGATGATATTTGCGACAATTGGACCTCACCTAACCCCGGTCAAGTAGCAACAGAGTATCATGTCGCCGGCGCCGGTTTACTGAAGCAAGCCTACGAGAAAACAGCTAGCGTTGAAAGAGATATATAAAGATAGGTATTTAAAGAAACAGGAGTATTTCCCCTAGATGAAAATATTTTCATAGAAGATTTTTTACCAACCTTAGTAACGGAACAAAAACAGGAAATTGACATAAATGATCAAGACTTCCGTGGAATGATAACTCCATCCTCATGAAAGTAGTGATTACGTGAACCTTAGGGAAAGCGAACCTGAACAAGATGACGATCCTAGTAACCTAACTTCAGGAAATGTTGCTGTTGTTAAAGTTTATGGAACAACAAAAGTGTCCTTCCGTTTTTATGTGGTCAAGGTAATCGAAGTTGCAGCTTGTGGATACCCTCAATTATAAAAGATTTCCATAAACAATGCGATTCTCTGAGACAGATGAAAAGTTATTCATCAGCAAAGAAACTTGTAAGGCAGTTATCCAAGCCAGTCCAAAGTAGTTCAGCGCGATTTAAGGACCTTCACTACAGATCTGAGTGACTTAACATTATTTTAAAATTATTTATTAAATCAAAATGTTGTTACACTGTTCTTAATAATACATTTTTACCCTTACCCTAGTTTAATGTTTTTTTACATGAATTTACCGATATATAATAACATGAGTTTGCTGAAATTTTTGAATTATTGACGATTATTTCTAGTCAATTTTTTTTATTCTACATAAATAACTAAAAACGATTCCCAATATCATTTTATAATAAGTGTTATTTGTCAAAAGAGTTTCAAAATTCAAAAGGTCAAAGAGATGGCTAACTGGAAGAACTAAATTACAGTTAACACCAAATAGGTAGTTAGCCTCCACGAAGTTTGCCAGTAGCAAAACGGAAGAAAGTTGAAAAACAAGTCCAACCATGTGCTTCTTAATGATGTAATAGACGTGTCAAATAGTCCGTGATCAGCACTGCTAATTCGTGTATCAAATAAGGATGGATATATTAGGTTTTGTGTAGGTTACCGAATACTTAATGAGGTCACTAAAAAAGGCAGCTGCCCGAAACTATGGGAAAGTTGATAAAAAAATCAGTAAATTCGCCTTTACCCAGAGCTTCCCTTGTATAGAATTCCAGTTTATTCTAATTTTTTTTAAGTTATTAGTAACATCTAATGAGTATTTTTTTAGAGGTATAGCACAAATTAAATAAAGCACATACAAATCGTGGAATGGCCATTATCTTGGCTTTATTGAAATGATGGCAGTGTTGAAATATGATTTCGGACATATGAGCGCCACAGCTGACTCGAATAAAGTGCAATCTAAAAATCAAATCGACCACTTTTTCGAGCAGCTGAGGTCGTATATCGGCAATCACGTTGCAAATATTTTTTGCATTATTTATCTGTGGTTTATTATTTTATCTGTGGTTTATCGACGTAAATTAGCGAATTCACACATACCCACAAAAAATAGTTCAAAGTTATTATAAGGCAGAAACTTGGAGGCCAATTTACAGGTCCATTACTCGAAATTATGCGCTTCCCATAATAAATTGTGGTGAACGCAGTGCGACATGTTCTTGTTCAAACCAAAGCACTTCCACATTAATACCATTCAACTGCGGAACAAAAGAGTGAGTAATCGACGATCTATAGCTTCTTTCTTCATTCTTTCAAGCATGTAAACCAAATTTCCGCATATCTTCGATAAAGTGGAAGGACACAGCTCTAATTGCTGTGCACGATACCGAATCAACTCATTCGAGTCCTCTTCAATACTAGACCCTAGAGCAGCAACAACTTTTTCGGTGCGCACTGTACGACATCTCTGTGGATGCGTTTTATCAATTAGACTATGTTTGGTGTGAAAACGATCCATTGTTATTCGAATTACTTGCTCAGCACGACGATTATGGACGTAGCGCACGGTAAGTTTCTTGATCTACACAAATTACAAGCGTTCTGGCGTAAGTCTATTCATTGTGAAATTACAAACCAAACAGTGCACAAATCAGCTGTCACCTGTCAAATTGACTGTGGCTAGAAACAATGTTGCCAATTTGAAAAAAAAACTCTTAAAAAATCACCCTTTACATATATAGATGTGTTATCTGAATGTAGTTAAGAGATTTGTTTTATTTATTTTTATATTATTATTATTTATATTTCATAACTTTACTTACATATTCAATAAAAAAAATAAATTTTCATTTATTATTTTCCTCCGTAAAAAGAAGCACTGGAATTTTACCGAATATTTAGGCCGCCCTTGTTGTTTTGACATATACGATTAGCACTAAACATTTATCAGTTTATCTATATTTCAGATCTAATTTTTGCGTGTACAGCAAAAAGTCAAATAGATTTTTTTGTGGGACTGAATTTTTAAACATTTCATTAGACAGCCATTTTGTTTCCCTATAGTGACTTAACGCCAAAATTTATCTATTTTATACCCAATATTAATTACTAAAGTATTTGTTTTTGCAAAATTTGAGGCCCATTGTTAAGTAGTGTCCTAATAATAATTTATTTAAACATTTTGTGAGACTGCCATTTTGTTCCGCTAGATAGGATTTTTACTAAAATGTTACCATACTTTAGCTTATGATTTTTTTTAACCAAAATTTGAAGTCATCAGTAGTTTCGGAGCTATGCCGGGCACAGACAGAACGACAAACCGACGGAAATGAGAGAATCTCGGACTGTAATTTTTTTCACGATTACAATATCCTCTTACGAGAATAAGTAAAATAAAATATGACGCCATTGTGGTCCTAAACAACTTCCAAAAAATTGTGCTATAAACTCCTGTTTTGTCATATGGTCGACTGTCCCATAGTTGGCTGTACCTCTATTGCCGAGAATTAGTACTACTTCAACAACTTTATTAGGTTTAAAATAAAGATAAAAAGAAAACGCATTGCATAATAAAAGAATTAAACAAGATTTTAGTGTGAAGGAGGCCTTGCAAAACTACCTGTTGCCAGAAAACATTTGTACTACGTTGGTAGATAAGTAAATAAACACGCGATACGCCATGATCCCATTTAAGAAGATTGTAGCAAATTCTCATTCTCTGACGTCGTCAAATTTGAGATAGTCAGAAATGTTGATACGTTGATGTGATATATGTTTTCTTATTCTCTATTGGGTGTAGTATTTTATCTGATAGGATCGCTCTGTCCCAGACGATTTTGTGTAATTTTCTAGAACTACATCGAACATATATTGATACTGTGGTACATGATGCATAGGTTTTGAGTATATATTTATGTGCACCCTCTTGATGAATTAATTTTGGAACCCAATCTTGCCTTTAACGGTATGTTTCAAGGGCAAGTGCTGCGTACCCACTGAGGACATGATCCATTTTACTGTTATGCCTTTAGTGAAAAAGTGTGGGTGTGAGATAGCGTGGTTTATGTGTTACAAGTTGTGGAAGCAGAGTTTCGTAACAGTGGTTACGCAATCCATCAGGGCCTGACGATTTCCCGGTATGCATTGTTTATGTGTCGGGTTAGCATAGTTATTTCGTTGTATATAGATTGTAAAAGCTGAATAGGTATTTGTTTATCTATTGTGTATTTTAGTTATGTTCTATTCTATGTTCCATGAGGTTGGCCTAAATGTCCTGCCAAAAATATGCTGCTTTTTCCTTCATTGCTGTTATATTCGAATATTGTACCTGGTTCTTCTTGTTCACGCTTTCTTATGATTTCCTCTATTTTTTTATATTGAAGTTCTGCGTTTCATGTTATTGCTATTTGTTTATCTTTTATGTAGTCCCTTATATACTGCTAATTTGTATGTGACTGCATACTGACTGTATGGAAAATTTTAGTTCAAGTTGTTAATGTTTAAATTTTTAAAAATATTGATTATAGCTTATTTGTTTTTTTTTAATGTGATACTAATACTTCTAGCATGTGAACTCCATCGAATTACTCAAATGCTTATTAGACTCAGACATATAGTTTTAAACAATTTTTTTGTGAATCATATGAAAGAAGTGATACATCTGCTCTCTTGTCGACTTTTTGTAATTTAAGCACCTTATATTAAAAAACTTAATATACAAATAGCTATTGTAACAGCAGACAAATATAGTACTATAAATAGTTGCCTCCACCAAGAAAAATAAGAACCATAAATTAATATCAATGCGAATTTTAACATGCTTTGTAAATTTAAACAATATGTCAGGTTATTCCTGTGGACTCTGGGTGCGTGTATTGATCTTGTGCGTGACCTTAGGTGTCTAGTCTTACACACTTATTTTTAATCCTATTTTACTATGATCATAACATCCGGTTACGGATATATCTGCTATGCATTTATCTGTAAAAATCTCATTTAAAAAAAAAAGTTAGGAATACTAGACGTTTTTTTGAACAGCTGCAAAAATATTTCTATAAAATAAATTACGACATTTAAGGTTACAAGAAACTGTAAAACCCCCGTATCTAAACATTTTAAGCAGTTCAGAAGTTATGGGGAAAATAATTTTTTTTGACGTCATTTTTTTAATTACCTCAATAAAACGTACCTACCGTATTTGAAAATGTAATTACGGGGAAAATTTTTTTTTTTTGACAATGTAACAGTTTTCCGACCAAACGCCTACTTTTTTATTTGAAAAAAAAACAGTTTTTGTCAAAAATGTCTATCTCTTTAACGCGTAAATGAAGAAACATAAATCGAAGCGATAAAAAATATCAGAGAAATATTTACTTTAAACAAACCAAAACTCAGTGATTTATCATCCTAGGCCAAGGCCACCTATCATTTCGTGTTGTATATGGATCGGTACCTATCTTTTTTCTTTAAATCGAATTTTCACCCACTTGCAGCAGTAGTTAGAGTGAAATGTTATTAGAGCTTTTTTGAAGCCAAATATGTGCTCCATCCGCGGGTTTGGAAATAATTTCGATTACTATTCGCAGTAACCGGCAATATGACGTTAAAGTTGGAATTTAAATTATCAACTTCAAAAAATTGCAGTAATTTAACCGTTAAAGTTATAAACTCGAAATTTGGTCAACTTTGCGATACCATATCAAAGGTGGTACAGAAAAATATTTCAAACAAATTTTGAGATCCACGTCTCCTCTAAAAATACATATCAAATTCAATGTCCTATCTCTCCGGACTTCTGAGAGCTACAACCTAAAAATATCTTTGATTCTACAGGGTTGATGATAAGTTTGTTATAAACCAAACTTACATTTTTTTAAATGGAACGCCCTGTATATTGTTTTATTTTCAGATTCCTCCCTTTTTGGCCATTCACCCAATATATGGTTTGTAGGGTCTATATAGAGTCATTCAAGATTTATCGGCACTTTTCGTAAATATTAGAGCTACATTTGACGCCCTGCATTTTTTTAATGCGTTAGCATAAATTATTTTAGCACGGTAAAATCTTCCAAATATGTTTTTTTTTCAACTGCGGCATTTTTCTTTAGTATTCTTTAATTACGTTACACAGGGTAAATAAAAATCCTGGATGCAAAATTTCTCAAATAATTTAAATGGAACGACCTATATATTATCATATTTTGAGATTCCTCTCTTTTTGGCCATTCACCCAATATAGGGTTTGTGGGGTCTAAACAGAGTCGTTCAAGATGTATGGAAAATATCAGAGGTACATTTGACGTTAAGAGGCCACCTATTTTCACTTGTTGTGTGAGTAAAAGGAGGTTTTTCAGTAGTTATAATGAGAATTATGTCTGTTGACATTTCTATTTTTGTAGAATGTTTTTTCGCCAGTAAATAACAGAAAAAGTCAGCAAATCTTGACTCTCTTTGTCCGTTTCGGAGATATGCCCGCCGAAAGGTCGAAAAACACGGTTTTCTGAAATGATACGCCCCACACCAGGTTTTCGTCCCTGAGTAAACCATAGTAACAAACGGCCGCGAAGGGGACGTTTGTTACCAATAATTTAAACTGATCATAATAGCAGTGGACAAAAAACAATTTAACTCGGGGTCATTAACGGTCTGGTAAAAAGATAGTTTAGTATTTTATTGTCATGGTCAGAATATTTAGTATCTTAATATTACACAACGTACTTTAAATCAGCTGTTATAACTTTAGGTTATTATAAATGCAAATACCATTTGCTTTTATTATATTATGTCGAATTCTTTATAAATTTAGAGATTGGAAAATTTGAGAATTACTAATTAAGCAGCTCAATAATATTTATTCTAGTTATTAACAGAATTAGGACTAAAATACATGTATCATTTAAGATCATACAGACCCGTAGCGGAAATCTTTCAATGGGAATATTGGAAGAATGACGGATAAAAGCAACGATAAAAAAGGGTTTGAAAAACGTCATCAATCATTTCTAAGCCAACCTAATTTTGTCTCTTTTATTATTTGATAAAGTCTGGAACATAATGCAAATCCCATAACCCATATAAGCGCAAATGTTTAACGTAAAACCTTATATAAACGGAACTTAAAAAGTACTTATCATGTGTTACAAAAATGGGTGATAATTTTGACGTTAGAACTAAATATATACACAACCTTAAATACGCCCGGGATTCTATCACAATACAGGTTGTTCAATGTTGAATGTTCAGTGGGGCTTCCTGGCTCAGTGGTAGGATACTCGGCTTTGGATGCGGGGCATATAATTAATAAAAATGCTGATGTAAGAATAATGAAATCGAAAGTAGAAAAAGATTAATGTGGCACGAGCTATTATATAGTAGAAAAGGGATTTTTTGGGATGTCTGCTAAAGTACAATGAAATCCGGCCAACCGTAGACACGTGTTTCTGATCAATTGGTTGAGAGACGAGTATAACTAGCCCCAAATTTAACAACAAAGCCACACTGGAGTCACCAACAGGAGTAAAACCGACATTTGTGGTTACAAAGAGAACATACAAAATCTTCGCCGGGACTTGATACTCTATCACCACGAAGTAGCATAAAGCCACCTATGGCGAAACTCATTATCCAAGAATTATCAAATCAACAAGAATTTCAACGAAGATTTCGGATGTTCTCTTGGTAACCACAAATGTCGGTTTGCTCCTGTTAGTGACTCTGGTGTGGTTCGTAGTAGGTAAAACAGCATTAAGTAAAAAAATTGAGAAATTTTTGACGTCAAAAAATAAAAAAAGCAACTGCTGTTTTCTTTCCTATTTTGAATGTCAAATTTGATATAATTTGCTATCATTTTAAAGCAAAAACCTTCTGTCAATTCAAATTTCACTAAGAAGACCAATTAATAAAAAAAAATCTATGGAATGCGGTCTTTACTGATCACAGTATCTTGTTTGAGAGTTTATGCTCTCCATATAATAGAATTTGGAACACTCTGTACATTATAATTGCATTTGTATGTATTTAAAAGTAAAATCTTTAATAGAACTAATCAAATGTTTGATTGTTTTACAGTTACATATGACCTTACTTAGATCGAACCCTATTTAAACATGGAGTCTTTTTAACATAACCTATACTCTTAGGTGCATCTCTCCCGTTAGCTTTAAGTTAGCCCAGGTTCGTCGATAAAAACCATCATTAAAGCCATGAAATCATGCCTCAGATAGCACTCTTAACTGATGTGATTGGCAGAATCTTTGGCGGATTTAAAGTTCTGTTAAATATAACCGTTTATAACCTTTTCAAAACATATAAAGCAAAAAAAGTTTTAGGTAAACGTTTGACGTAATTTGCATTGTGTTCCACCCGTAAGGGAAGAAATGTATGTTCCAACACACATTAAATTTTATCAACTTCTCTCAAGTTTCGGGTCAGATCACCGGTCAAAATATTCTCTAATGGTAATTGATAATCTGATTTAGAATAATTCCGACATCACAAAGTAAATAAAATAAAAATTCGCTCAAATACAACACTCAAATTTCCTCGCTATATTAGTGAAAATAAAATACTTTTATTATTATATGATCGTAATTGATATTTAGATTATTCAGGTATTCCACTCACAAAAAAAGTATTAATCTTAAGTTCAGTCACTAATTTTTTTAAATGGAAATTGAAAGAGGGTCAAGTAAAACGACATATAACATTCATTAAATTTGTTTTGTAGCAGTTTTACGTTTGGATTAATATATTTAGAGAAATAGTTGTAATATCGGTAAATTATGTAGGTTAATATGTTTTGCTTTGACGACTCGACTGTGTTATTGTTTGGCCGTTTCAAGATTCCTGTGCTCCTCTCTGAGGGAGATTTAATGTTGTATTAAATTAAATAGTAAATCCAATCATCTTACTTCAAAATCAGGCACATATCCAAGAGGAGTTCATAGAGTCCGTACATCCCCCCTCCGACCCCTCCTCCCTTGAAACTCTAAAAATATTTTGGTTTTTTTTTTACATAATCTACGAAAGTGAAATTCCAATTAATGCTGATTAGCAATTTCGTTTTAGGTCTGCTTACTAGACCAATTTTTAACTCGAACGTCAGGAAAATTAGAAAGCAGGCATTTTTTTTTTAAATCCGTTTTCTGTCAATATCTGCCAAACTTAGCAGATACATAAATGTAAAAATGAAGGCGAGGATAAACAAAAATGAACTTGATGTATTTTTTTCCTAAATACGATGAGATAAATCGATCGGAAACTATAGTAAATTTTTTCTTATACTAAGATCTCCTCTCAAAGAAAAAAATCTGAAAATTCTGAACACGTCCCGGCACCAAATTTATACAGGGTTCCCCATAATATATCATATGAGAAAAGTCAGTACGTTTTTCTTTATATCTTTATCTTTTATGGCCCTTGGAATTTTAATCAACATGTTATTAATCGCGTAGGCACTTGTCACAAAACTAGGATAAAATTATTTTTCGTAAAACGTCATTTTTCTGATAAATTAGTTAACTGTTATTAGGTTTTCATACATAATTTAACGTTTAGTTTAAATCCTTTTGGATTATTCAGTTCAACGAGTTTTTTTTGCATAGAAACTTACATAAGAAGTAACTTAATAGAAGAAGTAAGGCGTGTATTCCGTCGTCATTTTAACAACAACAATAGGGGTCATGCTCCAAACCGTAAGACTGTTATGTCATGAACTCACCACTGGCGTGAAAATGGTTCTGTGCAAACTTTGAAAAAATCTGGACGTCGAAGAACAATTCGTACTCCTGAAACTATCGAACGAGTTGCAACTGTATTCACGAAAAGTTCTACAAGGTCTGCTAATAGACAATCACTTATTTTGGGAATATCAAAAGGGAGCCTAGATCGAATTCTTCACAAGGATTTAAAAAATTTCATCCGTACTAATACCAAATGGTGCAACATCTTAGTTATCAAGATAAACAAGCCAGATTAGCTTTTTGCCAAGAATTTTTATATTTACATCGAGGAGACATCCACAATCTTTTAATGAGTGACTAGGCAAATTTTTATTTGAACAGCACGGTTAATAAACAGAATTTTAGGTATTGGTCAAAAGAAAATCCTCAAGAAATCATCATGTCCATAATCCAAAAGTTATTGTTTGGTGTACGATAGGATCATTTGGCATTATTGTAATATTCCTGATTTAGAAAAATGGCGTTTACTAAATAATGCGTTATTATGTTTGCAAGATGGAGCAACAGCCCATACCGCTAGAAACTTTATGAGAGTTTTACGAGAAGAGTTTAATGGGCGATCGTCCCCGGACCAGACTTTTTTCTGTGGGGCTGTTTAAAGGCGAAGGTTTTTTCAACTAGTTCAGAAACATCCAAGAACTTAAAGTCCGAATTGCTGAAGAAGTCCGGCGAATAGATCAGATTTTGCTTCATCGTGTCATGAATCATTTCTTGTCCAATCTTGAAAAGTGCCTAGAAGTTGATGGCGGTCACGTAGAAGACGTACTGTTACAGTAAATTATAATTAAGGGTAATAAAATGTTTGTTTTGTTAAGTTTTAAGAACTTTATTGAGCTATTAACACGGGTAGTCTATTATGGGGGGCCCTGTAATAATTCCAACAAAAATTATTCATTTTTGATATCTAAACATTAATTTGAAAGGGAAAATCTGGAGCTGCAAGTAGTAATTAGTTTTTATCTGCAAAATGAACATATAAAGCAGTTTGCTAGTAAAAACAGCGGTATACGTATTCAAAAGATAATGATCGATATTTCGGATGTGAATATTGTGAATTAACCTTTGATTTTATATATAGAACACCCTGAAAAAAATTACTTAAAAAAAGTCCGATTTTGACAGTGAGGGAATTTAAAATTCTCATAAATTAAACCCTTAAAAAAATAAAACGCACTAGGCATTTGAAGCTGTCCAGTGATACTAAATATAAAGTAATTTGTGGTTTACCATGGGATTTTCGAGAATTCGATGAAAGTACTCGAAAGTAAGATGAATATATGAATATTTATTATATAAGGAAATGCAACAATATTGTTCCAAATCATATATAGAAATTAACGCCATTGGCCCTTAAAGCCAATGTTAACACCATACGGATAATTTGACTAAAAGCATATTTATAAAATAGGATTAAATATGTAAAACACTAAAAATATTAAGCAGAAAAAATCAATAAGTTTTTACCATATTTTGCATGTAAAAACAAATTAACACATGTTGTAGCCACGGATTTCCCCTCTCAAATTCATTTTTTTTACATAAAAATACAAATTTCTGTGGAATTATTATAAATTTGGTTCACGCTTTTTCCTTGATGGAGATGTCAGTAGAGTACTTGAAGAGAGGGTCCCGCAACAAATGGAAAGTAGACCTCCCTAATTTTCTTGAAGTTTGACCCTTTATTGATTGACGACTAAACTATATTAACATTTTCTTTTTTTCATTTTTTTTTTCGGTCGCTAACTGGTGTTAACTAAATTGAAGACCCTTCGTGCAATCGCAGGCAAAACATCGAAAAGTAATTCCAGTTTGACATGGTGTCCTAAAATAAAGTGACCATATTTTTGAACGAAAAACGAGACAATCTAAAATAGTATTATATTTCACGTTTTTCTTTTATAATATTATCAAAAATAAATACAAATAATTGAAATACAAACTGTGTTAGTACAATTATTACAAATTCGATCAAAGAAACGTAAAATTAGTGGTGCTAAACCCTAACAATTTTATTCTAATCAAAATTTATCTATTTTTTTGAAGAACAATTTTTTTTAGTAACCCTACTGATTCTTTTGAATAGGAAAAAAATCCTGGCAAGTTTTATTAACATTGTTTTTTAAAATTAATACGGCTTTTAGCACAGCTACCTGTAATTCAGTTGTTTAATAGTCCAAACAAAAAACCGCCGCAAGTATACAAAAATGCGAATTAGTTAAATTATTATCTTTAAAGTGGCTGAATAGTTCAACCCAGTGATTTTATGTAGTTGCATTCCGACTGTTCTAAAACTTTTTCTGGGGTAATGGTGAGTACTCATCAAGTATGTTTGTATCATTTTCCTGCTGGATAAAACCAAATGTGATCCATCACTTTTTGAACATTTCCACATGTTGGAACTGTTGAGTGTTGACAAACTAACCCAGTTCAAAATTTTGAATGTCTAGCCACCGCGTTGCAATTGGTACATTAAATTTTGGACGCTGAAAGGAAGAAACTGGGCACTTTCCTTTAACTTAACATATCTTTCAAGCATCAAAATAACCTGATGAAAAGTAGCTATGTGCATAAATAAAATAAAGCAGAGCTATAGTTCTGAACATCAATACTCAAAAAGATATGACTTTAGGGCCTGATACATTTTAAAAATCGGTTTGACTACCGGCACAAGGACAAGCCATCTACTTTTGCTCTACCCTAATAATTTCTCGAATCCAGTACAAATATCTTTCAGTGCTTCCACTCGTACGGTCTAAATGTAAAATAATGAATATATGTGCAAATTAATTACTTCAACATCCAAATATAAGCAATCTGCAGCAAATTTAAATGAGTTGTGGGGTATATAAGCTCCGCATCCAATTAAATTGCGCTCAAGACTTTTCCAGTTTGGCAAAAACATTGTTAACATCTTGTCTATGAGGTCCATCAAGTTGTTTATTGCATTTTTTCCACAAAACGGAACAACTTTTGGGGCCAAATTATGCTCCTCCAAATCTTTGTTTAGTACTGCGCAAATAATGTCTGACATTTCACCTGGTTGCTCTTGGATGTCCAATTTATGCACTTGCGGACCTTTGTATGGACGAAAATACCGTATTAACATTGAAAACATTTCTTGAGAAACTTAGTTCAATGCATCTGTCAGGATGAAAATATAATAAGTTCTGGCTAAAGATCTGTATAATTCGTCAATTACACTCATGCCAAAATATTTCGGAACGTGGGTTTAAAACATAGCTCCATTAGCTTTGAAGCACAGTTGTTGAAGAGAAAACTACGATTTTCTTGTACGGTGTGATAGGCTCAGACACCTAAAACATGTACTGCAGCAACTTTCTTACTTTCTGAGTTGATACATCAAAACACGCGTTGACATTAAAACGTGTCCTGTACTCAGATACCTTATGTAAGGTACTGTATAGCGCTGCTGTTAGGGCAAGTTACAATACAATACAAAATAGTATAGTTCTGACAACAGTATACGTGAGTATGAGGTTTGTGTCTTTTCCCAACAATATAACCACATGTGGAATTAAATATATTCATGTTATGATATAATGTTAATGATAAATTCACTTTTGAAAATGTTATATTGTCATATAACGACTGCACTAAACATATATTATATATATATATATATATATATATATATATATATATATATATATATATATATATATATATATATATATATATATATATATATATATATATATATATATATATATATATATATATATATATATATATATATATATATATTAAATAACTTGACTATGATTTTTTATGAAAAAAATGGTACGGGTAAGTTGAGACGTGTGGCTCTACTAAAATATATTAATTATTAATTTCCATTGCAATTTTTAAGTATAATGAACAGAAATAACTCGAAAACAAAAAATTTCAAATTATTTTAATATAATTTAAAAAATATATTTTATAATTAATGTTATAAATCTAGGCTTAATGATAAAAAACAAATCAAAACACAAGATCCTTACATTACAATAATGCAAATTTAACTATCGAATTTTTTACTTTGAGATTGTTTTCTGTAGTATTTTTTTATGTAATATTATAGTTCATGTTTGAGTATTATGGTTATTTACTATATACGCATGTTGTAAAATGGATTTTTCGTAGAAATAAATAAGTAAATGAATAAATAAATACAAATGGAATAACCACTATAGCAAGACTCTTAAGCCTTGTAAGTCAATGAGTAAACCGTAACAGTAAAAATATAGAAAGTACTAAAAGTATAATATCTTTAAAAATTATATACTTAATACTTTAAACAGGCAACCAAACACAAAGGAACAACATAATGTGCCGTACCACGGCTACTTTTATTCAGTGTTTTTGACCTTGTGTGCAGCGAAGATCCCAGAAGATGGCTCGTGCAATCGCAGGCGAAACGTCGGAAAGTAATTCAAATTTGACACGGTCTAAACCGAAGAAACATGATTTCTTAATAAGTTACAAGGTTGATTTTCAATAGGTGTGAAGTTAGCAACGATTTTGCCAGCAACGTTTCTTTCAATGTTTCTGATCTGATGTTTTTGTGGGTGGGAATTTGGTACACTGTTTTTGTAGAGTGGCAAACTCATTTTTTTTTCAATAAAACTTATATTTTGAACGAAACCTATATAGCTCTTCAGGAAACCGTTAGTACGGGTAAGTTGGGACGTGTGGCTCAACTTACCGACTTGCCCCTTTCTGATAATAAATTATATACTAAATACGTATTCTACTAAAAGATGCCAATCAGTGTTGCCAGTCTAGTACTTTTGTACTAGATCTAGTACCTTTTAAAGGAATCTAGTACTTTCGTACCTTAAAGGAAAAAACTAGTACTTTATTAAAATTATTCTGATTGTTTCAGATTTATAATTTTTATGATCTGTAAATAAAAAATCGTAATGCTTTTAGGAATTTAGTATTACCGATTTACCGCAATTATTACTGTCAATTGTCAATACTGACAAAAAATACTGTCTTTCATTTTTTTTCATGGTTTAATGCTTGGACAATGGATATTTTAATTTACATTACATGATTCATGATTTACATGGGAATAACTACAGTACAGTAACAGTAGTACAGTTTTCGTTTAAGATTTGTGGTGATATATTGTTGTTATGGATAAGTAAGTAGGTAATATAATTGTAATTGTGTATATAAATTAGTATTACATTTTGTATTGTTTATGATTAAATTGTTTTTTATTAATTTTTAGATTTCTAATCAAAAAGAAACTGGTAGAAAATCCCACTATTCTCGATGGTCCCAGTACTTCAAAAAAAGAGTCAAATACATATTCTTCATCCGAAGAATCTTATGAGCTTGAGCAAGAACTGAAAGATGATAAAACTGTTGAACCACAGGCAAAAAAGAAGAAATTTTATATTCAGAGATTTAAAAATGAGTGGACGAATATGTTTCCATGGTTAGAAAACAAGTGCAATAAGTCGTTTTGTAAGGCTTGTGAGAAATTTATTACCGGGGGTATCAAACATCTAAAACGACATTCAGAGAGGGAGTCCCACAGAAAAAATCTTTCAAGAGCAGTAAAAACACCAAAGATGGAAAAATTTTTTACGAATACCAATGCAATATTAGAGGGTGTAAAAAATGCTGAACTTAAACTAACAATGTTCTTACATGAACATAGCCTTCCATTTTTGCTAATGGACCATCTAATTTTATTATTAGGAGTGGTATGTACAGACTCTAAAATTGCAAAGGAATTACGCTGTGCTCGCACAAAAACTACAAACCTTACCAATACTATTGCCAAATGTCAAATGGAAAGTCTTTCAGAGCGGTTGGGAAAAACTTTTTTTTCAATAATCATCGACGAGACCACAGATGTTTCCAACAAAAAATCATTGGTTCTTGTGGCCAGATGTTTTGATAGCCTTTTAAACAGATGTTCTGATATTTTCTTAGGTCTTATTAGGGTCCAAAATGCAAATGCAGAAAGTTTATTTGATGCAATTTGTGGCTATTTTGAGAAATACAAAATTCCATTAGATAGACTAGTAGGATTGGCAGCAGATAATGCTTCTGTCATGATGGGCAATATATCCGGAGTTCAGGCACGATTCAAAGCTGTTTTACCAAATATATTTGTGTTGGGATGTATCTGCCATTCATTTCATTTGTGTTCATCTGCAGCTGCTAAAAAGTTACCAAGAAGTCTTGAAGATTTTATTAGATCTGTGTACTGTTACTTTTCACACAGCAGCAAAAGATCAGAGAAATTGGAAGAATTTCAAAAGTTCATGAATCTGAAACCTCACAAAATGCTACACCCAGCACAAACTCGTTGGTTATCGTTACAGGTGGATAAATTAAAAATGAGCTACTATTATACCTATGAATATGAGATGAAATTATAATTAACATTTAATTTTGTGTAATTTTTAGGCATGTGTAGATAGAATTCTTGAAAACTGGGATGCACTTAGGCTATTCTTTCAAGGTGAATACTTAAATGAAGATTTGCATTCTACGAGGGCAATCATGGACTCGTTTGAAAACCCAATTTTCAAGATATACATGACTTTTTTGTCCTATGTTTTGGAGCAGGTAAACACTCTCAATTTGGAGTTTCAGTCTGAAAAACCAAAACTCCATGTGTTATTAAAACGCACTAGTGACTTGTATCGATCTATTTTAAAAAATTATATGTCTAAAGATAATTTGGATCATTGTAGTTTAAATGCCTTTAACCCCAAAAATCCCAGGTTTTTTCTGCCACTAGAAAAAATGTATTTTGGTGCCAAAACTGAAATTTTATTGCAAAATTGCACTATCGATCCCCAAGAAATAAGTAATTTTAAAATACGTGCTTTAGATTTTTATTCAAAATTGGCACAACAGATAAAATCTCGGTTTGATTTTGAAAATCCAAGGTTAAAATTTATAAGTTCGGTGTTAGATCCAGTTGTAGCATTATCGGGAGACGTGCCCAGTATAATTGTTGGAGCACAAGAATTCTTTCCACAATTAATATTTGAAAATAACTTTGAACGTTTAAATACTGAATGGCGTTTGCTCTCTGACCTTTCAGAAGAAATTAATACATCATCAGCTGCTGATTTTTGGGGTAATGTATTTAAGCTAAAAAACAATTTAGATATGGAAATGTTTCCTCATTTAAAATATTTTAATTTGGGGATTACTTGCATTGCCCCACTCATCAGCAGCAGCTGAAAGAAAATTTTCAGATATAAATCTATTAAAAACCAAGATAAGAAACAGGCTAGAAATTGATACTATCAATAATATTTTGCACTGCAGGGAACATTTGGGTCAAAACACCTGCTATTCGTGGGAGCCCACGCAATCACTGTTAAAAAGCAAAATTGTATATAAGTAACTGCAGTTTTGACTACATTTTATGATTACTTAGATTAGACAATGTTGATTTTGTTTGTTTATTTATCTGTTATGTAACCTAATAATTTATTTTGTTTTATACCTAGTTTTGTAGTATATTTTATATTTTCTTGATTGACTAGATAAGTATTTATTTATTTATTGCCAAATTTATTTTGTTTTTAGGATAAAAACGTGTTCCTATATATACTTAAGAAAATCAGTTGATTTTGTTTGTTTGTTTTTTTAATTTGTGTGTGTAAATGTAATCTAAGAATTATTTTATTTTGTTTTATTGTTCGAATCTAACACTTTTTTTGTAATTATTGACTGAAAAAGGAGTTAGGTACCTATTTAAAACCAAATTTTATTTTTAAGATAAAAAAGTGTTTTTATTAACATAATTTAAATTGCATGATGAGAAAATGTAGCTAGTTTAATTTTTATATAAGTGTTTTGTTTTCTTATTAGTTCCTCTTAAGTAGGGTTTACCAACCTACTGCCTACTCCCAACTTTTTAAATGTTCCTAGGTATTTTAAATTTAGGTTTTATTGAATTTTAATTGTTACTGTTTTAGTTCTAATAAAAATGAAGCTTGGTATTCTTGAAAACGTTTTATTTATGTTGGATAACAAAAATATTATCTGTAGAAGTTTCAGGCTAGTATGCGGTTGCTAATAACTAAAATAGGCAGTTCTCATTCATCTTTATTCATAATAACTGTTTTTAAGTAGAAACTACAGAAAAATAACAAATATATTTTTTCTCTGTTATTAAATGACTCAGCCATGCCATCTAATCGTATTTACAAATAATAATGGTGATCCTTTTATACAGAATCTGAGACAATTGCTTAGGTAGCTGTTCCTTTTAGTTTTTGAGCTTAGCCAAGCAAAGATTTTTACCTTCCCCTTGCCGCCGATAAAATTGCCGGATTTTTTTTTTATATGACAATTCGTCACGTTATTATTCCGTTCCTTTTACAACTTAGCCCATCTCAGATTAAACTCTGTAAAAAGAACACCTCCTAATGACAAGATTGACAATGACAACTAATATTGCGCCCCCACGGCACCGACGTTGCCAGGTTTGTTACGGCATTTCTGAGAATTTTTTTTTAAATAAAATTTGTCATTAAAAAAAAACGCGGATTCGTTTAGGGCTTATTAGGTTTGCTGTTAAAAAAGCGCGGCAATAAAATTTAGAATCTATATTAAAACAAGCATTTTTTACCATAAACCTACATTAGGTTGATCTGTAGAGTTTGGTGATTGAAGGTGTAGGAAGTCAGGTGGATTTCGTTGAAAAATATTAAAAAAAAAAAACAATTGTTTTAGTCCACTCTATACCGCATTTGCTGTAGTCTAAGCACCGATTTTAGATGTTATGTACATTTTTTAAGCAATTTCCTATGAACAATAAAATCTAGTACTTTTTTCCAAAATCTAGTACTTTTTCTGACTTTAATCTAGTACCCCACGCAATAAATTTCTGGCAACACTGATGCCAATATATTGGCTATATATATTCAGAAGAATTAAGGTCACAAGACCCAAGAAGAACCTACAGTAGGTTAAGCCTCCCTGAGATTGATCTAACGACAAGCAAGAAAAATGTCTAAATTTTTGGAAAGGAATTAAGGAATTATGAACCTAGCAAAATATAACAAACAAACTTTTGATAATAGAAGATGATTATAAGAAGCACGATTTAAAAGATATAAGCTGTAATATTATATTATAT
Organism: Kuschelorhynchus macadamiae; assembly: GCA_030620095.1. Lineage (NCBI taxonomy): Eukaryota > Metazoa > Arthropoda > Insecta > Coleoptera > Curculionidae > Kuschelorhynchus > Kuschelorhynchus macadamiae. Next base: position 102,537 of record JAUTXW010002739.1, on the reverse strand, counting down.
ATATAATGTTTCTGGTACTATGTTTTATCTTAATCTACAGTTGCAGAATTTGTTCAGTGTAAGATGTAGTTAACCAATATGTATATGTATGTGAAATACATTTAACGTATTGTGGTTCCACATATACAATAGTATGGCTCTAAATAACGAAATTCGAAACAAACTAAGGAAATACTCTGGTGCATTTTTGAATTTATAAATTAGCTATTTTATTATTTTGATTTCGACCAACTGCAAAACGACCTGTTTGAGATATGTAGGTATATGCGTTTAATTAAATATAATATTACTTCTAAGAAGATACGTCTGGTGTTGCGTAAGAAAAAAAAATAAATATTAAAATTTAAAGCTATCGTAATGGTAAAGTAAAGCTAAAATATAAGTATTTACATATAAATACGTTATTTATTAAGTTGTGATACTTCCGTAAATTCAGAATTTGCATGCAACAAACTTATAGAATAATGACACTTATAAGACCCCCGAGGTTTAATTAAATATAAATGAACTTTATATAATGCAAATTTACTTTTTTAAAAACATAATTTATGAGTAAATGGTTTGTAATTATTTTTGTTGCGCCGCTCTATGTTCTTGCATCCAGTCCTAATAGGTTATATAACTATTATATACTCTCTGTTTTATACCTATTGAAAAATATTTTATATTTTACACTAGCTAAGCTTTTATTAAATGTCTACACTGATATTACTATTATATTTTATTATTTACTCTAAGCTACTGATGATTGTAAAATGTATGATCATAAGTATGATTTTTGATATACATAAATCTATATACCTATGTGTTATGCTAAACCCTAAACCTACGTGCAATTAGAACATCCATTCGCCATCTTGTCAGGAAATTATATCTAGGTGGAAATGGTCCAATGTCAAAAAGAATCCTAATCGCGGCGCTGTGAACTACACGTTAGTGACTTGACCTGTATAAAGCCACTGTAAACGATAACATTCAGTCAGTAGCAGTTCGAGCGAACTCGCATATGAACTCGTTCTGATTATGGTGCTCGATTCGTTCTAACTGGGTCCGCCTCCAGATTCGTTCAATCGAACCGACACAAGTCTATTTCGTACCCATAATATGAGGCAATAAAATATCAAGTATGTGATATCTCATCTGATCTTTATTTGAATTAAGAGTCTGACCCGAATCTTATTGGCATTTGCCAAAAAGCCCATTTTTAATTTATTTTTCGTGACTTTCTCGGAAGCTTATAAACATTTTTCCTTGAATACATCTCAAACGTTCAGATGTGTCATTCACGACTTATACAGATCAGAGATTCGGATCTTTATAGTGACCCACGTGACCCGGGTCTTTCAAACAGACACAAAGCAAATTGAATCCCTAAGTCCTATTATTAAGTCTACGGCTCAGTCAGTTGTTCGGTCGTTAGCTTGTTGAATGCCGATTTCTATGAAATATGAATTTCTGTATAGCCAGAATCTCGTGTAAAAAATTAATTGGGGCTTGGTTGTCTTCGTAAATTTATTATTTTAGACATCATGTTTTACCAGTCCTTTAAAACTTAGATTTATGTTGTGTGGATTAGACATTAGATTTAAATCTCTACTTTTTTGGTGCGATGTGTATATTGAACTTTAGATGGCTTTATAATTAGTGATGATAGTTAATAAAAAGCGATAGACCGTAGCGCAGGGTTACTTTGCCCAAGGGGGTAACTTTGCACACCTATGAAATTCCGTAAAATAATGTATTTCACCTGAATAATGGCAACATTGGAAGCTTCTCGAGTGCTCGATCTTGTTTGTTAGGTTATGTTCAGTGACCATACAGCAAATTTTTTATTCTTAAACATCCATACGAGTCCCAATGCTTGCCGAGTCTTGGTTAGTGTTTTTTTTTTATTGTTGAAACAGGCAAAATGTTCCATTGGCACTTTATAATGCCGTTTATCTTCAAGAAGACGGTGCCCCAAGCCACAACTCTGCTCAAGGGCATTCCTAGACGATAACTTTCCTCCGGATCTTAGATTTTTTCTTATGATAGGGTTTCATGCAAAATAAAATACGTAACACTATATCAGTTCGTAGCGGATCTTCGTGCGGCAAACGATTTAACTTTCCGAAATTTGCAAAGAAAGCCTATGATTCTTTTGAACACTATTAGAAGAATAACGAAAATGTGCCAATTTTTGCATACGGGAATACGGCCGTCATGTTGAGAACCACCTTTAAAAATTCTTTGCTTTTTCGAAATTTTTTTTCTCTTTTGTTTTTACTAACTTGAGCTTTAAGTAAGATAATTAAGTTAAAATGCTGTAATAAATAATTAAGAGTTGAGAATTAAAAACGATCTTTTGAATTAAGTTAATTACATCTATTATTAGTTTTTTAGTATAATAATAATTACTTACATGAATTTTGTTTTTAATACATTTTAGCCATAGCCTACCTACTGCCTACTAATCGGACACAAAAGAAAATTTTAGAAAAATCTTGAATTTTGAGCTTGTTTTTCAAAATAACTGCATACATGTATATATTTTTGGAAAGCCCACATTATTCCTAATAAATAGAAAGAATAATATACAAGGTATCCCATTAAAAAAAATAAAGTAGGGTACGATAACTTTTTGACATGATCCCATATTCTTATTCTGAAAGTGACACTGAATTCTACGGAAAAAGTTATATAAGGAATTTTTCGCCTTTTTGATAAGTTCAGATAGCTGGATACGCCCTGTATCTCAAAAATCAAAAGGGCTATAAAAATTCTGCTGGCGCTATCTTAAATTTCACAAAAAAGTAGCATACTGTTGCGAAAACAGCAGCCTACTATCTTTAAAAATAAGGGAAATACCCCGGAAAGGTGCCGAAAATGGGATACACTGTACATAGATTACTCTGTAATGGTTTAAGCAACGTGGATAAAATTTTCAGCGAATATTCAAGATGTTACCGGAGTCGTCCCATAGTAAGGATTTTGAAAAAATGTTAAAAATGGCGGAATAGCGCCATTTTGAACCGTTTACAGCATGTTGCATTGAACAATATATGCGTTCACCATTCCGTCAGGAAGAAAAAGTATGTATGTTATAATTATATATTCTATAATAATGTTATTATATAATGAAGTTACAACTTATGCAGTGGACCCAGTGGCAATTTGTTAAACTGGAATTGTATAATGAAACTCGTATACATAGAACTAAAAATTATGAAATTAAAATTGTAAAAAAATAAATAAAACCGACTTCAAAAAAATGCATTAAAAAGTGAAAAATAATATTTTTGTTTCATCTAGAAAATTGTAGTGTGTGAAATCGGCGCTAAACTAATAAAGACAGTATGACATTATACTCGTGGTAGACATCAAAACACTCATTACATAAATGTATTTTTGTTAAGTTTGGAGCCGACTTTACAGAGTAAAATTTTCCAGATGAAATAAAATAACATGTTTCACTCTGTAGTGCATTTTAATGAAGCCGGTTTTATTTTTTTTTATATATTTTTTCATTTCAAATGTTTATATTCGGACAGAATTTCTTCAAGATTCCCAAATTTCAAGATATTTTTTGAGTGCACATTAACATCTTTGAGTAAAGTTTTTTCTAAACAACATTTTACAAGGTTCAGCAGTTTGTCTGTGGCCCATATAGGAGGTCACGCACATAATGGAATGGATTTTATGTATTCTATAAAAATATCTTTGGCTTAGTTATAATTTTGTTGGTACGGGGCGAATTAAATAGAGATACGAAGGATTGTGTAGAAGTAGGGATACGTCATAGTCACGACAAAACATCCTCTGCCCATAAATCAAAAACTATCTATTTAATTAACTTCAAATTTAGCACAAAAATTAAATAGTATATTATTTCAAACGTATTTAAGGGATTTATTGTTAGTAGACAAAATACCTATTGTGATACTAGTGTGAAAAATAAATGTTAAAAAACTTTCTCTACGAGCTTGCGTGACATTTTTCACACTAGTGCGAAGTAAAACACTTTTCTTTAAAGTGACATGTTTTACGCTTAAATGGGTATAAAAATGTCGCTTTTCGCATTCTCGTTGAAAAATAATATTTATAATCATTATTGCCAACGATATTTTGAAAATTGCCAATGTCAGACAATGTGGTGACAGCAATAACTAAATTTAACAAAATTTCGCAGCGATTACCTTGGTGTTTCTTATTCTAGGCTAATTATTATAATTATAAATAAAAATATAATTATCAATAATAATTATTATTTCTTTAACAAACCATGCGATCACATTATATTGACCAGGGCATATTTATGTTTATGTTGGTTCCTAGGGACTTACCCAATCCGCCCCCATAAAACGTTTTTTTTTTAGCCGAACGATATAGATTTTAACATATTTTAAAGGCCTGTCAAGAAACCAATGTAAAGTATATAAATAGCAGTAGAATATATAAAGTATAAAATAATATTTTATCTGATTTGCGATTTCCAAATTAAATTTGACATGTATTGTAGCTTAAAAAATTTAAATCGCAGAGCACAGTCAGGCCAAGTGGAATAGGAAAAATAGGCCTTGTTCCTAAATGAAACTGTGAAAAGCATAGTGGTACACTGTTTTTAATGGAAAGACTTTATTTTTGAGACTTAAATCGTTAAATATGTTTTAGATAACCTAAATATTATGTGAGGATGACCCAATTTTGGTAAAAATCCAGTGTTCCAACAAAATAGTGAAATGTAAAAAAAAATTATTACTAAAAAACTAATTATACAATTTACATCAAATTTTGCAAAAAAAATCAAGTGTTCCATAGGAAGGAACGGGTAACATTTTGGTAAGAAGCCAAGTTAGCAAAACAAAATGGCGGCCCAATAAAATATTTAAAAAATCAGCCTGAAAAAATACTTATTAGATTAATTTTAAATTTTGTGCAAGCATTAAGTGTGACATAGGAATAAACCGGTAAAATTGTAAAAAAACCTCTTCCTCAAATGACTTCAAATTTTGCAGAAAAATTAAATGTGATATAGGGATAAACGGGTACGAATTCAACATGACGGAACAGAATGGCAGTCTTAAAAAATCAGTGTAAAAACTAACTCGCCTAAAAATTAAAAATAGGGCTAGTTTACTCTAGACAATATTTCAAATTTTTTTTACTTTCTGTCTAGCTGTCAGTAGCATAACCAGGGGGGGGGGGCATTAGGGGCACATGCTACCCTTAAACAGCCAAGGTTTTGCACATATCATAAACAATAATTTCAAAGACTCTGTAAAGGTGTTACACAATATTTACAAGCACCGTACAAATATAATGAACGGATTGAACCCAAGATTAGATTATGTTTCAATTTTTCACTCGCATAGCTGTTTTTAAAATTCTATATTCAAACACTTTGTTAAAAGTTGTTGACTTCAAATTTTGGTCAAAAATTCAGAGTCACATGGGGATAACCTGGTAATGTTTCGGTAAAAATCCAATATGGAGAAATAAAATGGCGGTTTAGTGAAATGTGAATGAAAATTATTACTAACAAACTGTTTATCTAATTTACCTCAAATATTGCACAAAAATTAAATATTACATTGGATTCAACTGGTAAAATTTGGGTACAAATCCAAGATGGCGAAACAAAGTGACGACTTAATAAAATATTTAAAAATTCAGCCTGAAAACTACTTAATAGATTGATTTAAAACTTTGTGCAAGAATTAATTGTTTTATAGAGATCAAGAAAGAGGTAAAATTATGGTACCAATTCAAGATGGTGGAACCAAATGATGAACAAATATTGTATCGTGAAAAAAATCACTTTCCTAGGTTTTACATATCTTACCCTTTTAGCGTCCTTAGATGCCAAAAATGTCTGAATTCCATCGGTCTCCCTGTCAGTTTGCGACGTGGCTAACACTAAAAAACTTATATGGGGATGACCTAGTAATATTTTAGTAAACTACAATATTGCGGAACAAAATGGCTGTCTAGTGAAATGTTAAAAGAATTATTACTAAAAATTATTTTAATTAATTATGCAATGTACCTCAAAGTGTGCACTAAAATCAAGTGTTACATAGAAATGAATTGGTAACATTTTGGTACTAAATCAGGAGAGCAAAACAAAATGGCAACCTAATAGAATGTTTAAAAAACTAGTCTGAAAAACTACTTATTAGATTAATTTCAAATTTTGCAAAAAAATTAAATGTGATATGTGGATGAACTGGTAAGAATTCAACAAGACGGAACAAAATTTCCTTGTTCTGTTTATCTATATATATATATATATATATATATATATATATATATATATATATATATATATATATATATATATATATATACGTTTGTTACTAAATGACTATGTGCAGAATTAAATTGACATACACAGGAATAGTCACACTTTGACTATTCCTGGTAAAGGAAATTTACCAATTTTTTAAAAATAATTCGATTAAAGAAATATTTATTTTAAAATGTTGAAATTTATATAATTTTTACAAAGAAAAGTGTTATTTAAATCTTTTTTTTTAATTTAATTAAACTGTCAGAGGTCTACCTGTCTAAAGATGACCAAAATAGTAATAAAAAATGTTTTGATAACTTACAAGCAAACATCATAACATAGGTTTAATATACTAACATAGTATTAACATAGGTATTAATAGAATCTGAAATTTAGCACATAAAACATAAAATTGGCGTTAGAAAAACATCTGCCGGCCATTTCACCATAAAACCTACGTTTACTGGAGGTCTAAAATAAAACAAAATAAAGCATTATATAAGCTATAGAAAAACAAAGTCAATAAAACATTTATCATTTAAATCACTCCCACTTTAAGAATCGGTCACTTTGTTGCAACTAACAATTCTAAATCATTACATTAAATTAACATTAGTATTGTCTCAAATCAAAACAATCATAATTCATAGCAGCGAAGAAAGTTACAGAATTATAAAAGAAAGAAAGTCTAAATGAATACAATTCGTAGGGCACTAACAAGACAAAAGACGATTATTGCACTGTCGGCTGGTGCTGCTAAAACAAAAGACCCAAAAACCAAAACAAACGAACACTTACCAGGATGTCGGAGTTTCTTCGTGAGCCAAATTTCTCAGGGTCGTCCTCGGCACCTTCGTCTCTACTTTCGGCCTGCCCCATGATGTCGGGGGCGCATCAGCGGATGCTCGCCGCAACACCGTTTGCTCGACGAGACGGGAGATTCACTCACGTCAACGCTGTGAAGGCCGATCGTTTCAGCTGGAGGGTCGGGCACTTGAATATGAGACGGCGTGCTTTTCGCCATGCCATGTGTTGTCATGGTTACCTTGAATGACGTCAACTGCGGCGTCGCCGATCAGAAGTGGGATTTTATAGCAAATGCGTGAGAAAGTGAACCCAACGCATTACAAAAATAGGAGTTAAGTATTTTACTTAATAATTATCCAGGAAAACATTATTTTTAAAACTAAATAGTTTTTTCTCATATAACGCTTTTATACCACAAGACTATTACGTAATTCATACAAAAGTGTAAAAATAATCCATTCAGTATATGGTCTGCTTTAAATCAAATTATGTCAAAGAATAAAAATATTCAAACAATTAGATGGTGAAGTTAATCATAATAAATTGTTTCTCCCTGATATATTTTTAAATATCATCAAACAAAATGAATTGACATAATGCTGGTTTGAACAATGTAATAAACACTGACAACAACGGAGATAGTCCTTTGTACGATTTTAAAATATTTCTTGTTTTAGTATTGTATTAATAGGGCAGACAATATTAATGTTATGACATAGCACTTATAGGTTTGTGGCACCTGCCCTTGTCCAACAGATTTCTTTGAAATTTTCACTTTATTACTGAGAGGTTAATGATCAAATGCCAGTGAGAGACCGATAGATTGAGAGCTGGAAATAACGCAACATGGGAATAAAAATTCAACAGATGAATTAGACAACTTTTTAATGTCCAGGTATTTACAGGTTTTTAATTCAAAATCAAAGTGTCTTTATTAAGTTGTTTTCAGCCATCCACTGTATACCAGAATACCTAGGTTTTTAATAAAATTTAAAAAAACAAGGTAATGGTTTTTATAATTACGGAATTTATATAGATCTGACCCATAGGTTAAAACATTCAGAACATCAAAATTGTTATATTGTAAATAATATTACCGTTTCCAAAGTAAGGTACATATAAAATTTATTTTAATATTTTACGCTGTAGTTGTTTTATTAAATGTTGACTACAAAAATATTTTAATTAATTAATTTTTCAATAGTTAGGTATTATGCATGTTTGTTTTGTTAAGTATAGTACATGTTAAATAGTTGCGTATGTTTGTTGAAAAGTACTAATTCATATTATGTATATTTTTTTAGACCTGCAATAAAATGTTCTTGAAAATGCTTCAAACAAGAAGCGAAACTTCGAGCTAGTCGCAGAAAAATTAGTTTCATTAATCAAACCTAAACCTATACCCAAGAAAAATAAAAACGTTTAGTATAAAGTATAGTTTAAGAATAGTGTAAATAAATTTTAACAAGTGTTTTAAAACGGATTTCCATCAAATAACGGCTAGTTCTGTTCAATATTTCTGAAATATACACTTTTTGAATTTATTTTTTAAAATTATCTTAAATCGTAAAGCGATGGCTATACAATATTTTACAGATTAACATTCATCATTATATAATAAATTTGAGTTACTAAATTTCGAAATCTACACACTTTTGTTAAAATGCAAATAGTTTTTTTGTTTCAAATTAAACAAAGATTTTTTGTATCTAGAAAATGAAAACATTCCAAAGGCAATACATTATCGACCAGCAAACACTCTTTCCACTATAATAGCAAAGAGTAAGTATTAAGATCAAAATAACAAGGCATGTTAAGTTCAGAAAGGGATACAGATCACACAGGAAATCACCCTCCATGATTTTTTCAAATCTTCATATTTCAGGGTCTCCATATGCCGAAAACCATGTTGTCTCAATTCCTTCGGTCCCTCTGTCTGTCTGTTCGCGGCATAGCTGAACTACTTATCCGATTGACCTCAAATTTTGGCCAAAAATTAAGGATCATATGGGGATGACAAAAATGATTCCTAAAAAACTCCTTATCCAATTTACTCAAAATTCTGAAGAAAATTTAGTTGTAATATGGGTATAAACTAGTAAAATTTTGGTATAAATCCAAGATGCTGGAACAAAATGGCGGTCTAATAAAATATTAAAAAAATCAGTGTAAAAAACTACTTCATCGATTGTTTTCAAATTTTGCACAAAAATCAAGTGTTATATAGAGATAAACTGGTAAAATTTTGGTATCAATCCAAGATGGCGTAACAAAGTGGCGGTTTAAATAAAAGTGTGATATAAAGATAAGCTGGTAAAATATTGGTGAGGAGTCATTAAGATGGGACAAAATGGCGGATTAATTAAAAGTTTTTTACCTCAAATTTTGCACAAAAATTAAATATAGCATAGGGGTAATTTGGTAAAATTTTGGTATTATGGTGGCAGCTTTATTAAATGTTAAAAAAAAACCGTAGAATCAAAGGCTTTCTTTTTATGATAAATCTCATTACTGATTTTTTTATAGATTATGTAAATAAACTGACAAGATAAAAAAAATAATGTAATTATTAGAATAAAATAAATTAAAAAGTAAAAATAAAAAACAAAATTTAAAAAATGGTATAATGGAGTACTGAAGCAGTGGTTTTATTTAAATAACTATGAAAAGTGAATAAATGTTTGTGTGTATGTATGAATGTATGTATGTATGCTAGATCTGGACAATAAAAATTGTGGAGATGAAAAATGCATATTTGTTTCAACCTAAATGATTGTTAGATATGTAAATAAAACAGATTTACTGTCATAAATTTTTATTTGCGCATTAGCAATATATCTATTCCAGAGAACGGTGACTTTGGCTTGAAAAAAAAACAATAATACCGATTTAAATGTTCTTCCCTCGTTATGAATTTTTCCTTCTTTTAGGAACAGTGAAATGTGATCTAATTTACTTCCATTTTTGAGTTCAACAATTTGTGTTTTAAACAAGATCAATGCCCCGCTTACAATTCTAGAAACTTTTGGTGTAAGACTTATGTCTAATAGAGGTCTTATGCCAGGCCTCCAGAGCTTACCCACTAGACTTTTATTTATGGGGAATGTAAAAAATGAAACCTATAAATTTGATCACCCTTGAAAATGTACAAATATTTAAACAGCATGTACATAATATCAAATATTAAATTTGGCTCGTTACTGTTACTCCTATTGTCTATGTTCTTAATCAAAGTTGGAAATTTGTTAAATGCCAAACCAGTAAAACTAGACTTCGAAAAAAATTAGACCAATTAGTTGGATTTTTGTAAAAACATTTATTTTGAACAAACGTGCACAATTATTCACTGTTTTCGTTAATATAAAAGTTTTTAACTTTTATTACTTAAAAAAATAACTTTATTGTTTTTTAAACAAGAAGCCATTCATTCATTCATTCATCATTTAATGCGCGCCTACCATGTCGTACAGAGGACACTACTTTGGCAAACCTCATATACATAGTAGTGTATAAGAGTTACGAAAAAAATTGCGTCAAAAATAAATTTTGACGCATAGTGGGTTAATGTTTTAAATATTTATTAACCTCAGAAAATTAAATAATATATGTCTATTTATAAAAAAAATGTATCATTGTTTGTAAGTTTATATAGGATTCGTTCACTATATCGGAGATGCAAGAGAGAAACGACCAAAATAAGACTACCTACTTGAATTTCTCTAAAAAAACTTTTTGACACCTGGCAATTGGAAAGTTTGTAATGGGTCTCGTTTTGCTAATTATAAATATACCCGCTTTGATATCTTTATCTTTAAAAGCAACCGGGAAAATCAACAAACACCCTGCAATAAGAGGCACTTACTTTACATTTTTGTGTGAAGGTTCTCTCGCTTTCTAACGCATATTGCTTATTATTTTTGTGATCTTTCTGATTTATCTTTAAAGATGAAGGTATCAAACCCAGTATACTTATTTATAATTGGCAAGACGAGGCCCATTTAATGAAACTCTATTAGACAGGGTGTTAAATTCAAAATAACAAAGCCGATGATAATTTTTTAAGTTCCTATTGTCAGTAGTTTTTTTTTGGCAAACCCTGGCGATTCAGATTAAATCTTGAAACATTTGTATTCAGCATTTCTTGTTGTTGTTTGTTTGTCAGTTTTCTGACTGCAGTGAAATTAGTCATACAATCGACGAGTCAAAAGAACTTAACCTAAAACACTACACAACACTCTTGCTATTGGCGAAATAGATATAAATTTGAGTTAAATTTCTAAAGAACTCCAATCTGGATAAAAAAGTGAAATACATACTTACATGTAACACATTTTTTTTTTGGATTATTAAATTAGTTGACTTAAATATGAGTTCCATTTCATTTACGCAAACAAGTGTTTAAGATCTAGAACATTTGTTATATTCAAAATATTTAAGTTTCAAAATCTATATTTCTTAAAAATTCCATGTAGTCATAATAGCATTTAGAAATAAGCAGTTTTTTTGACAGAACTTGCAAATATCCTAGGTGGTAGACTTTTGTATCGTCTTGGTAGGTGATTTTACATCTTTGCTCCCATGTACAAAGATAATTTCTCTGTTATTGTAAAAGTGTGCCTTGGGAGAATACTTAGTTCAGTGTTATGAGAACTTTCTCGATTGAAAAAAACTATATTTATTTTTACTGAAATGGACATATTTTAGTAGAAGAAAATATAAATACCGTAAATACAGGGTACTGTTAAGAAATTATTCTCAATAAATTTATTTTTGCAAATAGCATTATAGCATATCTTAAACATATTACGAATGACCCATTTACATTTTTAAGATAGCATTCTTGTTAGCAGAAGAACTTAGTGAACGATAAAACCAACCATAAATAAATAGTTAGTTAGTAAGACAATATATGATTCTTTAGAAAATAACGAAAAGCAACTAGTAATTTTTCTCGATTTAGTAAAAGCGTTTGATACTGTTTCGCATGACATTCTTATAGATAGACTTTATCAGTATGGTATAAGAGTGTTACCAAATTGCCAGATACTGCCAATGTAATAACCTTACACAGAAAGTAGGCAAAATAAAGTATCTAGGAATACTGATTGATAAAAACCTAAGAAGGGATGAATATATTGATTACATTAATTTGAGAATACGTAAATTTATTTATAAATTTTATGTTATCCATAATATTATGCCTACACATATAAAGATGTTATATACGTCTCTAGCCGAAAGCATCATAAGATATAGGATATCTATTTGGGGAGGTACTTTTCCAACTACTTTAGAACTGCTAACTTAATTCATAATTATATACTTAAAGTCGCGTTTAAAAAAGAAAAGAAATTTTCAAGATAACAACTTTTCCTGGAAGCAAAAGTTTTCAATATCCATCAACTATATATAAAAGCAGTCCTATTGTTTACATATAAAACACGCTCCTTAAGACAAACATTTTCCCTGGGAACTCTACAAGTGCCGCTCTTGACAAAGACTACAACCTAACAATTTATAATATATTTTGCTTCCAGATTTTACAATAGAAGTTTTCACCATGCTCCGGTTTGGCTGACCGCTTCGAATTATATTCACGATGCAGATTTCTTTGAAATTTTCACTTTATTACTGAGAGGTTAATGATCAAATGCCAGTGAGAGACCGATAGATTGAGAGCTAGAAATAACGCAACATGGGAATAAAAATTCAACAGATGAATTAGACAACTTTTTAATGTCCAGGTATTTACAGGTTTTTTATTCAAAATCAAAGTGTCTTTATTAAGTTGTTTTCAGCCATCCACTGTATACCAGAATACCTAGGTTTTTAATAAAATTTAAAAAAACAAGATAATGGTTTTTATAATTACGGAATTTATATAGATCTGACCCATAGGTTAAAACATTCAGAACATCAAAATTGTTATTGTAAATAATATTACCGTTTCCAAAGTAAGGTACATATAAAATTTATTTTAATATGTTACGCTGTAGTTGTTTTATTAAATGTTGACTACAAAAATATTTTAATTAATTAATTTTTCAATAGTTAGGTATTATGCATGTTTGTTTTGTTAAGTATAGTACATGTTAAATAGTTGCGTATGTTTGTTGAAAAGTACTAATTCATATTATGTATATTTTTTTAGACCTGCAATAAAATGTTCTTGAAAATGCTTCAAACAAGAAGCGAAACTTCGAGCTAGTCGCAGAAAAATTAGTTTCATTAATCAAACCTAAACCTATACCCAAGAAAAATAAAAACGTTTAGTATAAAGTATAGTTTAAGAATAGTGTAAATAAATTTTAACAAGTGTTTTAAAACGGATTTCCATCAAATAACGGCTAGTTCTGTTCAATATTTCTGAAATATACACTTTTTGAATTTATTTTTTAAAATTATCTTAAATCGTAAAGCGATGGCTATACAATATTTTACAGATTAACATTCATCATTATATAATAAATTTGAGTTACTAAATTTCGAAATCTACACACTTTTGTTAAAATGCAAATAGTTTTTTTGTTTCAAATTAAACAAAGATTTTTTGTATCTAGAAAATGAAAACATTCCAAAGGCAATACATTATCGACCAGCAAACACTCTTTCCACTATAATAGCAAAGAGTAAGTATTAAGATCAAAATAACAAGGCATGTTAAGTTCAGAAAGGGATACAGATCACACAGGAAATCACCCTCCATGATTTTTTCAAATCTTCATATTTCAGGGTCTCCATATGCCGAAAACCATGTTGTCTCAATTCCTTCGGTCCCTCTGTCTGTCTGTTCGCGGCATAGCTGAACTACTTATCCGATTGACCTCAAATTTTGGCCAAAAATTAAGGATCATATGGGGATGACAAAAATGATTCCTAAAAAACTCCTTATCCAATTTACTCAAAATTCTGAAGAAAATTTAGTTGTAATATGGGTATAAACTAGTAAAATTTTGGTATAAATCCAAGATGCTGGAACAAAATGGCGGTCTAATAAAATATTAAAAAAATCAGTGTAAAAAACTACTTCATCGATTGTTTTCAAATTTTGCACAAAAATCAAGTGTTATATAGAGATAAACTGGTAAAATTTTGGTATCAATCCAAGATGGCGTAACAAAGTGGCGGTTTAAATAAAAGTGTGATATAAAGATAAGCTGGTAAAATATTGGTGAGGAGTCATTAAGATGGGACAAAATGGCGGATTAATTAAAAGTTTTTTACCTCAAATTTTGCACAAAAATTAAATATAGCATAGGGGTAATTTGGTAAAATTTTGGTATTATGGTGGCAGCTTTATTAAATGTTAAAAAAAAACCGTAGAATCAAAGGCCTTCTTTTTATGATAAATCTCATTACTGATTTTTTTATAGATTATGTAAATAAACTGACAAGATAAAAAAAATAATTTAATTATTAGAATAAAATAAATTAAAAAGTAAAAATAAAAAACAAAATTTAAAAAATGGTATAATGGAGTACTGAAGCAGTGGTTTTATTCAAATAACTATGAAAAGTGAATAAATGTTTGTGTGTATGTATGAATGTATGTATGTATGCTAGATCTGGACAATAAAAATTGTGGAGATGAAAAATGTATATTTGTTTCAACCTAAATGATTGTTAGATATGTAAATAAAACAGATTTACTGTCATAAATTTTTATTTGCGCATTAGCAATATATCTATTCCAGAGAACGGTGACTTTGGCTTGAAAAAAAAACAATAATACCGATTTAAATGTTCTTCCCTCGTTATGAATTTTTCCTTCTTTTAGGAAAAGTGAAATGTGATCTAATTTACTTCCATTTTTGAGTTCAACAATTTGTGTTTTAAACAAGATCAATGCCCCGCTTACAATTCTAGAAACTTTTGGTGTAAGACTTATGTCTAATAGAGGTCTTATGCCAGGCCTCCAGAGCTTACCCACTAGACTTTTATTTATGGGGAATGTAAAAAATGAAACCTATAAATTTGATCACCCTTGAAAATGTACAAATATTTAAACAGCATGTACATAATATCAAATATTAAATTTGGCTCGTTACTGTTACTCCTATTGTCTATGTTCTTAATCAAAGTTGGAAATTTGTTAAATGCCAAACCAGTAAAACTAGACTTCGAAAAAAATTAGACCAATTAGTTGGATTTTTGTAAAAACATTTATTTTGAACAAACGTGCACAATTATTCACTGTTTTCGTTAATATAAAAGTTTTTAACTTTTATTACTTAAAAAAATAACTTTATTGTTTTTTAAACAAGAAGCCATTCATTCATTCATTCATCATTTAATGCGCGCCTACCATGTCGTACAGAGGACACTACTTTGGCAAACCTCATATACATAGTAGTGTATAAGAGTTACGAAAAAAATTGCGTCAAAAATAAATTTTGACGCATAGTGGGTTAATGTTTTAAATATTTATTAACCTCAGAAAATTAAATAATATATGTCTATTTATAAAAAAAATGTATCATTGTTTGTAAGTTTATATAGGATTCGTTCACTATATCGGAGATGCAAGAGAGAAACGACCAAAATAAGACTACCTACTTGAATTTCTCTAAAAAAACTTTTTGACACCTGGCAATTGGAAAGTTTGTAATGGGTCTCGTTTTGCTAATTATAAATATACCCGCTTTGATATCTTTATCTTTAAAAGCAACCGGGAAAATCAACAAACACCCTGCAATAAGAGGCACTTACTTTACATTTTTGTGTGAAGGTTCTCTCGCTTTCTAACGCATATTGCTTATTATTTTTGTGATCTTTCTGATTTATCTTTAAAGATGAAGGTATCAAACCCAGTATACTTATTTATAATTGGCAAGACGAGGCCCATTTAATGAAACTCTATTAGACAGGGTGTTAAATTCAAAATAACAAAGCCGATGATAATTTTTTAAGTTCCTATTGTCAGTAGTTTTTTTTTGGCAAACCCTGGCGATTCAGATTAAATCTTGAAACATTTGTATTCAGCATTTCTTGTTGTTGTTTGTTTGTCAGTTTTCTGACTGCAGTGAAATTAGTCATACAATCGACGAGTCAAAAGAACTTAACCTAAAACACTACACAACACTCTTGCTATTGGCGAAATAGATATAAATTTGAGTTAAATTTCTAAAGAACTCCAATCTGGATAAAAAAGTGAAATACATACTTACATGTAACACATTTTTTTTTTGGATTATTAAATTAGTTGACTTAAATATGAGTTCCATTTCATTTACGCAAACAAGTGTTTAAGATCTAGAACATTTGTTATATTCAAAATATTTAAGTTTCAAAATCTATATTTCTTAAAAATTCCATGTAGTCATAATAGCATTTAGAAATAAGCAGTTTTTTTGACAGAACTTGCAAATATCCTAGGTGGTAGACTTTTGTATCGTCTTGGTAGGTGATTTTACATCTTTGCTCCCATGTACAAAGATAATTTCTCTGTTAGTGTAAAAGTGTGCCTTGGGAGAATACTTAGTTCAGTGTTATGAGAACTTTCTCGATTGAAAAAAACTATATTTATTTTTACTGAAATGGACATATTTTAGTAGAAGAAAATATAAATACCGTAAATACAGGGTACTGTTAAGAAATTATTCTCAATAAATTTATTTTTGCAAATAGCATTATAGCATATCTTAAACATATTACGAATGACCCATTTACATTTTTAAGATAGCATTCTTGTTAGCAGAAGAACTTAGTGAACGATAAAACCAACCATAAATAAATAGTTAGTTAGTAAGACAATATATGATTCTTTAGAAAATAACGAAAAGCAACTAGTAATTTTTCTCGATTTAGTAAAAGCGTTTGATACTGTTTCGCATGACATTCTTATAGATAGACTTTATCAGTATGGTATAAGAGTGTTACCAAATTGCCATATACTGCCAATGTAATAACCTTACACAGAAAGTAGGCAAAATAAAGTATCTAGGAATACTGATTGATAAAAACCTAAGAAGGGATGAATATATTGATTACATTAATTTGAGAATACGTAAATTTATTTATAAATTTTATGTTATCCATAATATTATGCCTACACATATAAAGATGTTATATACGTCTCTAGCCGAAAGCATCATAAGATATAGGATATCTATTTGGGGAGGTACTTTTCCAACTACTTTAGAACTGCTAACTTAATTCATAATTATATACTTAAAGTCGCGTTTAAAAAAGAAAAGAAATTTTCAAGATAACAACTTTTCCTGGAAGCAAAAGTTTTCAATATCCATCAACTATATATAAAAGCAGTCCTAATGTTTACATATAAAACACGCTCCTTAAGACAAACATTTTCCCTGGGAACTCTACAAGTGCCGCTCTTGACAAAGACTACAACCTAACAATTTATAATATATTTTGCTTCCAGATTTTACAATAGAAGTTTTCACCATGCTCCGGTTTGGCTGACCGCTTCGAATTATATTCACGATGCAAGTAGTGACGTCACCGGCTTAATGGTTTGAAAACTGGTCTGTCAAATTGCTAACCATCTCGGGATATGGCCCCAATCTTAGATTAAATACACTTAATAATCTTTGTTAGGGTAGTTAATCTCTGTTGGAAATCACATGTAAATGTAAAATTTGTTTTCGTATGATGTTTATTACAAATTCATTGGTCTGTTTAAAGCTCCTTGAATGATAAATGCACATATCGAACAATTTTTCATTAAAATAGAACGTATTACTTATAAAAGTTTAAAAAATAAGTTATCTGTATCAAGAGTTCCATTTATCAGCTGCAACTTTATTTTATTAATTTAAGATAGAATTGCCAAAAATTGTTCATTATTTGAGATGTGTATGCTCTTATAGAACCATTTTAATGTTTTTTTACAATTTTATGCTGAGTAATTTATCACGGTTGGAAACATAGGGAATAACATGTAAATTTTAAACTTCTTAAAAATTCGTTTTCCTATTATGTTTATTACAAAGTTGTCATCGGACTGCTTAAAGCTCTCTGAATGATAAATGCACATATCGAATTTACAATTTTTAGCAAGCAAACTTAAGTTATTTAAATAAAATTGCAACTTTTATTTCATAAATATAGAACGTAAACGGGTTTAAAAATGCCTAATATATCCAAAATGAAAATCAACAAGTTTGCTGTATTAGGGAGCTAAAGTATCATGCGTTTTTTATTTAAATAACTTAAGATAGCTAGGAATGCCAAATATTGTTAATTTTTTATTGATTAACAAAAATAAAAAAATAATTCTTTATAAACAACAGCTTGTTTTAAAACCCTCGAAAATATTGTTATTTTGTACAACTTTTATACAGAGTGTCTAAAAAAATATTAAACATTCGCTGGAATAAAGTGCCTTTGTTTTTGCAAAAGTTGTTTAAAAGAAAAAGTTATTGTCAATTATAAATGTTTCACCTTTGACGAAATTTCCTTTGCATTTGTTTATCAACTGTAAAACATTTTTTTTTAACAACCAAAAGTTAAAAAGCTGTATGTTTAAAAACTTCCAAAAATTAGGTTATTTAAAAAAATTATACAAACCGTAAAAAAAAATTCAATCTTGAAAAAGCAACCAATTTCACAAATTACATCTACCACACGTGACTGCGGCGGAACAGCCGCCGCTGCACCGTAGTAAGGATTGTATTGACGACTAGTGTGCTAGCCAACTGGAAAAACGATTGAAAAAGTTGGTCCCGCTTTGTATCGAGAAGAATCCCATCTGGCAGGAGTAATCTGTGCCATTTTTTTTTCTATTAGTGTAAAATGTATGTTAGTCAATACCTTCTCTTAAATAACTTTTCCTTACTTATATCGTTTCGACATGATTCCAAAAACGAAGCTAGTTTACTTCTATAGTATTCTGATAGTATATACATTTACTATCAAGGTTGCATACGACTTTTTTACTAGAAACTAACTACTCTCGGAAGCAGAAGCACTATTTAATTTTAGAAAATGTACATTATTGTTTTTTTTTGCAAAAAAAAGACATAGTAAAATATTACAAAAAGAAAACAGCTATTCAACGAAAAATAAAGGTAGAAAACTAATTACTATACCACATCAAAAAAAACAATAAAGTACTTACCTACTTAAAATTTGTTTTTTGGGAATAGCAGCATGGTGCTCTATAAAATCCTATACTTATTAGTAGAGGGTCTTTTACAAAATTTGAAACCGGATTTAATACAACAACCTTCAAAAGAAATGCAACACATTAAATTTTAGAGATTTTCGGGAACACTTTAATATCATATGGGTAAATCATACAAACAACAATGGTCAATTTGATTTTATGTTGCGCATACCCTGTTGTAGCAACTAACCTGGATCTGCAACAGATTCCTGGCCCAAAATAGGAACTGTATTGACTTTTAATACTTTCCGACTTGATGTTTTTGTAACAAAAATCATTGGGTTGAAAATGTCTCGAACATACAAAATTCCATCTAATACTATCCATATTCAAAGCTCATGGTAAAGAGCTTTTTCCTTTCCATATCTCCAGGAAATCTAAAATTGATAGGATTTAAAAGCCTTATTTACAGATACGGCAGCATACTCTTAATAAAGTTCTTACATGATTGGGATATCGTATAATTGAAAACATAAGAATTAAAGTATTACTTTATTTTTAAAGTTTCCCAATTTAACGTTATGTGCCGACAATGGAACTTACCTGTAGAAAAATAAACACACGCACCTGACAACAAACAGTGCACAAACACTAGAAAAAAACGCAAAAAAACTTGAGAACAACGCTAACAGATCTATGGAATCAATACGACAGAAATCAGTGATATTGCCACCATGCTTTTCAATTGATTGACACCATACATTTCAAACTGATTTAATTAGCACCAGAAGGCAATATAATATGAAACTAATCTACAAATGGGGATTTTATAAACAAACATATGTTTACGAGGAGGTTTGCGGGAAAATGATCACTCAGTCACGTTTTGTTGTGTTGTTATGTATCTTCCTTCCTTAATTACGGTTACAGAAATAAACAAAATATGACGGTTTGTTTACAAATTGGAAACCGCGAAATTATTTATTTTTATCATTAAATATATGATTTTTATAGTCTTCTAGTGTTGCCTCTAGTTCTGTGTTTGATATTTGGATTTTAGCATATATTAATATCTGTGTTAAAAGTTTCATGAAAAATAACAAATTGCGTATAACAGGCACAATATGCTATCAAAAAATAAACCTTTGCACATACAATGCTAGTTGTTTTTCCATATTAGTTACTATTTTTTTACAAAATCAAAACACAATTAATCATTTACTTTAGTTGTCACTTGAGATCGGTAACCAAACGTTTTCACCATGATTATCTGGCAGACCAGTGCTAGACGTTTGAGACCAGCAGTTAGTGGAACCGGAGCATGATGAAACATGGTTACCAATTGATTTAAAGAAAATAAAGAACCAGCACTTATTTGTTAGAAAAATTATCTCTTTTTATTAAACCAAACTATTTTATCTACCTATAAATATCCATGGCATGTGTTCGTTTTACTTTTTTTTCTCCTTTACTAATTTTGGCATTTTCATTGATCTCGAGTATCTGTATTACCTTTAGAATTACCTGTTTGCATCTATAATTTAAAATCGAATATGTTTATTTAGCGTATAACCATTTTTTATATAATAGTAAAAACAAATTGTATGTACACACACAGATATTCTGTCTAGGTGTACACTGTTTTACCCTATGATTACCAAAATGTTAATAAACCCTACGTATAGCATTTCGCTGTATTGTACAACATTTTCAAGGTCGGTCCAGCATTTGATCTTGTACAGCAAACCTACAGCAAAGCGCGGTTATTATGCAGCAAATATTAAATTAAAAGAATTGACTTCAAAAGTTAAATATTTTAATAATAAACGTGTTTACTCGAACCCTATTAGCTGGGCGGAGAACTCAGAGATGTCCTCGAAATATTTTTATTTATTCTGAGCAGGACCTTATTCAAATATTTTGTGATTAATGTTTAACCAAGTTTGATATATTTATATTGAAAAATTAGTGTATACATAGTAGTTATGCACATACAGAGTGGTTTGAGTTTTTATAGATTTATGAAAGAATTTAATATGATTGTTAGATCAGGCAAAGTTAGAATTTAATATGATTGTTAGATCACTTATATCGCTAAACTTAAAAACATTGTGATTTAGTAACATGTAGAAAGGGTTTTAGCGCATGTTATATTCATTTCACTTCTGTCTATGGCGAGCGTGTGAAAAACCTAAATATTATATACTATTATACTCTCTTACATCACAAAAATGGAATATTAGGTGTCTGATTTTCACAGTGTTTGTGGTCAGCAAATTCAATTTTTCTGTTCATTTATATTGTTTATAATATCCTTATATAAATAAGAGGAGGATTCAAGTGTAAGCTACATAACCTCTGACTTATGGCATCGTTTATTTTCTATAAAAGATTTTTTCTGTTGCAAGCCATGACCCAGTTTCGTGCTCTAAGATTAGATAAAAAATAATAGTTTTAATCCTAACATGACAAACATGCTTTATACTATCAATGTGATCAACACTGAACGCCAATAAATAAAACCATATGTGATTCTCGGTTCGATAAAAAAAATATAGTTTAAAATATCTCGAAGATACGGTTTTGTCAGTAAGGCACTAAAAAGTACAAAATAATGTAATTTTCTTAAAATAAAATAGATTTTGTTCAATGACTATGCAAAAAAGTGTGATTTGCTTTTTCGTTTCTTTGAGAAGCATGTACGCTTAATTAATTTCGACATTACATTATTTTGTACTTTTTAGTGCGTTACTGACAAAAGCTTGTTTTCTAGTTTTTTTTAAACTATAAATTATTTTTTAGCTTTTACACGCTTTACTGGACTCATCAAAACAAAACAGATTAGCCCAAACTTTAGGTTCGATGGTACTATATTATTTATTGAACTCGTCAAAACAAACTAAATGAACATCGGTACCATTTGGTACCATCGAGCTGTTCAGATCAATTCGGTGGTACCAAATTATGTATTAGACTAGTCCAAACAAACCAAATGAGCCCAAACAAGAGAGGTTTACTAGCTGGGACCATGTGTAGAATTTCGTATCATCGAGCTCGGTGGTGCCAAATTGAATTATTATCTGAATTAGACATAGTTACAAAATTTTAAATCCATTCAGTTAAAAGTAGGTTAAAATCGATCGGTACCATTCATTACCATCGATCAGCCCGATGGTACCAAATTATTATATTATCGTCCGAATTATGTAGGCTTGAAAATTTTCAAATCTTCACAACATTTAAAAGTAGGTTAAAATAGATCGGTACCATTTGGAACCATCGATCAGCTCGATGGTAGCAAATTATTATATTATCATCCGAATTATATACGCTTATACAATTTCAAAGCGATACAACAATAAAATCAGACGTAGGTTAAAATCGACTTCCTAATAACAAGCAAATAACAATTAAAACATCCATAAATTTCCTTTACCCGGAATTTCCCTCGTTGTGAATCTTTCATTTTATTAGGAATAGTGAAGTGTGACTCAATTTATTTCAGTCCATAGTCATTTAGCAGCACATATATACTGTCTTTTCAAACACTTTTTTCGGAGCCATTTTGTTCCATCATATTGGATTCCTATCAATATTTTATCAGTTTATACTTATGCCACACTTAATTTTTGGGCATAATTTAAAATCAATTCAATAAGTAATTTTTACATTGACACACACCCCTATTTTGAACTCGTACCAGTTTATCCCATATTACCACAGTACTTATTGCACACAATTTGAAATCAGTCTATTAAATAGTTTTTCAAGCTGAATTTTTAAATAATTTATTAAGCCGCCATTTTGTTCCGCCGGCGCCGTCTTAGATTCGTACCAAAATTTTAAAAGTTGAAACGTACGTACCCTTTTACGAGTGAAGTAAAAACATTATTAGACGTTTTTTACATTCTAAGTAGGTAATATGAGGCCCACATAACAAATTTGATTATTTTTAGACAAAAAAATATTGAATGAAAAAATAATCCCTGCAATTAAGACTTTCAGTTTCCGAATCTCGAAATCAGTTTACAGTTTCGAAAATCCCGGGATAAAAAACGCAATCTCGAAAAGTCCCTACATTTAATAACGCGATGCCACGGAAGAATAATTTCCACAACTTCACTTTTATTGTCGGGGCTCACAAAATACGTACCCCATTAGTACAACTATAGTGTATTTAGAGCTGTATTTGCATCTCTCTTAAAGTTTTTACAAATTATTATTATATGTCGGAAACTATATAACATTTAAAAAAACACTTATCTTCTTATGTCCTTGGCAAATCTAAAAAAGCTATGAGATTAGACTTTTCTAGAAGTGTTCATAATTTGATATTATTTTTTATAATAATATCTGGTCTTTAAATATTTAAATTTAATTTATACTTTACTTCGGCGGCCGGTGCTTCGAAGAACAAAAAACGCCGACACTGCACGCGACTACGTCTGAAATTATTGTGCCAGTCTCAGGCCGACCCAACGTTGCTGAGTTGATAGATTTTCCGCCCAAATTGAGGTTATGCGATGATTTGCGCGCCGAACGGAAGTAAGGTATCTGTCATCCAAAAAATTAATAGCAATTTACTCAATATAAGAGCAGATTATTGGACCCTAAGAACTAAACGTATAATTCTCGTAGCCAATAAAAACGGTTTTGATATCATTTAACATTCTGGTATTCCTGGAAATACGGAAGCGGACACACTTGCGGCATTGGTAGGATCTTAAATGTTCCTAAAACTATGGATACTGATTGTTTTGAGATATATAATAAAATTAAAACAAAGCTTACTGTAAAGTTTAAGCAAAGATGGAGTAAACTTGGGCTAAATAAGAAATACGTCCGACACCTTTCCATCAAAAAAGTGGTTTTCCTTAGTCCCCTTTATAGATCGTAGACATATTACTACTATTATAAGAATGCGACGTTGTTTAACTGTTAAATTATTTAATCACATCTTTTTCGAGTGCCCGATTAATGTCTCAGATATTAGCAAAACCCTCCAGTGAATCAATCAAATGCATAATTCATTTTCTTAAATTTAATAAAATAAAACTGTGATGCTCAATTTATAATAATCCAAATATCCTGTTCCTAGGTGTGTATGTCTACAGTTTGTTTCCATTCCTGTGTTGTATTGTCCTAACAGTAGCCCAAATTGAGGTTATATTTTATGCGATGATATAGATGCGCGCCGTGATCGTCACATAATGGAGCTGGCGAGTAAGGTATCTGTATTAATCTGTGACAGCAGATTCTGGGTGGTTTGCCGTTTTAGTCATTTGTTAAATAGTTTATGTGAATTCCGGAATTCTTTTGTTAGAGGAAAAGGGACTAAAGTTTGAATTACCTCAGTTACGAGTAAGAACAGATACGAAAAGAAAAGGTGTGATTTATTATTTGTTTTTCCTTTTTAACGTGTGTGAAGATAGAATAGATAGTTCAACATGGCCTCAAAGAGTTCAAATATTAAACGACAGAGGCGCGAATGTAAATTCACCACCACACACACAAATCATTTTGTTTGCATTTCCCCTTAACCCCCCCCTCGGTCGTACTCTACGACGCCCACAGACTGTCCAGCATTTAGTTAAAAGAAATATGTTACAACCTAAAATAATATTAAAATGAGAAATAAATTTGAATATATATATATATATATATATATATATATATATATATATATATATATATATATATATAGATTATTCTCTTTTTCGCCTGTATTTGCATTATTGACGTTCTCAAACTTTTTGGGTTAATTTAAGCGGTACGGTGCTTCCCATGATGACGGTTTTCTGACATGCTCCTTATCTGCGTTCACCATTGTGTCAATAACCATCCGTTTCTTGCTTCAGCGGTCTTTTATGTTGTACCCTGGCTGATTGATGATGGAACCTTACTGGATTTCCGGATGTTCTAGACCTGACTGCTCAACGCAACTAGACTTCAGGCTGTTCTAGCCCTGGCTGCTCTTGTAACTTTTTGTCCGAGAGGCTAACTGTTTTGAGGGCTTTCTAATTGTTGTGGGATTTCTGCTTCTGAGTCTAAGTGGTAGACTTAAAATATTCCAAGGAATCACTTCTCTTTAATATTTACTCGACATTTAGTAGTACATTGACATAATGGTGAAATGAAGAAAAATTCAGATAGCCACCAAGGGATAGCACCGTATTGTAATTTAACCCGAAGAACGAAAAAAGAAAGTTACTAAAGAAAATATGCAAGAATGACAAGACAGAAATGAAGCAAGAAGTACAAAGTTATTTGATAAAGGTAAACGCAAATGATATATATATATATATATATATATATATATATATATATATATATATATATATATATATATATATATATATATATTGTAACAAGCATTTTGACATGCTCGTTACAATTAGTTAAACTTAATCAAATTTTCTATTATATTTCATAAAAGTCGACATTTGAAAAGGTTTCTTTAAATAATATAAATATTTTATTTTATTGGTGGGGTCGTATAATTGAGATTTTAGCCTGTTTGTGAGGTCGTAGTTTTTTTATGAATCTGTCAATAAAACCAATTGAAGTGAGAAAGGCGTCCTCTTTTCTTAACTTGAATCTATAGAGGTCAGATCTTGTAATAAAGCCAGATCATCAGGCTTTTATTCTTTCATTTTTTCTTACTTTCTTTAATTCTTTCTCTACTTTTCACCCCTTCTTGGATTTTTATGATGGCCATCTTTTGAACAACCTATAAAATGTGAAATTTGGATTCAGAGAAAAGCAGCACTAAGGTAGCTTAGCAGTTTTTTTTGGTGGAGACTCCTGTCAATTCCTGGAATCTGTGATCCATTTTGCGGTGGAGGATTCTGCCTGCAGATATAAGTGTCGGATTGGGAATTTTACTTGGGAACACTCCGTGGTAATTGACCACTTTGCTGTGAAGCGTTATAGAGGCTCTGACTGCGGACTCTCTGGAATATCCACTTTTAATTGCAAGCTAAGTACCTTTTGTAATATATTTTTGCCTTGTGTTGTGATTTTGAAACGTTGAAATTCCAACTTTTTTCGCTTTTGTAATATATTTTTTTGGCTTATATTTAGACTACATATGTAATATATTTTTGCATTTTTCTTCAAAATTTAAATAATATTATACCTGTAAAATTATATTTTGCAAAAATTTTGAAATTCGGAAAAAAATAAGTAAATTTCCAGATTTTGTAAAGTTACTTATCTTTAGTGTCTAAATTTATTATATCTTTATTACCTCTACTATATTTTAAGTACTCTGTATAATATTTTTCTAAAGCACATTACTTCTTAAGAGTTAATATTGGTCTCTTTTGAAATTTAATTAGGTACATAATTATTAATTATAAGGTCCTTTGGAAATTGAAATATTTATCTTCAAATTAAATTTAAATTTGTCATTTTGGTAAAAATAGTTTAACATTAAGTATAAAAAAAATACACTCTTGATTGAGTGATAATTTTTAGGCCTATCAAGCATAATTTTGGGAATTTGTTTAAAATCAGTAAAAAGTCAATTATTTATTTTATACTTGTTAGTTATAATTTTCTCTTTAGCTAGTTAAACATTTGGAATTTATGCTTAAACTTTAACACAAGATCATAGATATCTTATTTGTATCTTGCCGTCGAAAAACGAGCTTGATTATTGCACTGATTGCCAAAAAGGTGAATGCCTTATAATTCAGTTTTTGTTAATTAGTAGTTCATAGTAAGATATTTTTGTGTGATTAATTATCTTCATTTCTCGAATACCTTTATTAAATTTACCTACCTATTTACTTAAAAATCCAGTACTTACCTTTATACATTTAATTTTTTTAAATACAAGTTAAAATTAAATATAAATATAAATAAAGTTTCTCTAAAGTGCATTGATTTTCTGATTACTGTTGCTTATTGACTAATAGAAATTAGTGTTCTTATATTAATATTTCTATCTAGTTAATTTTATTTTTGGGCTTTTCAGTTAATCGATATCATTTGCACAGCATTGTTTGTTCTAAAATTCATTAAAACAAGTTTAATTATTTTATAAATATACTTTGTATACGTTTTCTTCTCCAACACAAATTTAATACAGATTCTCTAGAATGCCTTGATGTGACGGTAACTGGGCTTATCGACAATAGAAATTGGTGTTATTGTGTAATGATTTCTATATTTCAAGTTGATTGTATTTGCGGGCTTATAGTTACTTCATTGTCAATTGCAAGATATTTCAAAATTTAAATATATATTAATTCTTAATTTATTTTCAATAATAATTAATTTTCCTTAATAATGTTATCTCTCATCTCTATCTTAATACTAAAATTAATTTTCAGTAATAAAATTTCTTAATCTTAATAAAATACTTAACATATATTTTAATTACGATTCCTTACATTTTGTTTAAGGCATCATTTTAAAACACCTACAGTTATTTTCTTATTATATGGCTTTCAGACATATGTAAGGGTAACTGCTGTTCTTATATTGTACCTTACTTTCTTCAGGGCTTATCATTTTCAGTTACATTTATTTGATTGTTGCTCTCTTTTGATTATAAGGTATATTTGATTAATGTAACTGCTAATGTAGATCATTACTGGTAATATTATTTTATCTTTTAATTAAACTTTTCTAAATTTCATTTTTGAGCATCACATGGACTACTAAGTTTTCTAAATTTACTTTATGACTTACCTTTTAGTGCATCTGCAAAGGTAAAGCAGATTTTATTTATGCTTGTCTATTTCTGAAAAAATAAAGCAGATTGGTTGTGCCAATATAGGACATCTTTTTTCATACCTCTTTTCTTCTATCTTTTGGTTATCTAGACCTAGCGCCCATTTTAAAATCTTTATCTAAAATATCGAACTCACACCCCTCGTGCCTCCGCATTAGCATTATACTGAGCAGCTAGAGGCAAACTAAAGAAATAAAATATTGTTTATAAAACTGAAAAACTTTTAATTAATAATAACAAAATAAAACACAAATAAAAACAATTAAACTTTTATATATATCCCTACGTTTGACCTTTCAAATACAATTACTCTAAAATAAAATGTGTTTGAAGTAAAGTATTTCAAATGTCAAAAAGTATTCGAATTACTTTTTCCAAGTTTTCTTAAAGTACTGACAGCTCTGTTCTGAGGTCCCTAAAATTGAGGCCAAAGGGAACTAAGAATACCTAGTCTGGACCAACGGCACCTCTCCAGATATTTATCGATTGACAATGTCGGTGCAACGTTTTCGTATACTTTCGGATACTACTTCGTTTTATTCGATTCGACGCAAATTAGATAAATTGGCACCAATAAGAGAACTGTTCGAATAGTTTGTAACGAATTGCAAAAGAAGACATTTCTTTCAAAATTTAGTGATTCTAACTATTTGCCCAAATTGATACGCCAGAGATTTTGTGAAATATGCGGGATATAACTACCTTCGCGAGGGTAAATCCAAAGCCTGCCGAGTATCCCGCTGACATGAAGGACGCTGAATGCTGTGCCGATTCATAAACAGAAGTGGTGCAGTTTCAAGAACAAACAAACATCCGAGCGTCATAATTTTTTGAGCGATGAAATGAGGCCTGCAAGATTCTACTCGGCCTGCGTCAGCTACGAACCTAACACCTCTCTTTTGCAGCGTAAATAGGGTGTTTTGGAGATATTGACTACATACTCCCCAAAAAGGTATGCCATAATGTCTGAGGTGAGATTCAAACAGTGCAAAATAGACTGCCCGTGCCACCGTTGAACCAAGCTCGTCTCCCACAGTCCTAACCGTATAGCATAGCGATAAAAGTTTCTTGCCCAATCCCACAATGTAATCCTCAAAACACAGTTCACTATTGACATATAAACCCAGAAACTCTATGACAGTTCTCGCATGGAGCAGATTGCCTTCAAACGCCAAGTCATCCATGTCACATCTAAACCCTACAATACTAGTTTTTTCTACGTTAAAGGAAAGACGATTAGAATTGCACCACTTCCTAATTTCCAAAACATCATTACTAATGTTTTGTTTCAGCTGACTAACATTATTATGGCGTCAAACCACTGAAATATCGTCGGCAAACAGCGTGAATTTACTACTGATTTTTACTTGAAGTAGGTCATTTATATAAATTAAGATTAAAATAAATCCCAGGACAGACCCCTGAGGAACCCCACAATCAATATTTAGAGACGAAGACCGACAACCAGCAACAGCCACCACCTGGCTACGGCCCGAAAGATAGGAGGCGAACCAGACAAGCGCACAGCCCCTGAATCCATTATGCTGAAGCTTTGACAACAGTATTCCGTGGTCCACGCAGGCAAACGCTTTTGACAGATCACAGAATACAGCTGCCACCGCCTCTCCTTGATTTATATTAGTGTAAACACTCTCCAAAAAGCTAAATGTGGTGTCATATGTTCCCTTTGCCTTTTGAAAACCAAACTGATTATAGAAAATTAGGTTAAGAGACGCTAGGTAGTTTCAAACTCCCTGATTTACAATTTTTTCTATTAATTTAGAGAGAGTGGATAATAAAGAAATGGGTCGATAGTTTGAAGGCTCCTCATAAACATCACCCTTACGTATAGGAATTACTATTGCTGATGTCAACCAAGAAGGAAAAGTTCCGTTAATCCGAGAGTGATTAATTGTGGCAGCAAAACTATCCAGAGAAATTCCTGATAACCTCTGGCCTATGAGTGGGATGAAAGTAGAAAGAAAGAGGAGAAAAAAGATCTCCAAAATAAAAGAGTGGATCAATATCGAATGACAATCCCTGTGTCAAACAAGCCGCAATGCTATAATAATGTTTATTAAGCTTGTCACGGTCAATGTCAACAATAGAACTTTTAAGACCAGATCTGTTTCACATCTCATTTACAATAGACCAACTCTCCCTTTGTTTATTTTTAGCCTTAGAAAGCCTATTTTCATAGTACAGTTTTTTGCAGAACGTATTAGCTTACGATACACATTACGACAAGAGAAAATATTTATGTTAAAAGTGCAAAATATGTTTACGCATACAACACGTGACAGTTACATGTGCAAGATGTTATGAACATAAACCCCCGATTGCACAAAACTTAATTGCTGTTTAGAATATTTAACCGAGCTTTTGGATTTGACAAGTTGCTTACAGAAATCTAGGAACACGCTGTCAATTTTGACATTCGGTTAAACATTCTAAACTTTAATGGAGCTTTCTGCAACCGGCCGTAAGTACTTTTTCATTTTTTACAAATGTATTTTCGATTTTTATTTTGTTCTGGTTTCATTACATATTTATTTTTTAATGTATTTCGGAGTTTATATTATTGTTTGTATTTATTATAACAGTCTTTAATGAATTACGAAGTTATATTTATACATACATTTTACAATATTATACCCATAAATATGTTTCGGTCTAGCAAACGGACGTCAAAGTTTGTGCGACTAGTACGCACGTCACTACCCAAGGGTTAAAGATTAATATCTTTCTCCTATATTAAATATGTGTGAAATTTATTTAAGGATCGTATACTGTATAGTCGAAGCCTTTAGCTAATATACTTAATCCCTAATGTTTCTGTTTTTTACTGATTTTCTGCCCCATAAAATACAAAAATGTGTACCCAACCTATAACACTAATAATAGATAAAAGTATTAGCTTAGATACAAGAACTCACTTATAATAAATTATTTTTAAAAAATTAGATCAAATTCGGATAGACAGATAATTTCTATGAAATCGTCTTGTTTTATTTTTTAAATTATTTTTTATAGTCAAAATTTCGTTGAGAAATGCTCAAAAATGATGATAATTATACAGCCGTAGTTCCTTTAAAAAGCTTTTTTAATAAAAAATAAAACAAGACGATTCTGATGAAATTATTTAAAAAATCTTTTCTTCCAAAAAGAACTTCTCAAATAACAATATTTTTCAGTTCTCGTGTTTAAGTCAAGAAATCAAATTATTTCGCCTCTGTAAACTAGCACCACCACAGGTTCGATGCGGCTAACACCACTTGCACTATGTATTATATTTTAGGGCATTGAATTGCTGAAATTATTGCTGTCGGGAATTATTTGTGTTTATTTTAAAAATTATTTTATAATATAGAAACATAGCTAGACTAAAAGTGTTAATAAAATCTTAACTTCTGAGAATTTCAAATACAAAATGTTACAATAGTGCTTTATCGTAAAGTAAGTGAAAACGGGTATTTTTATATATCATTATAACCGTGGAGTTAAGGTTACAATAAATTTGCGGGTTTCGTAGAAAATTAGTAAATCACGAGAGTTATTGACATAACCTCGTTAACTCAAATCTTTCTTGGTTTCTTTCAATATGGAGTCGGCTGCCAATTTTTTGCTTTCAGCGCCATTCTCTGCAGCAAGTGTTCTCCGTAAATTGTTGAAGAGTACTATTATTTTGTATCTTTTAAAAGCCACATTGTTTCCGCTATCAAAGGGTTAACTCCAAGGACGTCTAATGTTGTCGACGTTTTTTTCCTTTCAAAGCGACGCCGGATTTGCGCACTCCTGTGGAGCTTTCTGGTCACCGCGCGACCTTTGGACTTATTAGATAAGCCTGTCCAGAGGAAGAAATCACCATTCCCATATCCCCTAGGACTCTCCGCCTCACAGCGATTGGCTCATTATTTAAGACGTTCCCCCAGTTATGTTTCCACAACGGTCGTTGAACTGTCCGGGAGCCTAACGGGGCACGTGTGTTTAGCTCGGTGATGCGAGCGGGAGTCAACTGAAATCTTAAAACTAAACTATATAATAATAGGAATTACGAATGTTTCTTTCTACTGGTCGGGGTGGCACAACGTAACAAGATCACTCTTTCGTTTCGAAATAATGTTGGTCATTTCATCATGTAATTAATAAGGGCTTCTTATATTTGTGGATTTATAAATTGAAAATTGTGGCAAGTATAATTATTTTAAAGAAAAGAAAACATATTTGCATATGGTAGAAAAGCACACTTGTGAGATGTTATATTGCCCCTTAATACTACAAATTTTGATAATATATGTTCTTATAAATAAAAAAACAATAAATGTAATTCAGACCGTTTTTATATAATCGAACTGGGTACCATTATCACTGATGACTCTTCTGGGGCCTCCGTATCTTAGTATAATTTCATCGGTCAGACAGCGCGCACATGCTTCGGAGGTTGCATTACGTAGAGAGAACATTTCTGTCCATCGACTTGAAACATCTTCGATGATGAAGATCCATTTATATCCGTCCGGAATCTTTGGAAGTGGTCCGAAAAGGTCAACAGAAACAACTTCAAATCTCTGGGACTGACTTGGAGTCCGTAAGGTTTTAGGTTAGCAGCTTTAAATCTCTGGCTCTTAGCAATAGATTCCAAGCCAATAGTATCTACGAGCTATTTGGTATTTTCACTCCATAGTGTCCTGCAGTTTCGGAATCATGGTATTATTTCAAGAATTCATGGTCTTGTTGCCACTTGTTGAGGCTCTTCTTCGGCGATGTCGGAATTATATGGACATAATACGCCATTGACCATTATGTACCTCATTCTGACCAGTTTTAAAACTCGACACCAGTAGCAGAAAATGTATTGGACATTTATGATTTTCTTTAGAACGGGATCCGCTAACTGTTCAGCTCGAATATCGCCGGCTTGTTTGGTAGGTAAGTCTACACTGATAACATTGATACACTCGTCTGATTCGTCTCTTGGCGGCCTAGATAAAGTCTCTGCAACAACATTCTTTCTTCCACAAATACCATCAATTTATATATCATAAGCCTGTAAGCTTAAGGCCCATCGAGTTAGAAGACCAGTGGGTGTTTTAAAGACATGACCCATCTTAAGGGCTGATGATCGCTCTGTACAAGAATTGTTGCATTTCCTAAATATTCTCTGAACTTCTCGACTGACCATACGACAGCAAGGGCTTCTCGTTCTGTGGCACTGTAATTGTGTTCTCCTTCCTGGAGTAAACATGATCCCAGAGCGTAACTACTAGCATTAGTACGCAGAATGTAGGGTAAACGGGAATCTGCCTGTCGAAAAATAGGAGCGGTACTTAACAAAATTTTCAATTGATTGTGGGAGTTTTTAGTGTTTTCCCCACTCCCACTTTGCATTCCTGCGGGTTAAAACCGATAAAGGCCTGAATATTTCAACAAACTTGTCAATGAAGCGCCTGAACCATGAATAAGTCTGTAGGAAAATAAGTAGTTGTTTGACATTCTTATAAGAAGATATTTTCATTATTCCTAATACTTTGTCATCATCGGAATATATTCCAGCCGGGGAAATAATATGACCAAGGTATTTCACTAAGACACAACAGAAGGAACATTTTGTTCGATTTAATTTTAACTTGTATAAGTTAAGACTTTTCTCAAGTCGAAATTAAAAGAAATAACGATTAAGTCATCTACGTATACTAGCACGAAAATATCGGGAAGGCCAGATCGAAATCGTAAAGTAAGCCAAAGGGCATGCGGATATATCTAAAGGTACCAAAAAGGGGTAATGAAAGCAGTTTTATCTGTCAGAAGGTTTGACGTTGACTTGATGGTTGTCACTTTTAAGATCATGTAACTAGTCTTTTTTGCTTCATGTAGAAGATCGACTATCCTAGATAGGGTATTTCTGGGATTTTGTAACAGCGTTCAACTTTCTGTAGTCTACTGCCAGTCGAATTCCTCCGTCTTTTTTAGTAGAAGAATCACTGGAGCTGCGAAGAGAGCATTCCTCTATAGCATCGGTTTCTAAAAACTGGTCCAATTCTGTTTTGAGTTGTTTCTTGGGTTCAGACATTCTATAAGGCGGTACAGCAATTAGGTTATCATCGAGGAGAACAATTGACTGTTCTGCATAAGGCGTCTGTTCATTGCTAGGTTTAAATACAGTAGAGTTGTCCGATAATACTTTGTTGCGCTGCTGTTTTTCGATATTTTGCAAGAAAAGACCTTTGTCGCCTCGTAGCGAAACTTTTGTTAATTCTATTGTCAAATCGGTAGGTCTAAAACATCGTTTTCTGCAATGGTAGAGAACATGTGGCTGTTCACCGAAGTAGTATGAATCAGAAGGTATATTGCTCGGGGGTTGAAAGTAAAAAAGTAGTTTTAACTTTTCTTTGTATACCATCGGCAAGTCTCATGTTAAAATATGGTATCATTTTATGAGGTATATTTTCTTTTAATAATATCTGCCTCAAGAAGAACGTGCAATACTGGATTTCGCACCTTTGTCCACGTAGGCATAACCATTATGGTTTGATATTGTTATTCTAACTAGTGGTCGAAAGTAAGCATAATTTTGACAATTGTAAAAAAACTCAATCGTCATAATAGTAGTCTTAGGAACACTGTTTTCGGAACACGTAGGACAGTTTCTACGAATAAATTCCGGAGCGCCGCAATCGTAACACGAAATAGTTTGTTTAATTCAACACACTCGCAACGTCAGATTTGTTATCATTCGGGCAGACGCGTCACTTGTTTCCGCAGATTTATTTTGATATTTTAATTTTCGACATTCGTCTTTCACGTGATCAATATTTTTGCAGTAAGAACAAGGTTTTCTGTATTTATTTATAAACACGATACTGTGGTTTGCTAGGTTTATCGTGGCTTATCTGAGTACAGTCCTTATAAATTTCAATCGCGTCGATAAATGCGTTAACGTTCAATTCTTTTATACCATCAAATCTCGAACTACATTTCGCGGAATTTCCGTTAGAAACAGGCTGTGTTTAACACCTTGTCCATCTGTACAACGAGACAACAATTCTTGAAATTGTTCATTTATTAGACACGTTTGTAATGTAACCATTACGTTTCTCATCGTTTTAAAGTGGTTCGCACGTTCAACGTTGAACTCAAATATATTATCGGGTACTCTGTTGAATGGTTTGTTTTATTAACCAGTATTTTCATTGCTTCCAAGAAATTCTAAAATTCCATACGTCAATATTCCCGCTCAAAAGTTAAAATTTGACGTTATGTTGTCAACCCTTCATCATTTCTACTCGGACCAGATGGGACTTTGCTAAATCAGCCAATGCTAGTTCTCACAGCTGATTGATGTTCGAAGGGTGATACCACATAACTAATACTTACTATACATCGAATTATTTCAGGTATTGGCTTAAATTTTATTATTTTCGTCGAATATCAGAAGGTGATCTTGCTGATCCAAGAAGTCTGTATCTACTCCGTTTAAAGAAACATTTATCAGTAAATATGTACCTGGTCACTTGTTTTTAGTCCTACGTTGTAATGATTAAAAAATAGTCGGATTAATATTGTCCTATGCCTGTAGAAGCCACTTGTTTGATTCAAACCACTTTTTAACTATGAAAACTTGAAAAAATCGGGCGGCACAATGTCACAAAACATGACTTTTTCCAGCTTCTAGTCGCGAATACTTTTTCTACGACCCCACGTTGGGCGCCAATTATAACCGTGCAGTGATGGTTACTATAAATTTGTGGGTTGTCTTAGAAAATTGATAAAAGAGTGTTTTGAAGTCACTTTATTGACATAACCTCGTGACCCAAATCTTAAAACAGAACTATATAATAATAAGGATAACGAATAATGTTTCTTTCTATTGGTCGGGGTGACACAACGTAACAAGATCACTCTTTCGTTTCAAAATAACATTGGTCATTTCATCATGTAATTGATAAGGGCTTCTCATATTTGTGGATTTATAAATTGAAAATTGTGGCGAATATAATTATTTTGAAGAAAAGCAAACATATTTGCATATGGTAGAAAAGCACACTTGTAATATGTTATATTGCCCCTTAATACTACAAATAATAACATAAATGTAATTCAGAAATTGAAGCCATTACACCTGTTTGGTTAAAGTTATGTTATTTGCTTCAGAGTTTGAGAAGTACGGCAGTGATGCGGCGCGAAAAGTTTCGTCGTCAATGGCCTCAAGAATTTCTTCTTTTGCAATACCAAAATGTGTTTACGCGCTCTGGAGAGTGCCGGCAAAGTACAAAAGTATTTACGGAAGAAAGGAAGGTGGGGCAGTTTTCCACTTAATATTTTTGGAGAAATAAGAATAGATATGATTTGATATAAATATTTTTTGGGTCATTTTTTAACTACCTAATAATAGGTAAAGTTTACTGTACTGGTTTACAAATTTTTATAATGAATACTTTAAATAAATACACTAATTTAAAAAATTGTTTTGTATTTTTTTCTGAAAGAAGCACTTTCCATTCTTGTAAGACAGTATTATCAAATTTGGATCCAATGTTTCGTATTTGCGACGATACGAGTTTATTCAACAACTGTTATAATGTCAATTTTTCAACGTCAAAATTAGTTCAAAATCCGGCTTATTTGTAAGTCTTGAGGAGTTATTTTACAAAACTAGAACCGTATAATATTATGTTATTATTAAACCCTGACAGCGAAAACTCCAAACTAGTTTATATTTATACAGAAAAACCAAATTTTGCTCTTGCCAGAATGCAAGGCCCCAAATATTTTGTCTCAAAAAATAATTGAAAGAGGGCACACACATCTCGAAAATATATATTTCATAAATAACATATTTGTATTTTCTTTTCTCAATAAATTTGGAATGATTTTAGACATTTTCTCCAAATTCGGTATGCTTATTTTATTTAAAGATAGATAATAAGTTTTGATGACTTTTAAGCAATATTCGGCTCTCGGGGATGAGATGGGGAAATTAAAATGTATGTACATTCCCCTAGTTTTTCGAAATCTGATGATATAAGAACAAATTGGGTTGTATATATTTTTAAGGTTTTCTAGAAGTTATGTAATTCAATTTTACCAATAATTTAAAGTTATTTTTTACTTTTTAGTTTCCTGTGCATAAGTCACTTTTTTACGTATATTGTAATTTTATAAATATCAAGGAAACAAAAGAACTTTAAATGGCATATTTGCTATGGGATTAAGCAATTCTTTAGAAATATGTAATTACAGATGTAACGGGTACCCTGTCTATAGTACTTACTAAACTTGAATGCATCAGATTTTGCAGACGGAACTTATTGATCGTAGTGGACAGGACAAATATCTAAACTTTTTTTTTTAATTTAACTCTATCTACATATTTGTATTGCTTTCGATTATCCTTGACATTTTTATGGTCCCTTAGTATTAAATATTTACTTCACTTATTTTAAAGATGTATATATTTTAGAAAGATATACATTTTTTGTAAAAAGCACCAAAAAGGTTAAATATTTTTTGTTAAGTTAACTAGCTATGCAAAAAATATGAGCATTTTTTTAAGTGTAACCATTTATCTCTTTTTATTACTTGCGATTACTTCTGCTAATATTTGGTAGTCCCATATTATCAAAATTTAATTCTGCTTATTTTTTAAGATATGCCAACACGTCAGTTTTTGTAAAAAGTACAGGAACGGTCATATATTACTGTAACTTCTAGGCTTAAATATAAAAGTAACCCCTATATTGATTATATCTGATTCGATGTGACATGAGTTACATTGCCAAGTTTATCGGTTTCCCAGAAAACTATTTAATTAATGTGTAACCCCACATCCGTCTATTCCGTTTAAGAGTTGCGTTGTTATTATGACCCTCGTCATATCTTTATAGAGCTTATATTATATTATATAACCAAGCCTACTAAAATTAGATACAATAAGTAATCTCATGAAGGAATGTACTACATTGTGCGATAACAATATTATTACGGGTTCCGAAGAAAATAAGTACACCGATAACTAGCTATGAAACCCCTAACAATATTACAAATAATTTATAATATTAAATTTCTATTTTACCTATTTTTGAACATAATTCTTCCCAGTTTGCAAATATCACCAGTGGTTCGCAATGATATTTATCAGGATAATTGAAAGCATTTTTTTTTCTTGTCCTTTGGTGACATGGAGATTTGTTAATATGAGGCTATAATGATGTTGGCATAATTATTCGTGAACAATAAAAATAGGTATATAAAAGTATTTACTAACTTTAATATTTGTAAATAAACTTATTATAATTTACAGATGCATTTAAATTAAATAGAACAAGTTAGATATTTTCCGGTAGGTTCACGTTTTAAAACATGAATTCTTTCGTGAAGTTTGTCCGAAACCTTTTTACTGCTGTAGTATCCCTACTTTACGGCGGATCGGTGAAACCGTTTTAAACGAGTGGCTCTCTTAGACGTTTCGCGCGCTTAAACGTAATGTAGGACTCTTAATGGACCTGTGCAAGCCAAAGCACGCGAACAAAATAATTCCCTCGATTTCAGTAACCGTTCTAGAACCTTACATAGGTATGTGTGCATTATAAACAGATCCGGAACCACATTTGACATAATTCCACGGAAGTTTATGATTTGTATGTTTAAAAAAAATGAATTTGGAGGCGGACTTTTTTATAGGTAACACGAAATTAAAATTTATTTCGAGTTATATTGAGGAATTATATTTTATTTCGAGATAGCTAACGCGAAATTAATATTTGTTTCGTGATATGCCACAAAACAACCTTAATTTTGTGAGCATAAATAAAATAAATCGATAATTTCCAACATGGGTCATCAAAAAATTTTTAAGAGAGTGGGACATTTATCAATACCCAAAAAAATGCGACTCTTGGTCTCATACATTTTTAAAACCTGGTCCGACTGCAGGCATAAGAGCGCTCCACCTTGTTTTACTATATCTTAATGATTTCGCGTATCCAGTACCAATATCTTCCCAAAAATCTTTCAGTACTTCCACTACAGTGTAAATGTAAAAGAATGAATACATTTTCACAATAATAACTTTCTACTAAATTAGAGTTTGATTGGAGGATTTGAACTGCATTAATTTTACGTTTTTTTAATCGTTTTTTGATCAGATTTTACTAATAAAGTTGGTATTTTAATTATTTGTATTTATTTTTGACAAAATTGGTGAATGTAAAAAACGCCTATATACTGTTTCAGTCTATTCCGTTTTCTTCTCAAAAATGTATGATCACTTTACATATGAGCGTTATGAGCCCAGTTTGCAGGTAAAAACTATTATCACATGTTGTAACTACAAGTTCCTCTATTAAAATCAATATTAAATATCAAAAAATAATTTTTCTTGGAATTATTATAAAATTGGTCCATGGACGCGTTCACAATTTTTACATTTTTCTTTTGACAGATGCTAGAGAAAGAAAAAATTAACTAAAATTCCTGATTGATTTATCTCATAAACTATCACATTTAAGAAAAAATCATCCAGACCATTCTTGTTATCCTCACCTTCATTTTTTATATTTACATATTTGCTCCAGTGGCGGCTCGCGGGTGAAAAAGTAAGTGAAATGCAAATGAAGCAAGAAAATAATATCGTAATAATTTTTTTTTCCAGAACTTTTTTTATATGTGGAAGGGGTAGAATATTTTTTACGACTTACCTTCATAGTAGCAAATTTATTTATAACATCCTCATAAAATGGATGAGTTGCCCTAATCTCCTCCAGACATTCCTTTTGAATTGAAATATTGCCTAGAAAAGTAAGTCTTTTTTGAGATATAATATTGTATTTCTTAAACAAGTTTTTACCCGTTTGAGGCAAGAAAAACTTCTTTCCACTGAAGCACTGTCGACGGTATTGTCAAAATAAAGGAAAACATTTTATATGCTTTGGTTAAAATATCCTCATTTTCATTAATTTTTTTCACTTGCTCTTGCAGCGATATATTCCAATTACTGTCATTGGCAAAAATAAGACCAAGCTCATTTTTAAATCGTTGACTTTTTGAAAATATTTCCCCATATTACTGTAACAAATTTTCAAACGGGTCAGTCGGAAAATTTAAACTATATTCGGAAAATTTAGCAGAATCTGCCAAACATAAAAATGTAAGTTTTTCAGAGTCTTGAAAGTTTAGTGTCATTTCCATTAAAATATGGTCCAATATTTCATAAAAAAGGGTTCTATACATAGCCCTAATTTCTTCAGGTGAAAGCTTAGCAAGCTCACGTTTGTAATGATTTATTTCTGTAATAGAATTTGCTTTATCAAACATGGTATTAAAAAAAATGTTCATTTTATACTGGATATGCAAAAATGAATGTCAAACGATTTTTTTTGAAGAACGCAACTTGAACAATCACATTTACTAACTTCGAATTTGAAGACCAACAAGTTTCTGTAATTGTTGGTATACGCCTCGTAGATGCAAGAGCATACGTTCGTTTGGCTAATTGATGAAAAAATGAGGGAATATAATAAGGCTTGCAAAAAATTCGACACTTAGAAATATTTTTAAACTTTGCTGCATCAGAACAAATACAGCCTGCGGCGCTTTTTCTTTTTTTTGAAGGCCATTTAGATAGCCAGACATCACACTTACGCCTCGTAACATTGCCCTATTAATTTATGTTTATAGTCAAATTGGTTCAAAATTTGATCCAATAGAGAATATACAGGGTGTTTCTTAAATGAGTGTCAATATTTAAGGATGTGATTCTACATGAAAAATTAATGATAGTCTGCTATATAAACTCTGTTCCAAAAATGCTTCGTTTCGGAGATATAGGGTGTTAAACTTTTAATTTTTTTTGGTTATTTTCATAGAATTCATGCATTTATAGAGATAATTCTTTCACATTTGGTACACAATATACTATAAACAATATCTACAAAACTGTTATAAAAGATTTGAGAAAAATCTACAGGGTGTTGGTATTCTCCGGATCATAACCCCTTTTACTGCTCCAAACTTTTTACTGCGACGCCACTGGCTCCTTTTACTTAAACAATCAGATTCCTCGTCCTGTTCCCTAACTTTTTTGGCTCTTCAAAATTTTGATATTTCGTACCGTCTAGAAGTTATGAGACAAAATATCGGAATTTTTTCAATTTTACAAGCAAATGCATGCTATGCACGAATGAACGTTTTGCTAAATAACTTCTAAACGGTAAAAAATATCGATTTTTTGGTAGAGACCAAAGAGTTAGGAAACAGAATGGAGATTTAGGTTTTTGATGT
Source organism: Kuschelorhynchus macadamiae (assembly GCA_030620095.1). NCBI lineage: Eukaryota > Metazoa > Arthropoda > Insecta > Coleoptera > Curculionidae > Kuschelorhynchus > Kuschelorhynchus macadamiae. Next base: position 61,371 of record JAUTXW010002739.1, on the reverse strand, counting down.
GATGAAATTGTAACACCCTGTATCTCCGAAACGAAGCATTTTTGGAACAGAGTTTATATAGCAAACTATCATTAATTTTTCATGTAGAATCATTTCCTTAAATATTGACACTCAATTAAGAAACACCCTGTATATTCTCCGACGTTCTATCGGAGCTGAAATTATAAAATCCTAAGAATCTCTCGACTACTGAACCTTCTGAATTAACGTATCTTAAAATTATGAGGCACTGGGAGGTTTGCATAATATCAGTGGTGTTATCCACTCGCACAGAAAAAAAAACGTGTGTTCATTATTTCATTTTTTACGTGATCATTTTAATAATCAGAAATGCATTCAATTAAATTCAATTAATAATTAATTATTTCGTTTTGAATAGTTTTCGAGTCATCAGTAAAAACATTTTTAATTTTTTTGTGATGATCTTTTAGTTCTTGGGAACTGAATTAACGTATCTTAAAATTATGGGGCGGCCCTGGGAGATATGCGTAATATCAGTGGTGTCATCCACTTGCACAAAAAAAACCGTGTGTTCATTATTTCATTTTTTACATGATCATTTAAATAATCAGAAATGCATTCAATTAAATTCAATTAATTAATAATTAATTATTTCGTTTTGAATAGTTTTCGAGTCACCAGTAAAAACATTTTTATTTTTTTTGCGATAATTCTTTAGTTCTTGGGAACTTCTCGATATTAATAAACCTAAAAGCTTTTTAAAATTTCCCCTAGTTATTGACTCGCTGCTCTCATCATGGGCGCGAAAGACGAACTCTTGTTTTACAAGGTACAAAACTGCGTCAATTACCAAGCACGTAAATCGTATATTTAATGGGACGTTAAAATGTATTTTATATAGTTTAGCATTTTCTTTTAACCTGTCAGATATAGTGCTTTGATTTTTTACAAATGTTTTTAGCATTAATTCGCATTTTAAATGCTCCGCCGAGTCTTCATGTTTATGTAAAGACCTTCATATATTTAACATACCTGCAAATCCTTTCTTATTCCACACTGAATATTTATTGAAAAATAATAAACAAGGTCAGCAAAACAATTTTTGTAATATTTGACTACTACATAACCATTTGTACGCTGAAAACCAGGTTGACGATAAAAACTCTGATCTTGTTCCTTCCATCGATTAAATGGAGTTTCCAACAAAATGCAAACCACATCCGTGATCGGATTCATCAATAATGTAAATCAATAAACTCGACACCAAATAAAGTTGCAACAACACCATAAATAAATATAACACAATACAGTCAAGTACACTGAAAAGGAACTAACCGGTTGCAGCGAAATACGCGAAAATAAAAGTAAACAATCACCCCAAAGTGAACGACACGTGGGTGTAATGTACTAAGTTAGCAATTCGCTGAGAGCGTTGTATGGCGCTGGTTAACATTAATATTCCATGCAGTCGGCGTCATCGCATACGCGTTGTCATGGCAACGTAGTAAGAAAATCGTAAACTAAACATAGCCCCTCCAGCAAAGTCGAAGCGGTTTGCGCCACTGTTATAGTTGTTATAAAAAAGTTCGATTGAAGGTTTTAAAAAGACATGCCGCCAGCGGTCAAGTAAAATATTTATTCAAGATGTACAGTTTATTTTTTGCCAATTAGGTGAATAAATGAATGTAAAAACTTAAATTTTAAGAGATATATAATAAATATAGTTAGGATGTTCTGAATAGCCGCCACTGATTTGCTCTCTGCAATATTTTGACGGATATTGACAAAAAACGGATTTTTTCAGTTTGTCTGCAATATTTTCTCTTGCACTGACAAAGGGTTTAGAAATGTGAACTTTGGCTAGTTCAAAATATTTCTGAAAAAGCTAGTATAAAAATGTCATGCTTTATGAAGTACGAGTTAAAAACAGGATCTAGAAGCAGAGCCAATACAAAACTGCCCATCAGCGGTTACTGGAATTTTGCTTTCGTAAATCATATAAAAAAGGAAAATATTTTTAATGTTTGGGGGGAGGTCCAGATCCCAAGGGCTCCCACCGACTATGTGCCTGGGATATTGGTAATGGTAAGCAACTATTTATGAAGCAAAATAGGGAGAAATTCAATTTTACCCTTGAGGCCTCTTAAAAATCGGATTCTCTACTTTTACAAAATGTATTAAGAGGTCTGATAACCTGCCTTATGTACCCAGATGTCATGAGAATGATATGAGATGATAATATATCAAAATAAATCTAAGAAATGTAACATTTAAAAAAAAATAATTTTTTGAAGATGTAAATTAAAATGCTCACTTGGGACAATTTTTAACCTTTGACTGGTACTAATAATTACCAGATTAATAATAGGAATTTTAATTTGAGCTTACAAGTTGGGTTATAAACAATCATATAGAATTAGTTATAATTTTTTGTGCCCTGCCCCAAACTAGGCTTATGAATTCAAACTTGAGACTTTTTAGAAGCTACACACTGGCTACGTGCCTGGCTACACATTAACATAAGACAAAGAAATGTATTTTGAAAAAATTTACAAGAAATGCATACATTCATATATCAAAATAAATTAATTTGATGCAGGTAAAATTTCTTTATTTAAACATTGTCCGTAACAAAATATTGCTTACAACAATAAACAAAACATAGGACTATAACACAAGAGTAAAAAATAATAAACTCATATGCATTTATACTTATACTGATTATAGGGATAAAATAAGCAAAAAACATACATCAACCTTAATACATTTGCACTAGTTATTTACACTTGTAGTTAAAAAAAAATGTTCAGTTGCCTCAATTCCACCCATTATTCATGTAAAAAAGAGTGCAAATAATGTAGGTATGCAACTTTAAATATATTGCTAAAAAGATAAGTCCAAACATAAGACATTTGTCCTAAGTTTGGGGCCTTATGTAGTTTTTGCAAAAAAAAAATAAGCATTATCAAGTGACAAGCAACAAAATAATGTGCTATGCACAAACTCTAACATATTCAAAGTTCACATAGATATTCTACTCAAAATTGCATACAAATTTATTCACATTTATACTGATGTAGAAATCAAGGTAATTAATATTAGAGATGCCAGTAAAGCATCTAAAGCAGCTCGTGGGGATGACCTTCAATTTTTAAAATATATAAAAAAACAATAAAAAAAGTCGACCTCACTTTCAGAGGAATATCCCGCCAAGGTCCTCAATTTACGCATATATATTATTTCACCTTTATTCTGTTTCATTCTGAGGCCCCTGCCTGCTGATTCTGAGATCCCTAAAGTTGTGAGGCAACCACTACCAAGAAGTGAGAGCAGAGTGATTGGCATAATGTCAATTATATATCAGCTGTATATGGATTTTTTTACTTTGACTTATTAAGTTTCATGTTGAAGATTGTGGACCTTTTAGATTTTCAGTCATCTGTAGCGTAAGCCAGAATATTGAGAATTGACTGTAGTTTCTGAGGGGTTGCTCACTTTCTTTGGATTGCTCCTATTATCTCTGACTTGCAAAAAACTTGGTAAAGGTAACAACTCTACTCCATTCATTCACTAAATTGCTCCGTGTGCAAGTGCAACATATAAAACCTAAGTCTATGCATGTAGAGAGAGAGAAATTAACTTTTTTAATAACAAAACAGAGTTTATTAATATTGGTATTATAAGTTTCAACTTATAAACTCAAAACTTAATTACATATTTTATGTTGATCATGTCTGCACCCAGCCTTGCTTGTATGAAATTTTATCATAATATCTGCATTGACTGCACTAAAATAACTTAATTTTTATGACTTTTGGAACATGTCGAATAGTTAATGATACTCTAGTTTCTCTTTTCAGTTGTTCCTTTAAAGCATATTTTATAATACAATTTTCTAGATTTGCACACCCAGCAACATTATCAGCAGTAATTTCTCTAATGAAATGTAAATAGTTTGTGTACATATCATCCTTTACAATTACTAAGCTACATCTCTCTAATATTAAATCACAAATTTTATCTCGTTTTTCATTATTTTCACAGAATTCCAGAACTGTATGCGAACCACAGGTTATTGTAGTTACAATTGGTAAAAACAATGGTCCATCGGTATGAGGCATAATTCCTTGACCAGGTAAATATTCATTAACAAGAACATGATTTGGTTTCCTATCAAAAATATTTAGATACGCAATTTTATCTACATACGGTTGTAACCATGGTGGTATTTTTTCAGGAATCATTCCTTTTTCATGTGGGACGCCTCCATAGTCTTGCAGTCTACGATTACTAAGGTAAGTCCACTTTGGTTTAGGTACAGAGTAGACATGTTTTAAAATATGTTTTTCTTCCTGTTGCGTTATGAAATTTGGAATGTAGTATATTGTTGGAGGTATGCTTGACACCTTAAAATTTGAGAGATCCATCATTATTCATTTCTTAAAAAAACTTATTTCCATATATTCCCAATAATCAAAAACAAAAGTTGGTTGTTTTGTTAGATTAATCTGTAGTCTTCAGCATTATTAAGCAGTCGGTCAAATACACTCGTTAATTGAAGGCGTCCACAAACTACTATACAAATTTCGTGTACCGTGAAGGCATCTGTCTTTGCATTTTACAAAAAAAAGTTATTTGTTGGATTTTTGAATTATCTTCAGTGTTGCCAATACAACACGAGCAAATTCCCCTCCCTCCTAAGAAAACAAAAATACCCGATTTTACCCATATAAATTAACATTTTACCCGCACATTTATTTTAGTTCTAGTTTGATTCAAATTACTTTATTTTTGTCTGTGAGATCGATGAGGCGACAAGCGACGATAAATAAGAATCTAAAGCATGGAACACAACACAATTTACACAATGAAAGTTTTAAAACGATGCGTGCTATGCATCGATACATATCACCGTATATCGACACCATTTGATCCGTAATATTTCCCTAATATATTAATATTGGCGTACCTAGCGTGAAATCGAAATTCTGGCTGGGTATTAAAAATTCTAATATTAAGTTGTAAATTACAGATTTCTAAAAGAGTTACAGGTGTCCAAAATTTTGAAATTATAGTTAATAGGGGGAAATGCGGACGGGGGACTAAGAGACAGCGGTGAAAGCGTCAATTAAGTTGATGTCTGGGAATGTTTTGAATAATCTATGTACAAATTTTTTGTAAAAAGTTAAATACAAGTTTCTCCAAATTTACGATTTTTTTTCTAATGTAGTTTGCATTTATACAGGATGTTTAGTTTTTATGAAATCAACATCAACTTTGGTTTCTTAATTGTAACACCCTGTATATTATACTTCCATCAAATGGGCCTCTTCTTGCTACTTATAAATATATCAGGTTTGATACCTTTACCTCGAGAAATTTGACAAGAAGGCAATGTGTTAGAGAGAGACGGAAAACATTCTTCTACATAGTGGGTCACTGAGAATACCTTGCTTCTTATGGCCCGGTTTTTCACAAATTATTCAGGTGTCTTTAAAGATAGAGGTTGATACCTTTATCTCCTATATTTATAATCGGCAAGAAGAGGTCAATTTGATGAATGTATAATATACAGAATGTTGTATTTAAACTATCAAAGTTGATGTTGATTTCACAAAAACTATACACTCTGTGTATCTTTAAACTACACTAAAAAAATCCCTATAATTAAAAAAAAATCTTAATCTTAATCTTTTTTTCTTTCTAGGAAATATGAAAGTTAATGTGGGGGTACATTTACAACCAAAACCCTGTATTTATTTTGCACTGATAAAATTACTAAGTATTTATAAATTTTAACCTCTTTTTTAAATTATTGATATTCAAAAATTCAGATTTTACCGACGTTTAAAACGCTAAAAAATGACGGGAAAAGTTTCTGTTTGAAGTCAAAGCCTTTTTAAGTCTTAAGCCTGGATTATAGATTGGAAACGTTGCATCTTTCGTCGCCGTTTGCGCTGCCCTTGAAGTTTACTTAACGTAAAGCAATGAGTACGATTATATTTTTTCTCCATCCGTTTCAGTATCCGTAGCCGTCGAAAAGATGGCTATTTTTAACTTTGAGGGAAGCGTAAATCGACGTTTGCGTTAAGCTGCAACCAATGAAATTGCTGGATTTTAGAGTGCCTTTCAAAACGTTCATCCTTCGTAATAAATTTGACATTAATATATACACATAACATCCTCTTCCATTTAAAAAAACCGCTTGGGGACATTGTCCTTTAATTTTAAGAAAATCTAGGTAGGAGTTTTGAGTATTTCTACCTCAACTAACAAGCCGAATTCTCCACCTTTTTGAGGCCTTCTCTTCAACAACTTTACAGCTGCGGCACACATTAATTTGTCTAGTCTAGTCTTTACTAGGCATCATTACTATGGTTTTGGTCCATAAACTTAAAAATAAGTAAGACAAAGTTGCATTACACAAAAAGGCGATACATATAAACAAAAAAGTAAAGTTAGTTCCACAGGCGACGCAAAGAGCAAACGTTTTCAATCTATAAGTCGGGTAGTGACGGGCTAAAAAACAACGTTTACGTTAGCTCAAAGGGACGACGTAAGAAGTAAACTTTTTCAATATATAACCCAGGCTTTACTATTTAATAATGGCGTAAATTTTCGGTTTAACTAATAAAAATAAATTGGATATAAACGTGCTTGCGAAAAAAATCGTTTCAAAAATTGTAATAAAGATAAAAATAAAACAACTTTTGGTATTCTAATCTTTCGTCAAAGAATATCTGGTATAAGTACTCTGCTTGCTTCTTTTAAAATCAAGGAGATTCCATTATTTGGGATTTCTTAAAAATAATACATTTAATCGCCTATGTAGGCAACATTTCTAAATGTGGGTTTATAAAGAAAATAAAATAAAATAATATAAAAAAAATAAGGAGATCAATACAAGCTACTGCCATAAGGCGTATCTACACCGAAATAAAATAAGAGATGGACAACTTTCATCTTCTTAAATTATGTAACTGTTATTTTCTGTTTAAATCACCTCCGAATCCATATTCCTTATATTATTTCTTGTATAAACACACCTTAACTTTTTTTGTAAAATTATAATACTCCGGTTCGAAAATGCTATATTCCGAGTATCGATTCTTTTTAACACGGTTTCTTCCTATACCGTTAGTTATCGATCCGAAATATGGATACTCACCCTTTTTTATATCACAAATATATATTTTCTTTTTCGTTTTGGTTGGTCAGTTTTTACACAAAACAAATACGGAAGCATGGTTGGGTTCCTCACGTATCAAACTAGGGTTGACATAATTTAAAATATAAAGTACATAACGGACAGAAAACTAAGTGTTTGTAATTTCTAAATGTATTAATTCATTATGATTATTATATCATCATCCCTTGCGGAACTCATGCGGATAGTTAAGAATAAATAAGTGCATGGGGGACCGTTGCAGTGCACATTTTTTATACTTAAACTAGACTTATAATTAATAAAAATGTGGAATTGGTTAGGTGTGTTGCAAAGGAAGAGCGTAAATTCTGGGTCTATATTAAAAATATTCTGACGAAATAACTGATCATTTAACGGCTAACTACTTAGCTGCCAAATGTCAAATCCGCCAAGCCGTTTTCAAACGAATTTTAGAAAACTGTGAATGGGTTATCAAAAAGCCTATCTGAAATATGAAAGTCTCAAATTTCGAAAATCAATATCTTCAAATCTTCGTCCATCATCATGCCATACGATAACAGTTGAGACACAATGGACCTCCCGTTAACGTTTAATGTAAAAACGAAACTTAAAAAAGAAGTACATATTTGTAGTACAAATGGGTGATAAATTTTGACGTTGAAACACTGGCGGCTCCTCTATTAGGTCATATGGTCAATGACACCCCAATAAATATTTCCAAACAGAAAATTACTTTTAAATTTGGAAATTCCTTCTATTATTCTAAGCGTGTAAAGTCGTTGAACGTTCATTTGATTTTTGTGCACTCGCCCTATCGATGCCTCGCGCAGGGTTCTCCGGAGGTTTCGTTTCGTTGAATCACGAGGTTGACGGCCCGCGTTGACCTCGAGATTATAAACGGAGACGAGTTTTTCCCGAGTATTCCCAATCGAATTCGCATAGGGGCGCATAGGTAATATACGGCTTGCGTTGGCAAATTTTGGGTCAAAATTATTTTATTTTCAAGACTTGTTTGTTGATTTTGTAGTTTAAATTAATTGAAAAAATTAATGTTTTAAATAATGGTAACCACAGTGGTTTAGAATCTTAAGACTTCGAATGCCGCCAGTGATCTAAACTTTGAGAATCGTCTCGAATTAAGGCCAGTTGTCGACTTTTGCCGGAACTTAAAATTCGACAGATCAGTAAAGACAAAAAGAAAAAAGGAAACCGTTATTTTGATAAAAATATGTATAATTTGTGTGACTGAATATGCGGTGGGGAAGGGATAAGGGCATTTTATTGTTTCGTGTCTATAATTTTTTCAAATGACTCTTTGTGGTGTACAATATAAATATATATATATATATATATATATATATATATATATATATATATATATATATATATATATATATATATATATATATATATATATATATATATATATATATATATATATATATATATATATATATATATATATATATATATATATATATATATATATATATATATATATATATATATATATATATATATATATATATATATATATATATATATATATCGACCACCCTGAAAAGTTGACAACGAGCCGCCACTGCGTTGGAACTAAATATAAACGTTTATAACCTATATTTCAAAAAAGCGTTTTTATTTCGAATATTTTTCGAATAACAATAGTCATCAACATAAAACACAACATCAAGAAAAATTCCATATTCGGCCAACAGACATTTCGCAGAGAAGAAGTAAATTGGCTGCCTTTGTATCTTTTTCGGTGGATTTTTTCTAGGCCAAATTAGCTCTGATGAGAAACTGGTGACCTTCACATTCTGCCAATGCTTTAGTCTTAAATCGAATATTTCGGGATGATCTTTCTAGCCCCTCAAAATCAGACACTTCCCTCTAACTCAAATCTTCACTAAAAGAAGCAGCATAAAATAACATAGTAACAACTTTCTAGCCCCTCAGATTATTAAGGCACGTTTTTTTTCAATTTTCCATAAAAAGATGTACGGGAGTTTAGAGTTATCCCAATGTTACCAAAATTGACTCAAATCTTCACTAAAAAAAGCAGCATAAAATAGTTAAGTATTCACCAATATTAACCATAGAGTTGAGAGGAGATGCAGTCAGAGAGCGACAAAAATTCAGCCAAGACCCTCTCTTTTCCACTGTTACTATAAACAATTACCAATTCAGTGTTGTAAAGTTTGCTAGGCCCTATTAACTATTTTGCAAATCTTTTCTTATTTTATTTTATATTATAGTAGTAAAAGGTTGATGTGTTTTTAAAAAAACGTTTGTTGATGGAATTTGTAAGATATGGGACAATATCTCTGAAATTATTAAAATTCAGGTACAGATAACGAAACATACCTAACCGTTTAAATTCATATATATTATCTTAATTGCATTTTCTTAAATGTAGATATACATACAGATTTATACAGGATATCGAAAACAATCCAATTGTGAAAAACACAAAGTAGGTTAAATTCGAAAAAAGTTAGTTTCAGTTAAATGTAAGTTTGGGATGCTACAAATTAAAGTAAAACATATCGGGGGTTTCCTAATAAATTGCAAATACTTTCTGAAACCATAAATTTTCTAAATAGATTTCTTTTCAGATAACCAGTCTACACATAACGAACAAAGATGTAAAACACTTTTACGAAGTTTTTTCCACAATTGTTGTTATTTACAAAATTAAACTTAAAAATCGGAACTTTCTATATTTGACATTGATTTACTTTATAACAACACCTTGTGGAAAAAACCTAATACTAGTTCACATCTTTATTTGTCATACTTAAACTGGATATCTAAAAAATGGGATTCAAAAAATATACACTTTCACAAAGTAATGTTTTACCTTTTTTGAGTATTATATATGTTTACTCTACAATTCATTCCAAAATTTAGTTTTAACCTTTGAATAAATAGACAACAGGAAAGAGCCCCATGCATTATTTTAAATTAGCAGGCTTTTGACGGAACTACGGCATTTTTGGGACCTTATTTTTCTGATGTTTACCTTTATTTGTTTTCTGATGTTTAAGTTTATTTATTCAATGGTTTTAACTGATGAACTAATTTTGTTCTAATCTAAGCCCCTCATGCAGTTAAAACTTCCACCCTCAATTTTTCGGACTGCTTTATGAACGTACGAGTAGCTCCGTTTCTAGAATTTTATTTGGTAGAAAATTCTACGCTAATATAAAGAATAATATAAGTTTTTAAACTACACATATTCTTATTGCTGGCCGTACTTAACTTTTGATAATTAAAATTATATGTTCATTTGGTAACCTTAAAAAGAAAATCGTGCCGAAATTTCATTAAAATAAGTTTTGACCACCATATTTAAATTTGTCATATTTTACTTGACCTTAAACCATTGTGTTCTAAATTTATTTATTATGAAACTAGCATTATTATCAGTTTTTGAAAATTAACTCATGTTCTTTTTTACTGAACTAAAAACCTTTATAATAAAAATGTTAATACAAAAAAATTGGTGGTCATATTGGATACGCTACGGGTGTCCAGAAACTCTCCCTACAAATATTAAAGAATGATTTTCCAACAAAAAAAAATGCCTGTAAAGATTGATTCAAAAATGATTCGTTGCCGAAATACAGGGTGTTAAATATTTTTGAATGTACTTTAAAGTTTTTGAAAATCGAAAATTTTACAAGAAAACCCCCAAACATTTTTTTTAATAAAAAAAGTAAAAATAATTTAGTTTTTCTTTAACGAAGCATTTTTGAATGCATTTTTTTCTTATTTTTTGTTCTTCTTAAGGTTTGTCGGGAGAGTTTTTGGACACCCGCCATTTATTTTGCTTATATTTTCTTTATTTTATATTATGTTAGATATTTTTCAGTAATTTGGAAAACTTTGGTCAAATACGCTTTTCTATAATTTTTTTGTTATATTGGGATGGGTATGAAAAAAACATGCTTTTCAGCATATAGCGACCCTGAAAGGCAAAAATATTTAGAAACTAAGTAAATCTACTGATTTTGCCAGAAAATATTTTATTTTCTAATTAATCTTTGGTGGCTTCAGTGTGAATTTGTGGGGTTACGTCGACTAAGAATTTTGTCAAACTTTCTGTTGGTCTTGTGTAAGCTTTTGTAAGTTTTTCAAAAAATTTAACTATTTTAAGTGATTTTTTAAGTTTTAAAATATACTGGGGCGGAAAATTAGTAGAAAATTGTAAAATACTGTATAGTTTCTAGAGTTAAGTTTAGAAAAGGCGGTTTTTCAGGTAAGGCAACTTTATTGGGGTCACCGGCGTGCAGACCGCGGTTGACTTGATATGTAACAAAAATAAGAAAGAACTTAAAAATGAAAAAAAGAAGGAATATGTATCCCAGCTCCAAAACAAGGTATTTACCGGTTATTTAAATGTCAAATGATAACCTTTACAAGGCTCTGCTTATGACGTCATTACCTAAAGACTAAACATAACCAACTCCACTTGAATATTTGGTCACAGATAATGAACTATATACTACGTAACGTTAGTATACAGTTCATTGGTCACAGATTAATTCTGTGATTTTGTATTAATAACCGGAAAATATCGGTAGATTGCTTGAAAATTGAAATTGTTTTAATACTTTTTAACCTCAAAATTTTATGACCTTAAACTACATTGTTTATAAAAATATTTAATTTCTTTAGTTTGATACCGAATTCATAATGATTTAATCGTTAAAGAAATGTACCCTGTTTGTTCTGTTTTTTGTCGGCGAAGTTCGGTGTATTCTCGCCATTTTAGGTTTTTTTGCGTAAGCGCAGTTAATTTTAAATTAAAAAATGAATCCAGTTCAATTAATATTTTTGATAGGAATACGAAAACCTTACAGAGGCAAAGAGCCGCACTAGCTGAAGATGTTAACTTGTACGATTACCTTAAAGATGAAATTGGTTTTAGGCTTGCTGATCGGGTGTATGACATAAAACGAAAATTTAAGTTAGCTGCTGATATTGGTTTGTAATAAATATAACTTCACCAAATATTACTTAACTTTATTGCTTTTATCTTAGGTTGTAACAGAGGGTATGTTTCAAAGCACATATCTCCTGACTCTGTTGAGGAACTAATAGTATGTGACGTAAGTCAAAAGAATCTTGATATGGTTCCGGTTATGGAAGGAATTAAAGTAAGGAAATTAGTTTTGGATGAAGAAAATATTCAGGTAAGCATTTCATATATTTATTTATTTTATGGGTGACCCCCATTAATTGTAAAGTTTGGCACATGAATCTGAGTCTATGAAAAGAATGTGAGTAACTATGGAAACGGTGCAATGCTCATTCGTGGTTGGCTACAACTCTGTATATCCATGGAAACGGCCTGCTTTTGACATAAAGTACACCACACAGATCTAAAACATCGACAAAAGGGGGAGGTATGTCAAAAGCAAGACGTTTCCATGGATACACAGAGTTGTAGCCAACCGCGAATGATCATTGCACCATTTGCGTAGTTACTCACATTCTTTTCATAGACTCAGATTCGTGTGCCAAACTTTACCTCCCCCTTTAGTCGATGTTTTAGATCTGTGTGGTGTACTTTAGAATATGATTCTATATAAATTGGTGGCATAATGGTTTTTAAAATTATATATTTACTAACTAAAAACAAAATTAAATAAAATGTATGCTGCAATTCCAACTCCATTAAATTTCCAAAATCAACATAAGTAAAAAAACATATATCCACACATAAATCTAACCAAAATATTGGATTCCCAAATTTAAGACAAACTAAACTCTAATTGGAGTAAAAACTTTTTGTACTTTGCCATACTTATACTTAATATTTCTAGATTACATAAGTTGACAATGTTAAAATATCTATCTAGTGGCGACTGTGGACCATACAATGTTCTATGGAATTGTTCTCTGAACAAATTGTGTCTACGTAACAGACCCACAGAAACATCAAAAATGACCATTGGGAGCAATTCTGGGCATATATCATTGTGACTAACCTCATGGTTCTTGTATTTATTCCAGTCCTGGCCGGAATTATGATTTTTACCTAATGATATAATCAATTCTTTATTTTCGAGAATTGCATACTTAATCTTATTAATAAAGTAGTAATTAATAAAATCCAATTTGCCACAAGATTTTTCTAACACAGGTCACTCATTATTTTCACAATGGAAATACCCTCCCAATAATAATGAGTGAAAAAAACGTCGTAACATCAAATTATTGTTTACTGTTGCTCTGTTATTTTTATTAAATTTTTCCGGAAAGTGAAATCAAAAACATAAAATTTCTTGTTGGTGAGATTCTGTTCCCTGTGCTTTATGGCTGGATGTGTTTGCTGTGACTTTTCTTTGATTTTTGGTCAGTAATTTTACATTTGAGTTTTCTCTCGATTTCTCATCGGACTTTGAACTTTTGTTTTTGTCTTTGTTTTGATTGTCGGATGCCGACCACATTGCCGACTGCCAACGTCTAAATTGTCAAATTCTATCTGACAAGACAACCGACGTACGTCACAGGTTACTGACGGGATCCAGTGGATACCGACGTTGCCAGATCTACAATCAGCTGTTGCTACAGACAAGTGTTGCTATGGATATTGTGCTGCTACTATTTAGTGTTGCTATGGATATTGTGCTGCTACTATTTAGTGTTGCTACTTAAATCAAGATATTACTAACTATTTAATTACCTTGAATAATCGGAGAGATTCAGATAAGGATCTAAAATGTCAGATTCCAACATATGCTACAAATGTATGAGAGAATGCGTCTTCAGGGAGGATAAACAACGCCTGTTTGGATTCCCATGTGATATGTGCTTACGATTTGTCTGCGCAGATTGCACCAATGCCCAGGCACAGGAAGTCCGGGTAATTCCCAGCCTCACTAAAACACTAATACATCTGTGCCCAGATTGTCGGATTGATTTCAGAGGGCTTCCGGCCACTCTTAAGTCAATTAAGTCGATGCAGAGTGACGTTAGCAGTCTGATTGATCAACTTGGGAAGGTTGAAGCTAGGCTGGATTGCCATTCTACAACCAGCAGTATAGATTCCAAGCTTAAGCCTCTTGAGAAGAAAATCAAAGGCCTGGAGGATGAGTTACGGTCATCATTAAGGTCTCTGGAGGGCAAGGTTAAAGCTTTTCAAACACCAAAAAAGACTGATCAAGATCTTACCAAAATGTTTACTCTCATACAAGACATAGAGAAACATCTAAATGAACAGTCGGAACACATTGCTCTCAGGATGGACTCTGTTGTCAGTCCAATCAGAGATACAAATACCGAGCTTGTCAAGTTCTTCACCATCAGTAAAAATGACTCACCATCTGCTGCCAGTCTGCCAATTCCTCATACTTTAAAAACCAACATTAAGCCTAATGAGTTGTATTGAGCTAGAGAGTGCACCTTTGACTGTGGTAAAGGGATCTAGTACTGACAATACTGTTTTGTCAGCTTCAGAAGAACGCAAATGGTTTCACATAGATAATCTGGCTGAAAATACTACAGTGGAAGTATTGAAAGAATACTTAAACGTAAAACAAATCCACACCTTCTCTTGTGAAAAAATTCAGAGTAAACAAAACTATAAGGCTTCATTTAAGGTCTCCATAAAACCTAATCAAACTAACTTCCTTTGTAATGGTAGTATCTGGCCTGTGAATGTTTCTGTCAGACCCCACATTTTTAATTGGCAGAAAAACTCTCAACTTGGTCATGGGCGGCAGGTTGGTGAAGTCAATGATAAAAACAAAAACCTGAGGAATAACTATAACTTTCGAAAATATGGAAATCAGCGATGACGTAGCTAAACCCAATGATCCATCTCAAGCTCTGTGTCTTCTGAACTTTAACATCCGAAGTCTTAGGGCAAAGAACTCTGAGCTTGCTGTAGATGAAATTGGCAGAGTGACCATTGATGGTTGCTTTACTTTACTTTACTTTACTGAGTTTGAGTACAGCGCAGTGAAGGTCTTGCTTGCATCAATTAACACATATGTAGTGTGTCTGTACAGAGCACCATCATCAAATGTATTAAATTTTATTAATCTATTGTATGATTTAATGGTTGATTTATTCGATAAAAGCAGAAATGATAAGAATGCTTCATATATTGTATGTGGGGACTTTAATGTTAATTTTGATCCTTGTAAAAATAATATTCATGCAAACTGGATTGTGAACAATCTTATATCATTTGGTCTACAGTCTTGTATTAAGGACTATTCCAGGATTCATAACACATCAGCTACAATTATAGATAACATCTTTACAACATTTCAGCTTGAAAAAGTCAAGGTTTTGACTGTAGAGAGCAACTTGTCAGATCACTTCATGCAGTATGTTATATTACCTATAAAAACCTCAGTAAAAAGTACTAATAAGCAATATAAGTATATACACAACTTCAGAAAAGAGGCTAATATAATAAATTTTAAAAATTTCCTACAATATGAATCCTGGGATGATTTGGTAAGAGCAAACACTGATGCTAATGCTAAGTTTGATTTATTTATTGGTAAAATATTGTATATTATTAATAAGCTCTTCCCACAAGAGCTCATCAAATATTGTACTGATGGTTCTCGAGTATCATCTAATGCACACTGGCTTACTAATGACATTGTAAAGCAAGACGAAGATCTACGATTTTTATTTATGTGTTGTAAAAAATCAAATAGTGAGCAAATGTGGGGAAACTATAGGGTAAGGTTGAGGGAACATAGAGAACTCATTGCAAACAGTAAAAAAAATGTTTATTCACATATTTACAATAATTCCTCAAATAAGATGAAAGCTTCATGGAATATAATAAGTAATGAATTGGATTCCTCAGCTAAAAAGCCTTCATATCCAACTTTTTTCAAAAATATGAATGATAGTACTATTTATGACTACGGTCTTGCAGCTAAAGGGTTTAATGACTATTTCAGTGAGAGTATAAGGCAATTGTCTGGTAGTCAGTCGAGCAATCTTGGACTTAGTATGGGAACCTGTGACGAATCAATGTTTCTCCAGCCAGTTAATGAACTTGAGGTACACACATATCTAAGCTCAATCTCAAACAAGCACTCTGGTGGTATTGATTATATTCCTTGCTCGCTGTTGATAAAAGTGTCAGAGCATATATCTCCAGTCCTTACCTACCTAATAAATGAATCCTTTAAAGAAGGTATATTTCCCACTCAACTAAAACATCTATTATTCGACCTATACGCAAAAAGGGTAATATTAATAGAATAGATAACTATAGACCAATCTCACTTTTGACTGCATTCTCTAAGGTATATGAAAAAGCATTTTATGCTTTTTCATATATCTAGCCATAACTTCTTGAATAAAAATAGGATTATACCTAGTACTCAGTTTGGATTTCGAAGGGGCTGCTCAACGGCTGATGCTATTTTTTCCCTTGCTGGGGAACTCGTTCGGGCGTTGGATCAAGGTTGTGCCAATATGAGTGTTTTCTTTGATTTCTCTCGCTCCTTTTACTTGGTCAATCACTCTGTTTTATTATGTAAATTAGAACGTTATGGAGTGAGGGGTACTCCACTCAAATGGATTGAGACATACTTGTTTGACAGGAAACAAAAAGTCATACTGCTGGTGAATGGCCAGAAGTCTCAATCTGAATTAGCAGACGTTCCTACAGGTGTTCCACAGGGAAGTGTGCTGGGACCCTTATTATTCCTCGTCTATATTGCTGATATTGGTCAGTCAGCTTTGTTGGGCCCTAATATTATATATGCAGATGACATAACTTCTGTCATAACAGGTGTTTCTTTGGCTGAGATAAGGAGATTAGCGGAGGTCAGCATTGAGCAAATGCTTGATTATTGCAGATTGAACAATCTTGTCCTCAATTTACAAAAAACACTCTTAACGCTGTTCAGTACCCGTGCAAATGACACAAGTCTAAATCTAAATATATGTGGTAATGATATGGGCAATGTTAACACTGCTAAGTTCCTAGGCGTCATCATGGATTGTAACTTAAATTGGTCAGGTCATGTTGACTATATTCTTAAAAAACTTGCCACCCATTCGTTTGTCATTTGGAAACTAAGAGCAGTAGTTGATAGAAGCATACTAATGTCTTATTACTATGCCTACGTCTATTCCTTGTTAAATTATGCTATAGTAGCTTGGGGAAATTGCTTGAGAGTGAATGAGGTATTAGTTGCACAAAAGAGGATTATTCGAACAATCCTCTTCAAGGGATCAAGGGAATCTTGTCGTCTACTCTTCTCAAATCTTCAACTGTTGACAGTTGTATCAATTTATATACTTCAATGTGCCCTGTACATTCGTAAGAATCTTAACTCTTTTACTCTGGTTGATGACATGCCTCACTGCTATCCACTCAGAAATGGTTCCGACTTAAGACTACCGGCTGTTCGACTGACTGCAACTGCTAAAAGTTCCCTTGTAATGCCCTTAAAAATATATAATCACTTGCCGATTGAACTCAGACGAACTATAAATTTAAAATCTTTTAAAAGAATACTATTTGACTTGCTTTGTAGGGATCCCATTTACAGTTTGAATGAGTTTTTCTCTAGAAACTTTGTATGATCTTGAAATATTCTGACTTGTATTTTGTATTTGTATTTTAACTTTTACACTATTTTATTCACTTTTAACTTGATTAGGTATGTTGTAGTATTATTCTTAACCTATTATATTAAAATATGTATTTTACTTTTATAATCTTCGACGAAACACATGTCACACTGTGATCTGTTTGTGAATGAAGGAATTTGAATTTGAATTGGAATTTGAATTTGAAAAATATTCGGAAAGCCCTAATACGTACCATTTTTTAATAGCCTAATTAGAACCTTTTATATTGGCAGGTAAACAATTTTATTGTGGGACGTCTGAAATGGGTCCATTTTACAGCGGAAAAATTACCTAGACTGGGTTGTTTACAATATTAGACATAAAATAAAAGTTAAATCACTCTTCTGTTAAGTTTCGAATTGAGTGGTTCTCTGTGTATCGATAAGCAAGTGTATGTGAAGACGAGAATGTCGAGTCAAACGCGCCGAAGTTGCAAAATTTCTCTTGCCAAATTTTGTTATATTTGTGGAGAATTTCTGGTGTAATCACAAGCCAGGCCATTTTCCGAAAATGTAAAAAAGCCTACTTTAAATATTTTGGAGTGTTAATTGGGGATCAAGATAAGCGGTGGGTTCCCCATGTGTGCTGTGTTAGTTGTAGTGTATCATTGGTGCAGTGGATGAAGGGAAAGAGAAAAATTATGCCTTTAGCAGTTCCAATGATATGGTGAGAACCCACCAATCATTCTGACGATTGTTATTTTTGCCTGACAAAAACTGAAGGTTATTCCAAAGAGGGAAAGCACAATATAGAATATCCACATTTGCAATCTGCCATAAGACCTGTTCCACATAATGCAAATTTGCCAGTGCCGATTGCTCCTTTAAATTGGCAAGCTATTGATTTGGGAGATAATGGAGGTAACGCATCATCAGGCAGCTCAGAAGAACAGTGCACCGATCCCACTTTTACTACAGGTCCCAGTTCAGGCGAGCCACATTTGATTGTTCAAAGTGAATTAAATGATTTAGTATGTGATTTGGGGTTATCCAAGCAACAGTCAGAACTTCTGGGTTCCCGTCTTAAGTAATGGAATCTATTGGCCAAAGAAACAAAAATTACGAATTTCAGAAAAAGAAATGCTATGTTTTCTGAATTCTACAGTATGGAAAATTAGTTGTGCACGTGTACTGATATAGACAGTTTAATGCAGGAACTTGATATTGAAAATTCTCCCTGTGAGTGGCGCTTATTCATAGACTCATCTAAATATAGCTTAAAAGCTGTGTTATTGCATAATGGAAATTTAAAACCCTCTATACCAGTTGCCCATTCAGTTGCAATGAAAGAAAATTATGAAAATATGCTCATGATTTTATATAAAATAAACTACAATAGGTATAAATGGCAGATATGTGGGGACATAAAAGTTACAGCGATTTTAGTGGGACTTCAGGGGGATTTACAAAATATTGCTGTTTTCTTTGTTTATGGGACAGTCGTGCAATAAATCAGCCTTATGTAACAAAATTTTGGCCAGAAAGAAGCGAATTTGAACCGGGATCTCAAAATGTTAAATTTATACCTCTTGTTGATCCCAAAAATGTCCTTTTTTTCTCATCTTCACATTAAACTTGGGCTGATGAAAAACTTTGTGAAGGCTTTGAATAAAGATGGTGATGGATTTAAATACCTAAGACAAGTCTTTTCCCAGTTAAGTGATGCCAAATTAAAAGAAGGCATATGGCTCACAAATCAGAAAATTGCTGGACGATGTCAATTTTACGGAAAATCTTACCAGGCAGGAACTCAAAGCATGGAATTCATTTGTTAATGTAGTAAGAGGATTTTTAGGCACCAATATGGATGAAAATTATGAACAATTAGTTAATGAACACTTAGATGCCTATAAAGCCCTTGGTGCCAGAATGTCATTAAAAATTCACTTCCACCATTCCTATCTGTCATTTTTTCCTAAAAATTTGGAAGCTGTTAGTGTCTGTAGGTACTGTCGGTTTTTGAAGAGAGAAGATAGGACACCTCATAAACGGAAAAAATAAAGTTTAATTAGTGTTTTAAGTTAATATTTTTCTCATTTGCTTTTCTTTTAGATGTATGGTATGTTTAATAGGCGAAAACTGTAAACATAGTCAATAAACAAGGTTAAGAATTTTCTGAAATCATTTTTTCTATAGATATTAAGTATTGTAACATTCGATATGGTTCTACAACTCTAACAAGAAAACCCTACGTGCTACAACTTTCTATTTGTCATTTTCATATTTGGATAGGTCCATTCTATTAGAATATGCTATTCTGATTTGTGTTACAACAAAAAATTTTTTTTTTGTTGGCCAATGTTTTTTTTATATTACATGAATATAACAGGATTATCAGAAGGAGTATACAAAGTAAATTTACTTTAAATTTATATCTAATGCAAGAAACAAAAACTGTAAAATTCTAATAAAAACAGGAAATTAAAAACATAAAAAATGGATGAAAATAAAAAAAAGACAAATATGAATTATGCAAACCCATAAACAAATGGCTTAGTATAAGGTGTACAGGGTGGTCGAAATTGGTCTGTTTTAACAGAGAAAACCTATTTCCTGACTAGATAGAGCAAAACTGACTTAGGTGTCATGGGCTCTATTTCTGAGAAATGTTTAATGGCAAAAACCGCCTGCCGATATTTTCACTGCCAACTGAGATATAGGGCGTTTTTCAATTTTCGGCCATTTTGAAAATTGTCCATAACTTTTTTATTTTGCGGAATATTAACATTCTGCAAAGACATTCTAAAGGCACTTTTTTATGTGCAATCCAGTGGCGTACTCAGATTTTTTCTATAGTTGTCCGTTTTATCATAAATAGGCAAAACTTTTTTTTTTCAAATGGAAATCATAGTTGGCTATAAATTATAAAAAATGCTCGCGTTTAGCCCTTTTCAGTGATATAAAGTTGTAGGTACTTATTTTCAAAAATAACGAATATATTAGGTGTTTTTGGTTTACATCGAAGTAGGCCTTGGAATAATGACGCGCGTTCAATATTTTGAATATATTGCTGTCAGATTACTGTAGTCTGGTGTAATTATTGCGTTTTGGTGTTATCTTTATAAAGTTGTGTTAAGTTGCTGACAAAATATGTTTGAGAATTATGAAAAGTATGATATGTTAAAATGTTACATATTATCTAACGAAGTTCCTGAAGCAGCTAGTGAATTATATTTTAATACATTTCCCGAGCGACGTCAACCGGATAACCGAATTTATCAAACATTAAAAAGTAATTTAGTAAATTACGGAAGTTTTAAAAAGTTAAGAACAAGACATTATGAACTAAAGGAAGAAAAGGAAATCCAGCAGCTAAATATAATTGGTGAGGTATTAGATCATCCTGGCACCTCCTCTCGAACATTGGCTAATATAACGAATGTTCCAAAGACCACCGTTTTAAAAATACTCAAAAAACATAAATTCAAACCGTACAGAACGAGAAGAGTTCATCAACTCCGTGAAGGGGACGCCGCTAGAAGATTGAGATTTTGTCAGTGGTATGAGCAAAAATTCATGGAGAATGAGAATTTTCCATTAAATATTATTTGGAGTGATGAATCCAGAGTAGATACTTCTGGTATATTTAATAGATATAATTCATATCACTGGTCCACTGAAAATCCACACGTAGTTGTGCAACAAGACCGGCAAGGTCGGTGTGGATTCAATATATGGGTGGGGATATTCCGAGGAAGATTTGTGGGACCTTATTTTTACGATGGAAATTTAACTGCAGATGATTATGTAAATATTTTGCGCACATATATTGTCCCTTTGTTGGAAGACATACCTTTAGCTGATGCCAGAAATATCTACTATCAACAAGATGGTTGTCCCCCGCACAATGCAAGGATCACAACTGATCTTTTAAACTTCGAATTTCGAGAAAATTGGATTGGTACGTGGGGCCCCATACCTTGGCCTGCTAGGTCCTGTGACTTAACTCCCTTAGATTTTTTTTTGTGGGGAAGATTGAAGGACTTGATATTTAAAGGAAGAACCTTTCACACAAAAGAAGAATTGCAAGAGGCCACTAGGCAAGCTTTTGCATCTATTAGCCCAGTTGAACTAATAAATAGTTGCAACTTACGCAAAAGATGCTTAGTTTGTATTCAACAGGGAGGGGCTCAATTTGAACAACTTCTCTAAATATATTTATCAGAAACCTATCTAACTAAATACCTAGATTTTCATAATTATTTTTTATTTTCACTTGTAGCTGTAAATAGTAGTTTAGTTTGTTAATTTTGTTTAACTTTGCTATGTAAACAAAAAAAAATAAAAAAAATTAATAATAAATAATTAAAATAACGTTAGCTAGTGTTATTTAAAGTTGTGTTTAAGTTGCTAACAAACTATAAATCTTAACAATACATAATTGAGATATTGTCATCACAAATCAAAGCCTACTTCGATGTAAACCAACACTAACACCAACACCTAATATTTTCGTTATTTTTGAAAATAAGTACCTACAACTTTATATCAAAAAGGGCTAAACGAATTTTTTAAATTTATAGCCAACTATGATTTCCATTTGAAAAAAAAAAGTTTTGCCTATTTATGATAAAACGGACAACTATAGAAAAAATCTAAGTACGCCACTGGATTGCACATAAAAAAGTGCCTTTAGAATGTCTTTGCAGAATGTTAATATTCCGCAAAATAAAAAAGTTATGGACAATTTTCAAAATGGCCGAAAATTGAAAAACGCCCTATATCTCAGTTGGCAGTGAAAATATCGGCAGGCGGTTTTTGCCATTAAACATTTCTCAGAAATCGAGCCCATGACACCTAAGTCAGTTTTGCTCTATCTAGTCAGGAAATAGGTTTTCTCTGTTAAAACAGACCAATTTCGACCACCCGGTACATACATATTGCATTAAACATCTTATTAATTTATTCTTTTTTAACTAGAAAAAAAAGGTGAGTTTGCAATTTGTACATAGGGGAATCCCATAAACGACAAGTGGCAGCAGTCACAGCTTATTTGATAATCTTGCACACTCTCTCTTTCAGTAATGGCAATTATCACATTAGGTCAGTAGCATAGGCAATTGGATTATTTTTATTTTATTTCGATAACATATTTTTTTAGTTAAGCAGGTATAAGAACAATATTTTACAAAAAGACCGAGTGATTTAATTAGCTATTGAAATCAATGATTTAAGGTGGTGTGATGCTAATCGTTTTTCTTTCAACATTTCTAAGACTAACATTATGCATTTTGGCTGTTCGTTTGATGACGTCTATCTTGATAATGAACAGATTTTGATAAAATCAAATATTAAATTTTTGGGTGTAGCCATAGACACTAAGTTAACCTTTAAAGATCATATTTTGAAAGTGTGCAATAGTCTGGCATTGGGATGTTATGCCTTGAGAGTTGCATCGAACGAGTTGGATGAACACATTGCCAAATCAGTATATTCAGCCTTGATAGGATCCCATTTGCGTTATGGGATCTGCTTTTGGGGTAATTTGAGCCAATATCTGATAAACTCAGTTTTTGTTCTGCAAAAGAGGGCAGTGAGGTATATGTACGGTGTAAGTGGTAGAGATTCTTGTAAACCACTATTTATTAATTGTAAAATCCTAACTCTACCTTGTATTTTTATTTTCAAGACAGCTTGTATGATGTTTAAAAAATTTAAAAATCGACAGTATCATAATCATTATAATACAAGACAAATTGGAGCTCTGCTACTGCCCATATCTCACAATTTACAAGTTAAAAGCTCAATATTCTATACAGGTAGGAAGATATTCAACCACCTACCAGAGAGTGTGAGAACTTTGAATAATATTAAAACATTTAAATCTCTTAAATGCATATTACTCAAAAAAGCTTATTATGACCTTCTGGAATTTTTCAATGATGTATTATGAGTATGACACTGGATAGACTTCCTCATTCCAAATCTCTGTTTAATGTTCTTTATATTTAAGTGTGTATGTATATTTATATTATATTAGTGCTTCTGATGTGTGTGTTTTTTTTTGTAACTCGCTGTTTTTATTTCTTATTGTTATCTGTATATTTTTCTTGCTGCTTATTATATTTCTACCTTTGCCTTTGCAACAAGATTTTATCTTAAACAATAAAGCAATTTTTGACATTGACTTTGACTTTAAATCAATTAATTTTAATCAGAACCCTGGT
The DNA here is from genome assembly GCA_030620095.1 of Kuschelorhynchus macadamiae. Classification (NCBI taxonomy): domain Eukaryota; kingdom Metazoa; phylum Arthropoda; class Insecta; order Coleoptera; family Curculionidae; genus Kuschelorhynchus; species Kuschelorhynchus macadamiae. Next base: position 37,447 of record JAUTXW010002739.1, on the reverse strand, counting down.
TGAGGGAAAAAATATAATAATAACTATAATAGAATAAAACATTATTCCATTTTAACATGGAATTTACATTAGCATTACAAATAGAAATTATTTATTTTGGATTAAAAGGTCTGAGTCAGCATCCTGAATCGAAATTCAGGTGCTCTTGAGGTCTTGCCCTTAAATCTTACTAAATCCACTTTAAGGATCTAAGAGTAAAGAGAAAAAAATTAAATATATAACTATTTTACATCACTAATAATATGTTATAAGGAAAAGTGATAAACAAGAGTTAGTTTAGATACCATTTGTTTGACGAAGCTACAGTGTTAGACAAACACATTGCACAAGTTGGGAAAGTGAAAATCTAAAATAGTTTAAAGTATTTTACATACATTGTTGATAATGGATTTTCATCAAGTAACTGGTAAATTATTTAAAACCTTCTCCAAATTAAATGTGGTTCTTATGATGTTTCATCACTGGTCATCACAAGACATTTTTTTTATTATGTTACACCATCAGAAGTTTTAGAATTTGCACGAGTAGTAATTTTAATAAGAAATTTAGGTGCAACTGATGTGTATAATATAGCTTTGTATTAAGATATACTGTTATAATAGTATAGTATAAAAGTCCACTTTTAAAAATCTTTAATTAATGTGGTGGCTGGTATTTTTCCAGACTGTTTCAAGTTATCAATAGTGGTGCCCTTACTGAAGGGGTGGAGATGCTGATGAACATAAATTAACTTATTTTTCAGTCTCTAATCAACATTAAAGTAGAGGCTCAGCAAATTCTTTGAAACTAATGATTTATTAAACAAACATCAATTTGACTATAGAAAGAGATGTTCCACAATTCTGGCAGCCAGTGAGCATAGCATAGTTGGGTATTTTGAGCAGGAGCTTCAATCAGCTGTTACACTGTGTGAGCTGAACAAGGAATTCGACTATGTCAATCACCCCCTCCTATTACAAAAATTAGAAAGGTATGGTATAAGGGGTCAATCTCTAAATCTATTAGGCTCTTACGTAGAGGGGTGACTTCAGTGTGTGGAGATTGGTTGTCAGCATTTACAATATCTTCAGGTGAAGCATGGTGTTCCTGAGGGATCCGTTTTGGGCTCTGTTTTATTTGTTATTTATATTAATGACTTTTTCAGTTACATGTATTCTCATTTTTCTCTATATGCTGATGATTTGACAATACTCGTGTGTATTATCCAAAGAGCTTCGATTTGAATGAGCATATTAGAAATGCTATGGTGGTGGCTAATACCTAGTTTCCGTCGTATTATTTGAAGTGAAATCCAGAAAAATCACAAACAACATTTTCGAGTTCTGCAGGTGGGGATGATCGTCGACCAGTCAAAATTCTGGGTATTATGCTTGACAGTTCATTATCTTGGTCCAGTCATATAGATATGCTTTGTGGATAGCTATCAAGTATAGTTTTTCTATTAAGACAGCTTCTAAATAAATAGTTGACAACTGTCAAATGGTTTGCCAATACGATGGAGGGTGATAAATAAGTAAGATAGTCACCAGATGCAATAAACTCACCTAATAACTACCCAATAATATCTCTTAATGATGACTATTGCTAGGTCTAGTTGGGTAGGTTCAAATTCTTCTTTCTCATTACTCTGCCTATACTCCCATATCACAATTTTCCTAATTTAGGTGTAATATTTAAATTGACCGCCATCAAGTTTTAATTGAGGAAAAATAGAACTTGGAAAAAAATAGTTGTATTAAATTGTATTCAATTTATCAATAGGTAAAAACTAATCTCCATCAATTGAAAACCACAACATGTTTATAGGATTAAATTACCGATAGAAAAAATTGACAGTAAAGCTTCCCAGGCTACAAAAACCTCCACAGTATAAAGGCAAACAAAGAAATTACCTCTTTCCCTCTGCTAAGTTTTGCTTAAAGTCTCAGAACCATCTTGTAAGTTAATTTGATTATATAAACATTGGTAAGAGACAAGACTCAAATTATTTTTTTTTATTATATCCTAATAAAGTACCCCCCTTAAAATCCCAAATTTTAATTCTAAAAATAATTGGGCGGTCCAACAAAACAGCTGACTGCTGTCAATATGGCTGCTGTAGGATAAACATTGTTTTCTTCCATATGAGCCCGTGATAATTTAAAATCAAATTTCAAGTATTTGTATATATATTTAATGCATTTTTTTGTATAGGACCATTTTTTACAGTTGTGTGTTTGCTTTAAAATTAGTTATGACAAGTGAATATTTTTTGGAGCTTCGAAATAAGAACGCCGAAGTCGCCGAACGGTGGAAACAAAACATTTTTATAATTAAAAATTAGATCCTTTTGTAGTGAAGATCCAAAAGACTTTTGCCCAGTGACAAATATGGACATTGTTAGTTACCTAGTTCTTCAATTTAAATCGTGTATATCCAAGTTAAATTTAGTTCAATCTGTGTGTTTAATATTCTGTACTACACCCAGTACATATATTTTTTTTATAAATAAAACATATATATCAATAAAACAAACATGTTTTTATTTAAATAAATTGTCATGCATGTCAGGGTGAATCAATATATAACATTCAGAGTGAATATAATAAGAATAAAAGTTGTTTTTACAATAAACCTGATGACGAGTATAAAGGAACTCAATTTTTTCAGCATAATGAAACCTTTACTAGACTTAAACTTACTTATGTCTAGAAAAAACTTAATTATATACTTGCACCCTAGGACGGGATTATACCATAGAGACCCTAAAAAAAATTTTGTTCCCGTCTTATATTTTTGAGAAGTTATCAAAAAACTTAAAATTGTGAAGAGTGACCATGCCTTTTTCCTATTTGTAATCCTGACTCTGGAATTTCCATCCTTCGTAATATAGGAACTTCTGTCCTGAATGAATGATCTTTCTTTATTCGGTCATAGGTTTTGCTGAGAGACACTTTTGGCAAATCTTAGTATTAAGTAAGTAATAACCCTGTATATGGTTATCGTAGCTTATTTATTATACATAAAAAAAAATTGGAATAACACAACTAACACACTCGTGCTAAGATAGTATCAAGATAAAAAGCATACAGTATTTAGTTCCTAAAGTATGTAATAAACTTCCAGCTTCCACATACGATGAATTTATTAAGTTTAAGATAGAATGTAAAAAAATATTTAATACTCGTATAAAGAATTTAAGAACTATGAGTTTTTTTAAGTCTCACTTTCCCAAACAAAATAAATAATTACACAGTTGCATAAAGGTTAAAATTATTTTAAAAATCTCTTTTAAGATAGTACATTCAAATACTGATAATTATTTAGATCTCCTAAAACGTAAAAAAATAATACAGCATTCAAATATATAAGGGTACAAAATGTAATACAACTTTTTCAAACAAAGGTTAGATCTTGGATCAGTCTCGATTGAGAATCATAATAATTGTTAACTAGCTAGATTAATTTCAGTTTTTTAATAAATGATTAATATAAAATGTTTTGCACACACTTGGGCGTAATTTAATTTAATAGTACGTAAATCCTCTTCTAATTGCAGTAATCCACTGCAGCCACATCGACGAAAGTTCATTCAATCGTTTTCATATCTAAAATTGAAAATTTTTGAAACTTACAAATAAAAGTAATATTGTCTTTTATCCCTCTACATCCACATTTTACAATAAAACAAAAAGAAGGCATTTTAAGGTAAAAAAAATAGAAATAAATAACAAAACTCCCATATACTCCCATGTAAAAATTTGATTTGTTTGTCCTATGCCCGTCAAAAACAGCTGATCGGTGACGTTCATCTGACAGATCGTTGGAGTGCCCTATAACGTTTACATCAAGTATCCATTTATTTATTTATTCAGCATTTTACATTACAAAATAAAATATTAACAACTAGCACACTTAAATTAAATACACAAAAAATTATAATGATATAAAGAAAGATCTTTTTTAAGGGATTTAAGTCTTATGTTTAGTATATCTATATCTAAAAAACGTTCGTTATAAACAGATGTCATTCTGTCGATAAAGGTCTTGAAATCATAATTTGTTCTGTGAGGCTGAACAGCAAAAAGTGTCCTCTGTCGAGATTCTAAAATTAAGTTGAGATAGAAGAACATTGCAGTCAATATGGCTATTTATTAATTTATACAAAAACATTAGATAGCTTCCCTTTCTTCTATTCTCCAAACTTGGGTATCCAACAAGCATTAATCGAGCATCCTGAGGTATATTAGAGTATTGAAAGTGATGCTAAAATAGCATGAAGTTTACAAACTTTGATTGTACTCTTTCCAGTCTATTTATGTGGCATTGGTATATGGGTGCCCAGATGATTGATCCACACTCCAGTACGCTACGAACCAGTGATGTGTATAAGCACCCTATGGCTTTAGTATCCATAATGTGCTGACAGTTTTTTTTAATAAAACCCAACATTTGAAAACCTTTAAGAACTAATTTATCTATATGTTCATTAAAATCATTAAAACTTAATGCAGAATCTAAAATTTTATTACATATTTAGTAGTTATATATGACAGGGGTTTGTATTCTATAAAACCTCGTACCTTTTCATTTCTTTATATTAAGGTTTAAAAAGTTAGTATCACACCATCCGACTAGCATATTTATATAATTTTGAATCAGTTGGCAATCATGGTCATCAGCATAGTGCAAACTGGCTTTCTTCTTTCATATTATGTACCAGATAGTCTTGGTAGATTGTAAGATTTGTCACTATAGACCTGAAAACTATGTTGTTCTGAGGCTATATGATTCCTAAATCCATGGAAAAGCTCATCAGTTACTATGGATTCAAAAATCTTACCTATGATGCATAGAAGTGAGATGCCTCTGTAAATCTCAATCTGATCTCGATCACCTGATTTATAAATGGGAAATAATGTAGACTGTTTTCATTTTATTGGAAATTTTATTTTAAAACACATTTTAATCTTTCAGATATTGTAGAATTTGATAAAAGCTCAAGTTATAGCCGAAACGTTATTAAAACGAGACATGAATATGTGAAAATAGTTGTTTAATTTTTAAATGGAGGATCATATCCCAAGAAACCAATACTAACAATATACAAGAAAGGTCCAAGAAAATAACCCCACTTACTATATATATATATATATATATATATATATATATATATATATATATATATATATATATATATATATATATATATATATATATATATATATATATATATATATATATATATATATATATATATATATATATATATATATATATATATATATATATATATATATATATATATATATTAAAAGAGAAACTGAGTAGCAGAACAATAAGTATCTACAAGATGTCTATTACTTAGACTTGAATACCTTAGATATTACCTATAAAATTGCATTATACATGTAGCTCTATGAAGCCAGCTATGTTTCACCTTACAGATATTCCGCTTAGGATGCTATATACTACCCAAGTAGCACTTTTAGTCCTGAATAGTTCTTTGTTTCCGCAAGTATTTTCGACGAAGTAACTGGAACTTGTCGCCACGTTCTCTTTAAGCTATGTAGTAGTCATTACCAAAATGGGGAACAATTTTAGTAAAAAAGATGTCACTGAGACTGTGACTATTACGTAGATAGTATGAAATTGTGTGGTTCCATTTAAGTAGTAATCATTCACCCTATTTGTTACTTCTTTATTTCTGTCTTTATTCAATCCTTTTAAGAATATGTATGGTTCTCTTTAATACAAACAAAACAGTTATGGCGACTACAAACACTCAAATTGGAAAAATGGTGTAGAGGGTATAGGGATACGTTATTAGTTGTTGGGGTAGGATACATGCGTTTCACTTAGTTTTCTTCATACTAAGGACATAAAATTAAAACGCAGGCAATTTCTCTGGTGAATATGGTGATGATAATCGTAAAAAAAATAAGCCGCCTTTAAAATTCGTTAATTTTCAATACATTTTGTTCACATATATCGGCCAATTTAAATATCATAAATATAATTTTGGACTTTGGTTTAAATAGTGATTATCATTAAATATCTTATTATAAAGAGTGGTACTTTTTTAACGTGTATGCATTTTTAATCTTTATACTCACAAAAATAAACATAAAATTTAAATATAGAATAAATATTTATAGAAGAGATGAAATTATACTTTGAAGTTAGCTGCATTTCTTTACTGAGAAAATTACTTAACATCAAGGGTCTACAAGTGCCCCCTTACGCTTTTATAGTTTTGGACTCTTTAAATACGCAGCTGCCACTTGTACCCAATTACTTTAAAGTCTTGAACACTAATGTGGTACGTTACGGTGATTCTTTAAAATACCACTTTATGTTGTTTTGTTCAGGTATGACATAACCCAGTTATGATATTTTTAATTTCCTATAAAATGTGGATGAATGACGAAAGCTACTTTTTTTCTTATGGGACGTGACGCCATTGCCATTTTAACTTGTTACTTGTAGGTTATTGTCTACAACACATACACAACTAATTGAGATTGACAAATTCGGACCGAATATAAAGGAGTTTAATGGCTGTATACCGAATTACAATGACTTTGTAAGGACGGTGGCGACAATTGGCTAACCAATTTTTGATTGGTTTGGCCAAATTGCTGCTAAAATCGTTTTGTTTACTTTTTGCCTACGTGGGTTTCTTATGAGGTTTGTTGTTTTAGTGTATTATTTTATTAGTTTTTGTGATTATTAAAATAAATATTGATTCAAACAATAAGTTCTAAACCATTGGCAATATGGAGAAATGTGTTTAAGCCTGGCTCACCTGCTTTTTGCTTGTAATTATAAAGTGTTTATGTTGAATTTGTAAATGACTGACCATAAATATCTTAAGTTTAAGTTTACTCCGAGAAAAGTTATTAAATATTGCACATTATTATGTTTTGGTTTTATTTTGCTCTAAAAAACAATAATGTTTCGTGCCTTAGTGTATGTTTTACATTATTCAGCACCCCAATTTGAGGGAGCAGCTCTCAAATATTAGCATAAAAGAAACTCTATTTTGTAGGCCTTTTTCAGTACATACTACATTACTAAATCCACTTGGGAGACAACTGTCAATATTCACTTGCACAAACATTGTTCTATGTTAAAAATCTAAATGAAAAAGTAAGTTTGCACTAGATAGTTCTCATAGATTATTAGAATAAAGCATTAACATATCCCTACATTTACAACTGACACTGACGGAGTTTGTCAGTGTAAAGTAAATTTAAAATTTTTTCTTTGGCATATTACTCTTTGTTGATTGAAATTAATAATAATTTTATTAATTAACCTTTTAGCTGATCCAATTTTCTTATATTAATGTGTTAAAGTAGATTAATTTGGTCATATTTTTCGAAAATATGTGTGCGGCCATTTAAACCTTTAGAAATTTTGTATCAATATGGCGGATGGGCTTCTATTGTCTTTTAAAGTCACTGTAGACCGAATCTCGTACCAGCGCCCCCTATCTCCGGAACCTTAAGTACAAGAGGTAATAGTTTCCTTGTTGTAAACAATTACTGTAATTCTCACTAAAAAGTTGCAACTGAAGAATAAAGGCTGGTAATAGTTAGTTTAAAGTAACATTAGTCAATAACTTTTTCTATTCTGCAACGACTCGTTTTACTTTATAGTAATAACTTATAGGAGTACATTTGGACGTAATGGAATGGTCGCTACAAGGTTCAGGAAGGTTCTGATACTTAAAAGTTGTAATTTAGTAAACAGATTAGAAGCAATAACTTTGAAAAATTACTATTATGTCACTGAAAAAAAATGACGACCTTGAAGGCAACTTCGTAAGTAGTTGCTTGGCAGTAGTAATTATATAATTACTTTACATAGGAATCTACTATAAAGTATTATTCGCAGTAACAAATATATAATACTTAAAAACGTGTAACCCAAAGTGTTTATTGATATGTAATAGGATTATTAGTAATAAATACGTAAACACCCTTAAAGAGAAGTAGTGGAAACAGTTATAGCTACTTTAGTGACAGCTAGGTAGACACTAATTTTTAAATTAAAATGCATAAACAGTTTAATTAAAAGAAATAGTAATTTATTATGTAAATATTAAAAACTATACTTGTTCATTCAGAGTACAAAACAAAATAATTTTGTCACCTAAAGAGATTAAATTAGTTGTGTGAACCACACTAAGTATGGTAAAACCCTTCTGGAACAAATAGTAATCCTAAAGAAGTACAATATACTTGTAACTTTTGTAAAATTATATTAAATTTTCAAATGTTCTCCTATTTATTACTTAGCTGAATATTGTAGTGCAGACTGTAAATGGTGGTAAGGCAGGCAACATCCAAGTGCTGACCACTATGTCCTACAGCTCAGCTACATAGACCGTATCCAAGACATCATGTCCATTCCATAAAAAGAAAAGTTCCAAATTCCATAAACAATTAGCAGTTAGGAAACCATACCAAAACTCTGCTAGTGGCTAGTCTTTAAAGCTTAAAAAAAACACAGTCCCAAAAGAACAAAATCAAAATCGTTTATTTCTTCAATTTAAAACTGTAGTACAATAACTGAAGAAAGGGTCCATGATAAAAAATAACACTAATGTATACATATACACTTAAACATAAAAATATATAAAAAGAAAAAATAACATACACATTCCTTTAACTAAACTCCTGCAATGAATAACAATTCTTTTCAAGGAGATGTTTCTTTAGACGATTTTTCAATATGTTAATATTAATAGCATTTCTAATATGATCATTTAAATTGTTGTATAAATCACAACCTGTAAAAAAAATATATTTTTGATAAGCCACAGATCCATGATGTTCTGGTAATAAAAGTGTTTTGTGTCGTGTTTCATAACTATGACCAGATCTAACACTTTGAAACAATGTTTTGTTATACACAAAACAGCAAACTTCGTAAATGTATATTCCTGTCACAATTAGTATTTTAAGTACCTTAAACCCGTCCCCACATGAGCAACCCAGCAATTAGTCTGACAGCATTTTTTTTCAAAAGGAAAACTCTATTAATATATGCACTCCTACCCCAATTCATATCGAATTCTCGAGTGAATATTTGCATAATACAAAGTCAAAACTACCTCTCGACTACAATGCATAGACCTGCGTAATTTAGAGCAAAGTTCTTCAATCTTGGGTAGCCATTTAAGGTTAGAATCAAAAGTTACACCCAATAATCAAACATGGTAAATCTACATCTTTTCTACGTTCCAAAACATTTATAAAAAACAACTTTTCTTAATTTAAACAAAATAATGTTGGCACTTAAATCCTCTAAACTATGCAAATATTTAACTTGTCAAATTCCAATTTGGTTTTTAACAAAAATAGCCTTCTATACATGAGTACTGAAGCGAGATGCAAACATATTATTAACCCTAAACTAATCCAAGCTACCCTGTATTTTCAGCAAATAAACACCAACCATCAAAATATCTAAATGTCCTAGTATTAGCTCGCTGATATGTCAAATCAAAGACCAATAAGAAGGAAAAAGAAAGACATTACTTCCAATATTTCTATCGATTGCCAGCACGTGGTTTTGAAATGACCTATTATAACCCCCGTTTAAAAGCCTGTCTGCTGATAAACAATAACAGAGTAAATCTTTTTAGTTCTCGAAATATGTACCAAAATGAATAAATTTAAGTTACTAATTAATGCAGAATAGTGAACCAAGATATTAAAGAACATTAAAATGTGTTTAAATTTACGTGCTTGTGAAATTTCCAAATAAAATGTGATATGCTATTTGACATGTGAACAAGAAAATTCCTCTAAACTAATTGATATAAACAAACGGAATCTTATCATCTTTTAAGTATCATATCCGTTGTGATATCCAGTTTTAGAAATTCCTTGTTATTAACAGCCAGAAGTAAAAGTAAACATTAAGGAAACTTAGAATATTAACACAAGAAAACTATACAGTGTGTATCACCCAAATGGAATAAATTCGATAATAAATAAATGGGGGCGTGTTCGGAAAAACACTTGGACCCGTCGATTGGTATTTTTAGTTGCTCATTTTCTCCAATAAAAACTTTTTATACAGGGTGTGTCCTGTAACAGTGGTCAATGCCAACTTTCTTATTTCAAATGCAACACCCCGGATATTATTTAATTTTTGGATTCTTTAGGAGATTCTAAACATATTTTATGTTCAATGTCCTATACCTATCTTCAACTATTTCGGCAATATTAAGTGTTTTCAAATTTATTGCAAAAACTAAGATTAAAAAAATAAAATTATTTCTTCATAATGTATAAACAAAAGTAAAAAGTTAATTTAGGAACTGTTGAATATGCTCGCCGCGAACGTCTTGGCAAATTCCTAATCTTAAATAGAAATTTCTTCTAACGTTATTTAGCATCTCAGGCGTGACCGATCTAATCGCAAGCGTTATTCGTCTTCTTAAGTCAGCTAAGTCGAGGGGTTTAGTTTTGTATACAACATTTTTAATATGTCCCCATAAGAAAAAGTCTAATGGCGTCAGATCAGGGGATCGCGCTGGCCATTCTATCGATCCTCGTCTCCCTATCCACCGATTTGGAAATATTCCGTTGAGGTACTGCCGGACATTAATTTGGTAATGGGGCGGTGCTCTATTTTGCTGAAACCATATCATATTCGCTGGAACTTGTGGGTTTGCTGGATCCGGATACAAATTTGTCAAAGTTGGCACGACATTATTTTGGAGCAGTGCTAAATAATTATCGCCATTCAAATTGCCGTCAATGAAAAAGGGGCCAATGATATGATCCCTAACAATTCTTGCCCAAACATTAACCTTTTCAGGATATTGAGTATGTTCTTCGCTGATCCAGTGAGGATTTTCCCTAGACCAATAGCGGCAATTTTGACGATTTACATGACCGTGAAGTGTAAAGGTGCACTCATCCGAAAACAAAACATGTTCTAATTGAATAACATCGTTATCTAACATAGCCATCATTTGTTCACAAAAATAAGTTCTCCTATCATAATCGTATTCCATGAGCTCCTGAGTTGGTATCACTTTATAGGGATGCATTTTATTTTCTTTTAATGTTCGAATAATCGACGAATGGCTAATATCGAACATTGCGGCGGCTTGTCGACTAGAAATATGTGGGTTTTCCTCAAACTCAAGCATAATATCCAATTTAGTATCATCATTTATTGAATTGGCAGCTGCTTTTTTTATCTGCCTCACATGTCCAAGCTCGCGAAACTGCTTTTCTATTTTACTAATTGTCCCTTGGGATATATGCGGCAAATTTGGAAATTTTTCATGAAATAAGCGAGCAACTTCCACTTGTGTTCGTGTGTTATCTCCATAACCAATCATTTGTAGAATTGTTATTTTATGCATTTCTGTTAAATGAACCATTTTTCTGATATTAGGTATTATGCAGTTAACGAAATTCAAAAGACTATGACACTGACACTGACAACTACTGTCTTGCAAAGAGAAAGGCCAGGCATTTTACACAAAAGTAAACAAAACTTAAAAGTAAACAAAACTGGCTCTTTTTGTTCCATATTAATAAAAAGGAACGCGAAAATGGTTTTTGCTTACATTCTTAATATGAAGACCTAAATGGTAAATAAGTATTGAGTGTTGAGTGCGAATTTTTGTAATCAAATAAATAGTTCAGTAACCAGAGCCACTTTCATGAATAATAATAAATTCGAAATAAATAAAATAAAAATAAATTTGAAAACACTTAATATTGCCGAAATAGTTGAAGATAGGTATAGGACATTGAACATAAAATATGTTTAGAATCTCCTAAAGAATCCAAAAATTAAATAATATCCGGGGTGTTGCATTTGAAATAAGAAAGTTGGCATTGACCACTGTTACAGGACACACCCTGTATAAAAAGTTTTTATTGGAGAAAATGAGCAACTAAAAATACCAATCGACGGGTCCAAGCGTTTTTCCGAACACGCCCCCATTTATTTATTATCGAATTTATTCCATTTGGCTGATACACACTGTATGTAGGTCTATTTTTGAACGTTCGATGATGACACTTCAATACGTCATATCTCAAAATGGTCTAGTTTCCAGGAAACGATAAAAACTATTTTAAATAAATACCACTAATTTTTCTTAAATTTTATTAGTTATAGTTATACAAAAGTTTATGTTTGTTCATATGAAAACAAAGTTTTAATTAAAAATATTTTTCGCAAATACTTTGGCTTAGGTCATATTGAACATTAGAAAAGTAAGACTTACAATTAATTGAACAACAGATGTATTTATTTAGAAATTATGTGAACCAAAGGAATGAAATTATGTAATACCCCTACTATTTATGAACTAAGTGACCTAAATAACTGGTAACAGTCATTGGAAATCAGTGGGTTTATTTGTTGCAGATGATCAAATTTAGATTTTTTAATAGGTAATCGACGGTCAGAGTAGTGAAAAATTGGTACTTAGCACAGGTTTTGGCCTTATCGTAAGATCCATATAATCACTATCAAAATTGGTATTGATTTAATGATGCCATGAGGTAGGCATTGCTAGGCTCAAATGTCATTGACTGTTGGATCGCCTGCCTTTCTTCCAGGTCTAATAGAAAGATAGCAAGTGTTTTTCTTAAAATATTTTAAAAAATTGTAATCTAAAATAATTGTTTCGTATGGACTTGTTTTTCTTGCCTCTTTACATAATCTGGAATCTTGGCAAATAGGCCGACTTATTTTTTATTTTTATTTGGGCATAAACGCTGCCACACTCCATTTGTGTGTGCCCTTTAACAAATTTTTGCTCATTTGTTATGTTGAATCCGTTGGACAAATGAAGATGGGGGTAAGACATCATTTTTGTTGTGATAAAAACATCCATCGGAGTAGATGATTATGGGCTTGGAATCATATAGGTCACTCCTTATATAGTAGAGATGTGAACTCAGGAGTGAGCTAGCTTAAAGAATCAGCTCAGTTAAGTGAGTCACTGAAGTAGCTCTGCGCTACAGATCTTTTTCGATTCTGACTCACCTCTCACAGCGTAATGGAGCGGGAACGACTTGCGACGATGAAGAGCCGCAGAGCCACCGACCGCCGAAAGAGTCGAATTGCATTGCGATATGTGCTATTTGTTACATTCTCGATGCGGCGCGACTGAGCGGTCTTAACTCTCTAGGTTTTATCTTTTTATTTCGACTGCTTAGTTGTAAAATAAAAACAAATATAGATATTAAATATGGTTGGAACTGACTATTGGTACAAAACACAACAAGGCAATTTACTATTTAAAAAAATGTAGGTTGAAAAATTCAATAAACTTAAATATTATTTATTCTAACATTATGGAAAAGACCATATGATGACTTTTTTTTTTCTTTTTTAGTATTAATTATACAAATGTCTATAAGTTTTAAAACCTATCTTAAACGAAATAAATAAGAGCCTAATTTATTTGATAAATCTTCAACAGAAATTCTGCATAGTCAGACTGTATAACGTTAAAAATTAAAAGCACGATATCCCATCCACTGTCCCTTACAACTACGAGCCGCCAGGGTGGCAAAACCGTGGTTCGGGAGTTAATTCATGAGTTAGGAGCCTTGTCAAACGACGATAGGAGTGTATTTCGCTCCTTCGTTTCTCAGCTCAATTGAGCCGACTCAGTGAGCTGACTCAGGAAAGTGAGCCAGAGTCAGTGAAGCGCATCATTAAAATGAGTTACATGTCCCATCTCTATTATATAGTCAGCCAAATATATCGCAAAAACAGATGCTTAAAAGTTAGCTTCTATCTTGTTAAACCAGTAGCAAGCACATTGCTTACTGGCTAAGTAGTGAAGTTATGTACGCAAAATTTTGTTTTATAGTAGTTGAAGACACATTGATCGAGGAGCAAACTTTAACTGCTTGCAGGTTCATAGTTAAAGTGTGATACATTCCATTCTCACTAGTGTGTTTATTTTTTCTTCTCTTGCTTGTCCTTTCGTTTTTCTATGTTCAATCTCATTTCTTCAATCAATTTCAGAGGAACACTTCATCTGTTTCGTTTTTTAGTTCGAACTGCAGACAGATATCGCATCTGTCTTTTTAGGGTTTTTATCAGGAAACATTTAGTTGCCCCATCATTTTTAAAAGGGAAGTTCTTGACAATATCTGCTCGTTCGATTCCTCACATTTAGTTTTGTATCACTAAGGCTTGAAAAATGTTCCAAGTAAAGTTTTTGCATTTCCTTGCGCGCGTAATGTGAAGGCAGTTTATTTAGGCTCTCTAGAAATATCCTTAAAAATGAAAGACCTTTTAACTTTTTTTTTAAAGTGGTATTATTATTTCTTGTTTTTGTCATTCCATGAGCACTATTATCAACCCGGCTTAGTATAGAACATTCTTTTAGGGATAGTGTAGACATAAACATTTTCATGCAAACTGGGATTAATTTGTCTTTAACTTTAACTAACCAAGTAGTATTTCAGAGTATTTTTCCGTCAGCCTAGGACAATACATTCCGAAATTTTTTAAATATATTTCTTCTGGATTCTTTCGAAATAGTATTTCATTGACTTTTGCTAGATTTCTCACAAAATTTTTATTTGCATGTCGACTCAATTACTCTTTCTTCACATTTGGTATCATGAAAAGCTTTATTTTGTCCAGCAGGTCGTCGATATCCCAAAAAAGATTTACCTTTTTCTCATAATTTGTGATTAATCCTTTTTGCGTTTATGCCTTTTACATATTTAGACCTTGCATCAGTAGTGTCACCATTTTCAGATCTGTTTTCACTTCTTCCTCCTGTAGGCTCCTGTTCACTATCTGTCTCATGTTGTCTGCTTCTTCATTAGGGTCAAAATCACTGTATATTTCGTCACTTTCTATTTCGTTGTCCTTTTCAGAAATATTTCCATAAGTTGCTTAGTAGCTTGTTCTCCCAAACTACTTGAAGAATTATTGAGGTTGTCATCAACAGGAGCAGATAAGAGTTCATCATCTTTAGAATTAATGTCTTGAGTTGTATTTTCAGGACCAATATTTTCTGTGGATAGGTTCATAATGTCAAAATGGATATTTTCAGAGGAATTCTCTATCAACGTAGTGGAAACCAACTCTCAAAAACTTGACATTTTCCCCATATGTATATGTTATCGCTAGTGGTTCTAAGTGAGAATATCAAGTTATGTGTCTTGTCTTTGTTTAATTATAGTGTTTGCCTTAAACCAGCATTCGACTTCCACTTGTGCTTTTATAAGCTTGTCGATCGTCACCTGTTACATACACATTATTGTGTCATAAAATCATTGAAAAAGGGGTATACAATCAGATAATAAACTACTTAACAGCTAACAATATTTTGATCCAAAACCAGTCAGGATTTTGAAAGGGTCATAGTTGTGAAACTGCAATTCAAAATATGACTGGAAATGTTTTTTAGATGATAACTATGCGAGAGGTCCCGCTTTTCTAGATTTAAAACGTTCTTTCGAAACTATAGATAGACATCGACTAATAAAAAAATTAAAAGAATGTCCTATATTAGGTAGGGCACTAGACTGGTTAGTGGATTATTTTGAAACTAGAAAACAGGTAAAAAAAGTTAATAATGAGGTGTCAGAAGAATTGTTAAATAATAATGGTGTGCCCCAAGGAAGTGTTCTCGGTGCGTTATTTATTCTTTACATCAATCATATTGGTACAGTGATTAAAAGTTGTTCAGTGCATTTGTTCGCTGATGATACCTTAATATATTTTTTTTCAAAAGATTTAAATCATTTAATAGAAGTAATTAATTTAGAATTGAATCTAAAAGTATGATAGGTCAAAATACACTCAAGCTTAATACACAGAAAACAAAATTTATGCTAATAGGTAACAATAAGGTACAAAAAGACTTTCAGCTGGAAAATTTAAAGGTTAAAATAGATTCCTGTAAGATTGAGGTAGTAGAGATGATTAAGTATCTTGGTTTTTTACTTGATTGTCATCTTAATTTTAAAGAATATATTTTCTATTTAATTGACAAAATGGCAGACAATATTAATTTTTTATCAAGAATTTCGGCATCTTTGACTCAATGGCAAACATGACTATTTATAATACCTTGGTCTTACCTCATCTAGTGTTTAGTTCATCAGTACTTTTTTTAGCAAACAAGAATGAGATCAGGCTTCAAAAACTACAAAATAGAGCCATGCGTATAATTTTACGGAAAAAAGGACACAAACAAATGTTGGAAAAACTAAATTGACTCCCTGTTGAAAAGTTTTTAAATTATCAGACCATGATACTCGTATACAAAATTAAAATGGCGTGACACCTGAATACTTAACAGAAGGATTAGTTACTAGTGAAACGGTTCATTCATATCCAACTAGGTATAAAGAAAACTTTTATGTCACTAAAAAAACAAAAAAGTTCTGAAAATTCTGTGTTTCATAAAGGTTTACTTAGTTTTAATTCCCTACCTGTTTGTTTTAAATACGTTTGATTGTATTAGATCAATATATCTTTATTTTAACTTTTATTTTTACGATTGATTTTTTATTTGACTGTAATATTTAATATTAAGTTATTTACTCATTTTATAAACATTATATTTGGCTGATTTTTACACATTTAATTTAATGGATGGCCTTTGTTATTGTTTATACTTACATTTGTATTTATTTTTATTAGCCAGGTGCTAAATAAACGAAGTATTATTATGATTATTATTATCTGTAAATAGCACATATCTTTACCCGATGATAGAAAGGGAAGGTCGTTTATAAAAAATTAGAAAAGTATTGGTTCTTGAGGGACCTCAATATTTAGCAGTGCAGATGACACCCCATTCACCACAATCTCAGATTGTGGTAGAGTTGCTTTTGGCATCGAATTTTGTAAATGTTGAGTTTTGAAGTAAGAGGTTATGCATAACGCAATAAAATGTCTTACTTAGGTCACAAAACAAAGCGGAGAAGTACTGGTAATTCTCAAAAGCTTTCTCTTATTTTATCAACACGTACCAAGATTGGGTTCACCCTAGCTTGTTCAAAGATGTTTGATATGATTGGCAATAAAGAAATTGGTCTATAATTTTATAACTTGGTTACAGATTTTACAAAAAATACCCGCTCTAATACTTTAATTACTTAATTTAGCGAGTGGAATAGAATGAATTTTTTAAAGCTTTTATTATTTCAACTTTGAGATTGCAAATATCAGAACTTTTTTGTTTTTTATTTTATCTTTAATGTCCGTGACTTCTATAATAGTCTATTACTCAGGGGTTTGGGGTGCAATATACTAAAGTGCACTATTTTTTTCTGCAATGGTATCTCTTAGGGAACTGTTTAAGGATATGCAGAGTACTCAGTTGTAGGCGGGCTGGATCACGAAAATAAAAAAAGCTAATTTTGTCCAATATCTTCTAAAACGTTGCAGAGATCAAAATTGTTTTACTAAAAAATGTAGGGCAGGTCATTATCTACAAAAAAGGTTATAGTGATTTTTTTCAGAAATGTAATAGTTCTCAAGATAAATAAGAGTCATTATTGATTTTCCACTCCCCTCTTTTCGGACAAAGAATTATTGAATTTATTACGTGAGTAAAAATTGTTTTTTTTATAATACAAAATGGTTTTGGAAAATATCCGGGATTACATAACATAACATAATCTCAAAAAACTATTTTTTTCAAACTCAGTTTTTGTGAAAGCTATGAAGACTGCAGAAGAAAACATGAATGCTTCTTTTATAGAAATAATCTGCCCTACTTTTTGGTAATTTTTTTCTTTTTGTTATCCATACAGCCTATATGTGAGCACTCTATACATTCTTAAACACCCCCCTCAAAAGGTACTATTAGTAAAAAAAAAGTACATCCGTTCACTACTGTCATTCTGAAGAGAACAGTTTTGCTGACGTTTCGCCAAAATTACTTTGGCGTTTTCGAAGCTTTCTTTCTCGCGTCCGAATAGAGACTGAAGTGTTGATGATTGCGACGCCTCCTTTTATGCCCCCACCCGGGGCCGAAGGTTATATCTGAGCGGCCGTTGGTCGGTATTTATATTTTCCGGGTGGTACTGTTGTTGTTGAGTTAATTGCGCTTGATTTTTTGTAATTTTAGTTTTGTCGATTATTGTCTTCCATACTGTTGATAGTTTTAATGATTCGTCTCTTTTATTGAAACCACCTTGTTTTTCACCTTCTGTGGCTTCTCGGAAAGGTCTTGTAATGTTGTATATTGGCAGTCTCCCTACACCTATCGAAATGTATTTTGTGACTGGTTTCCTGATGATGTAGGAATAGAGCGGAGGTTGTTTGTTTGTTTCTGATGTTGAGTTTATGCTCTTTCGCTCTTGCGATACATATATCTTTTTACAGTCCTGGAACGGAATGCTGTATACTCCGTGGTTTTCCAGTTTGATTTTATCTTTTGGATTTCCAAGTAGTTTACCTTTAGTTGTTTGTGACTTGTGTATTATTTGTATGTTGTGTATCCTAAGAATTCTTTAGATTCTGTCTGTTGCGCCTTTTATATATGGTAAGACTACTTGTTGCTTTCTGAGTTCATACTTTTTGTTGTTCATTGACCGTGTTGCCATATAATAGATATGTCATCCACATAGCGCATCCATAATTTGAGCCTTAAACTTCCTTTCTCAAGGGCTTCTTTCTCGAAGTATATCATAAATAAATTCACGACTACTGGTGATAGCGAGGACCCTATTGGAGCACCATCTATTTTGTTTATACATTTGCCCGTTGAATGAAAAATAAGTATTTTTAAGGCCATGTTCCGAGAGTTGTATTATATGTGCCTGAAAATCCTCGTTCATAGCAATCCTGTCAAGAGCTTTCTCGATGGGAATGCTGGGATACAACGATTTGACATCTAGGCTTGCTATGATATCGTCTTTTTCAAGAACGGTGTCTCGTATAATTCGACTGAAGTGCTCCGAGTTTATTATAAATGAATCAGGTTTTTCAAAAATCTACTTTTCGTTGCTTTTGAAGAGGCGTAATTGGAGGGATTTTTTTTGGTTTCCTTGATATGTAGCCTTGTTTTTTCAGTGACATGCGGACGGTTTCTGCACATACTTTTATTCTTCGTTGATTTCCGAATCTGTTAGCCAATTTTCGAAATCCTAGGCGGGGATTTTGTCGTCCTAAGGCCACTAAAGCGTTTAAATTGTTTCCGCTAATCTTACGCGGTCTTCCCGAAACTGCTCCGTGCCTCATTACTCTGCCACTTTTTATCCTCTTTATTGTCTCATATACTGCACTTAATATATATTATAAAAATATATATATATATATATATATATATATATATATATATATATATATATATATATATATATATATATATATATATATATATATATATATATATATATATATATATATATATATATATATATATATATATATATATATATATATATATATATATATATATATATATATATATATATATATATATATATATATATATATATATATATATATATATATATATATATATATATATATATATATATATATATATATATATATATATATATATATATATATATATATATATATATATATATATATATATATATATATATATATATATATATATATATATATATATATATATATATATATATATATATATATATATATATATATATATATATATATATATATATATATATATATATATATATATATATATATATATATATATATATATATATATATATATATATATATATATATATATATATATATATATATATATATATATATATATATATATATATATATATATATATATATATATATATATATATATATATATATATATATATATATATATATATATAATATATATATATATATATATATATATATATATATATATATATATATATATATATATATATACATATATATATATATATATATATATATATATATATATATATATATATATATATATATATACATATATATACATATATATACATATATATATATATATATATACATATATATATATATATATATATATATATATAATCTAATGTATTACCTTTTATTAAATTACCTGCACACAAAAGGTTACCTGATATGTTTGACGATGTGAGTTTTGTTGATTTATAAAAATTTATCGTTTAACTGAAACCTAACAAATTGAAACCTACAAGATATTTGTAACATTTTTAATGACAAATATTACGACAGAAATCTAATAACGACATCTACCGTAAGTGTACGTTCTGGCAGCCCTAAAAACGCAACAGATGGTGATAAGGCTCTGAATGTTTTAGTTTAGAAGAAAATCCGCACCTTTCTGCCAGAACATTAGAAAGATAACACATATCCGTAGACCAACTTCTAAAAACTGAAAAGTTTTATGTCCCTGGATACAAGCCTGCTTGAGGGTAAAGGCCCAGAAATCAATGGCAGGAGGGGTATCCTGTGACATAATCGAAAGCAATTTCGACTTTTTCGTGCAAAAATAACAAATTTTTGCTTTGCTGAACCCGAATTTCAAATCAGACCTTGGAATAACCCTTGCCGACTACAAAACTTATAATTTAACCAAACTTAGTGAAACTGATTGTAACATTCGCCAACCTAGGGACATACCCAGGAATAAAAATACCCTAATAAATACTTCGAATAATTACGAATCAAGCAATATGATTTGGACGTTACCAAAATATTTAAAGCGAAACCTTTTAAATGATGAGATAATAAATGATAGATTGTCTTGCGGTCAGCCGACGCTGCTGTCCCCAGCGCCAGATTTTTAATGATGGTTCTCTTGAACTCAGTTAAAGTTCAAATTTCAACAAAGGAACAAGAAACTCCAGTTTCAATAATTTCAACTAATTTTTCCCAGACTTTTAGTTATGTTAGTTTACAGCCATTTTGCGACTGTGGTGTAAAAGGCAATTTTTTTGTTAATTTTTGGTCGCGAAATTCGAAAATGATGGTAGAAACTTCCTAACACATAAGATTTTAGTGTAATAATTTTTTCAGCAAATATTATTAAGTATTTTAAAAAGTAATGTTGGTTGAAATTAAAAAGATTCGGGTTCCGGTATAAAGCTTGCACATTGTATAACATTTGCCTATTGCTTAGTCGTGTAGAGAGCGCCGTCGTCATAGCTTTGCCTTCTCTCAGAGGTTAGTAATATTTGTGATATGCGTCAATACGCACGTGGATGTTTCTCATAAGTTCTTAAAGTGAACGGTACTGTTATAACATACCGGGGCGCGACGTTGCTCAATTTACGGTTTTCCTACGTTCCTAGTCTCCGCTCCCTAGGACTAGGGTAGGGTAACGTAGGTACCTATTTAAACCCCATGTAATTCCATATTTCACCATACCTCGTAGTCGTCGAAGGGCCACTGTTTACTGGAATTATGTCTTCGCTTCTCGTACTCTCGATACCTGATATTTCTAGTCAATACCATAGTGACGGAACGGCTATAAAAGCAGCCGGCCTAAATCGCGGAAATGGACGATTAACAAAATGACAAAAGAAGCTTATCATAAGTATTTTGGATATGTTGTTGGCGATCGAGATCGGAACTGGGCTCCTCACATATGTTGCCAAACCTGTGCAGCAAATATAAGTAACTGGTTAGTTGACAAACGTCCTTCTATGCCTTTTCTGCAATTCTAAGAATTTGGCGATAACGTGTCTGGTCTTTCAACATATGTCTACACACTTAATAATTGTGAACTCCAGTCTTGTTCAGAAGTACGTGACCTGGGTGTGATGTTTGACCAGAAACTATTGTTTAACAAACAAATTGACTCCATAACATCTCGCGGATTGAAAATTTTGGACTAAGAGAATCTATGCAGATGTAGTGCGGTCATCATTATATGGCTCTCAGATCGAATCACTGGAGAAGGAGCAAAACAGGTTTTTGAGGATTGTTGGATTTAAGATGGGACTTCGTAGGGAGGAGTATACTTACAGTTTACTACGCTCATAACTCAAATTGCAGACTTTGAAAAACAGGAGAGTTTCTGCTGATCTGCATTTTCTTTACAAAGTTATAAATTATCATGTGGATTGTTCTTGTTGAAGCTTGTAAACTTTAGAGTTCCGGTTAGCTGTAACAACATGTTGACATCTTTCAGGTCCCATTTCACTCAACAAACTATAGTCTTAATGATCATTTGAAAAGAATGCTAAGAATTGCAGATTTATTCCAGGATCGCATTGATTTATTTGGATATAGTGTTGTAGGAAATTTTAAATGTAATATAAGACTCTTGTTTTGATAACTATATTTTAGTATTATATTATGTGTTTATATTATTGTTCAATGTTCGTTGGTAATGAAATTTTAAATTATTGTCAAATGGCCTTGCCATCGAGAGATAAATAAATAAATAAAATTTATACTTAGTGGACAATTTTGGTTGTTGAATTCGTAATCAGGATGCTTTAAACTCCCCCGTACAGCCATTCGCATTTTTTTTTCGTATTGACTAGTGTTATCAGTCAACTCGGGATATATTATTTTATAAAAGTTTCGGAAGCCGGAAACTATACCTCTGATAAGCCTTGTGGCTTGGTAATAGGTATTTGTGTTGCATCATGGAGGAATTTTTGAAAATGTTTACTTTAAAGCATTTTGCTTATGTTTTTGGGGGTAAGTAGGTATGATTAAAGTTACTATTATCTATACAGTATGAGAATGAAAGGATCTTATAGACCTACCAGTCAGGTCTCAAGACCTCTCCCCATCTACTACTACATATATACAGTATCTATATACTGTATAATTTTTTCATTAATATTAGCCCCTTATTAAAAAAAATTAACTCAGTACACACTATAGTTAGTGTCCGATCCGAAATTTTAATAACCTTATAGTTGTGATCAAAATAATCAGACACACTATCTTATTACGGTTATGAAATTTTAAAGCTAAGATGAGGTATGTACATTTTAATGTTGCTTTGCTATGCTTTATTGTATTAAATAGAATGTATTTGTTGACAAAGCTCTTAAAACAAACTGATTTACACATTAAAAGTTTGAGGATATATCACATTTTTAAAATCACATCAGTTTTCTGTCCAGTCATTATTAAAATATCCTAATAAAGTATAATAGGCTTTTTGCTTAAGGCGTAACGAAACTAACTCAGTAAATATTTTTATTATTGAAGACATTTTTATGGTATTTGGCAGGTGGTTACACATTTTTATAATTTCATAAGTTAGTGAATTTTTAGTAAGAGGGCTTCGGGGAATTGGTAAGGGTAAGTTATTAACCAATGTATTATTGTAATTACTAGTTCTGGGTAAACCAATATTATTCCTATAATTTTTAAATACAAGACATACTGTTTCTAAAATAAAAAGACAGGGAAGAGTTAAAATTTTTAGTTGCATGAATAACGGTCAACAAGACTCCCTTGTGTTTACCTGGCAAATGTGGATATATATTTACAAACGTAGTGACTGCAAACTCCCGAAAAACAATACCATAACGCAGATATTCTCGACAAACGAGACATAAATAGATCTAGAAACAGACTGTCCTAGTTCATTAGATACAACTCTAATAGCATCGTACCCACTTGCAATTTTTTTGTTGAGTGCCACGATATGATTTTGAAACTTAAGCTTGTTATCGATTATAATGCCTAGGAATGTATTCACTTGTCTATTTTCTAATTCGTGATCCAGAATAGGGTTTAAGCTATACTTCGCCCTAACAGTAAATATGCTGTATATGGTTTTCTTTATTATGTCTATAACAAATGAATCGTGTTAATAAAAGACACTTATTATTTTAAAAAAATCGAGGAAATGTTGCAAGATATTTACTAGGCTATATTTAAAAATATTTTATATAATTGTTTTGTTCTTAGAAATATTTTTATATTCTGTTTATTCATTGAAGTTAAAAGGAATCCAAAGACGAAACGTACTTAAAATCTAGTATGATTATAGAGTAGAGCCTAAAAAGTGGCAAATATGTGCAATTACTAAATAAAAGAAAAAAATGTTAGTTTCAGTTTTTTCCCAAAATTTCAGTTAAATATTAAAGCGATTAATGAATCCAGGTGACCTTAACAAAAAGCAAATAAACAATACATATGCTAGGTGAATAATTTCGATGACACTGAAATTAAAATTACTTAAACTCTATTTTGTTATCGTTATACAAGCAAAATAAGTGAAGTTAAAACAAAAAGTGTACTGAACTAATATAATAATTAAAGTGTATTAAAAAAAAGAAAATGTATAACTTTAATTTAATATGTAACAAAAATAATTAATGTTAACGGATTATTCATTCCCTAATAAATATTTTCAAATTCCTTGCTAGCAGCCCAAAAAGATTGAAGTAAACAAGCAAATAAAAACATTTTAATGGGACTTATTCATTATAAAAATCATTAACGCAGTAAAAAGGTCTTTCAATGAGGTACGCTTTGTTTTTTTTTTTCGAAAGAGTGCAGACATAGGGATGGTTTTTAAATGTTCTAGAAGATGATTGTAAAGTTTTATGGCGTTGTAAATAATTGATTTTTTTTATTAATTCTGTGAAAGGAATGGGAAGGTATATGTCATGCCTAGAGTTTCTAGTAGGATACACGTGTTAAAGCCTTTCCGGGAACGTGTTTATAGTAGAGTTCAAATCGGCTTCTATTGTGTCATCCCGTTTACACTTTATTGCTAAAATGTAAGAACCACTTTTTATCATTTCTTATACCCTAAGAATGCAAAATCAATTGGTCGTCCAAAAATCGTATGGTGCAGGGGGTGGTGGGGGTAGTTTTTCCAAAAATCTGAAAAAAAATTTTTTTGCATTTTTTTCATCTCCAATTTAATGCCATTTAACTGTCAAAATTATATTTCAATATTTTAATTAGAAATATTTTATTTTTAATTTTAAAAACCAACCGCACAATGCTTTTATATGGGGTTCCGTAATGAATAAACGCTTGTCCTGAAAACTCACTTTTATGTTACCGTTCACCTCGTTGTAGCTTGAATACGTTCTGGTTTATCAAAAAAATATGTGATATAAAAGTTATGCATTGAAGATCAAGGAATACATTGCTTTTTTGCAAATCCAAATCGGATGGATAGTTATTTTTTAAAGTAGTGAATTGTAAAGCCATGTCGTGAATATCGGCCGCCAGCGGAGACGCGAGGAAGGCATAAGTAGTATACAAGGCGGGGTACTGTGACCGAGGATGGCCTGTCTGTCCAAAGATTGGGTGTGTCCAACTTCTTCGGCGACGAAGTGACACAATCCTGAAAAATTCCTGAAAATGGCCGAAGAAGAAGTGGTCGACAATGACCAGAGGCTGTTGACCAGAAGGGCCTTATTAGTGTACGGGTTCAAAAAGGCCTTTTATATTTGAAGTGTCTTTTTGGCACTCACACACATGCAACCCTATAATTATTACTAATTTGTTTCTTATAAAAAAAAAGCCCACGCGCCCGCCTGGATTCGAACCGTCGACACCGAGATTTGTTTTTTGTCAAATTTTTAACTTCTAGACTACTACCGCCATGCAGTACGTCGTAATAAGTAAACAATTTAGATGATCTTGTTTATCTTTTAAACGAGCAATAATAGTAATAATACGCAGTTATACAGTACAACACATGTGGTAAAAAAAAAATAGAATGTTTGTAGGGCTTCACGCCGCACCTCTGGTATAATTTCATGAGCCTAGCCTAGCCTCGTCGGACCGTCGAAATAAAACTCTCGATTTTTCATAAAAATTTTATTTAGCTATAACTATAAAATTCATGTATTATTATTATTATTATTAATAAACAAACGACCAACTGTATGTATTTAATATTTTTTATTTGTTTTTTTTCAACTTTTTGTTTGGGTTAGGGTTTACATTAGGTTGGTGGTGGTGTTTAAATTGCTGAGTGTTATAATATGTTTCATGTTTAATTCTGTTCCAATATTTTCTGGTAGTAGCATCCTCTATTTCAGCGCTGTGAAATCTCCAGTTCATTTCTTCCCACTCCCATGGTGTGCGTGGTTGTGCTTGATAGAGTCGAAAACAATCAGTGGTGGAATCCGTCACTATTGCAGATTTAATGTCAAATAGTTGTTTTGCAGATGGTACAGGAGGGCAACTACTGCTACTACTACAACCACCACCAGATATCTAAAATGAAAAGTCTAAGAATCTGACATGGACTCCCTACAGTACAGATCAATTGGTTCGGTATTTAATGTAGATGGTAGACTGTGTTTTTTAATTGATGACTCACAGAAGAAAAAAAAAAAACGTTGGCAGCTGAAGCAAAATCTGGAACCATGTACATGAGTACATAGCGTAATGGGTTTAATTTTTTTGTGTGATTGAATGTTGGAGTAAAATCGTTTAGGATTATCTATGGCAGAGTACCAAATATCCTTCTTATCACCAGTCTAAAAAGAAAAAATTAATAGATAATTTTTATCACTGTTATTATTATTATTATTATATTACCATTTTTGATTGAGACTAATGAACAAGAGGCCTGCAGTCAGCTGTAGACTACTTGTGACAAGAGAAGAACAAGAATACCAGTTTACAATTAAGATATTAAGCTAATCATGAAATCCCCAAGGTAATGTGTCTGTGTAACTATAATTTACAATTCGCTTATCATCGAATGGACTTAGTGCAGTTTTAACTTGTTTCATTGTATAAACGTTGTGTTTTTCAGACCTAATATAATTTTGAGGGACATCAATAGTAATATTGTTAAATAAACATTCGTAATAATCATCAAATGATATGCCTTTTAAAGCTGAAGATTGAACTCCCTTAGCTTTTTTGACAATTCCTATATTTGAAACCATATTTTTAAACTGATTCGCGTTTATGCTTTTGTCAGCGATGTTTTTATCAGTATCATTGTTTTTAAGCAATTTAAAACAATACATTTTAGAACGTAAACCAATAAATTCAGTCATAATATTTCCATTATTTTCGTCTTTCATTAGTCCGTAAATCTTTTTATTTTTAAGTGGAATATCATATACATTATTTTTAGGATAGTCAGATGTATCAAATAAGTGTATGTCTTCTTTAATGTGAGCATAAATATCAACATCTGAAAATTGATATATTAAACTATCTGTATCAGTGTATAATAATTTTGAGTTGGATTGAAATTTTGGTTTAATATAATTGTAATGAAAATTGAATAAAATTGTTTTCGAAATATCCAAAATTGACATTCCAATATAAATGGGTTTATTAAATTTAATATTTAATCTATTCATTTCAATAAGAATCATGTCTTTATCAAATATTTCACAACTATGAAAATTAGGTTGAGAGATATAATAATTTGCGCCAAAACGTCCTGACCATTTATTAACCACTTTTACGTCTCGGTATTTTCTTACATTTTCAATGGTTTTACCGTAAGGTGCATTATTCATGAGTTTAAAAAAGTTCTTCTCAAAATCATTTTTGCTACGTTTACGTAGTTCAGTATTTAAATCAATATAGGTTTTTAACCATGGAGATTGTTTAAATTTTAAACATCTATAAATATTTCCAACTTTAAGACCCAGCTGAATAGCTTGTTGTAAAGCTATATAATGAATAACATATTTTTTTTTGTCATAAAGTGTATTTAATAATTTGGGAATAAGAGTCGCAGAAGTGGGAGGGACTAAATGCTCAGGACAAAGTGGTAAATCTTTATGTAGGTCAAATAAATTTTTGGGATATTGAAGATCTAATTCAAAAATGTAACCAAAATCAGAATCAGTGGGTATTTCTAAAATATTTAACTCATGATAAATATCCTCAATCCATTGAAAATCTCCAGTGGGTAGAGGATAACTCATGGCAGCTCCATATAAGTTGTTTACGTCAAAATACATAAGATAAGTAGTTGGTTCGTGAGGTTTATAATCACTGCCCAAATATT
Organism: Kuschelorhynchus macadamiae; assembly: GCA_030620095.1. NCBI lineage: Eukaryota > Metazoa > Arthropoda > Insecta > Coleoptera > Curculionidae > Kuschelorhynchus > Kuschelorhynchus macadamiae. The sequence continues at coordinate 9,531 of JAUTXW010002739.1, read as the reverse complement.
TATTATTTGCCTTACCATATCTATTAGAACACTGAGAAATACCACCTCTAATTCCTTTTTCAATAAACATAATCATATCAATGTCAGTTAATAAATCAAGCTTTACTTTAGTTATTTTTAACATGCTGTCAAATGCCAAACCAGGAGCAGTAAAATAATGTAAACTATCTAACTGGTAAGTATTTAAACAAATTTTCCGAAAATTCTCAAAAACATCGACGAGAAGTAAGACATCAGTTTTTAAATAGAGTTCAGCGTATTGTTGAAGAGTCTGAATATTAAAGGTGTCCCACACTTGGCATGCATGTTGATATTCCTCTGGTGAAATGGAGGAATTATGAATTTTGCTAAAAAATTTTTCAATCGGTGGCAAACATTTTGATTGCAACTTTTCCCAACAGTCAACATATTCATATGGAAAAACCCCTTTTCGTGTAACTAACTTAAATTGTGATTCATTTTTATAAAATCGTTTTGTAACTGTTTTCTGATCATCATTTAGATATGAAGCTAATTTATTTAAACTACTAGCCATAAATTTGAAAGAGTCTAAAAATCGAAATTGAATGTTGGAATTTTCAATATATTTTGTAAATGAAATATATTTCTCTTTATTGATAGGAAGTATACTTATTTTTCCTTTTATATCAGTACAAAGGGTTTTTATTATGAAATGACTGTCGTAGCCAGAGAGATTGTGAAATATTACAGGGATAAAGGGTTTATTTTTAAAGTTTAAATTACAAGAATTGTGTGCAGGTCCCCTATAATTTCCAGTTAAGTGGCAGTGATCTTTAACTTTGAAATCAGACTCTGAAAATGGTTTCGAACAAATGTGACAAACCGTTGAGCGATAAAAAGTATTATTTTCTTCTTGGGTTAATTTATTCATGGTAATAGGATTTGAATATATAGACTTTATTTTTAAAGCAATTTTTTCAAGTTTCCTTACAAACCATGTCTGACAGTCTGTTCCAGTGTGCATTTGAAATGTAGAAAGAGAGTCATCAAAAGAACATTTTAAATAAAATGCAATACTAAAAGGTTCATGTTTTTGATACTTTTTGGTTTTATTTGTTTTATTTGTATCATTATAACTTAGAAGCAAACTTTCCAAGTCTGCATAAATTACAAAAGGAACTTCCAATCTATTTGAATAATTTTTAAAGGTTAAAGTCTTATCATTTTCTGTAGGTAAAGTTATTTTAGACTTATTTACAAGTTGACATTCAGTTGAATGTTTTAATAAAATTGATTCACTTTTAAAATGATTAAAACATCGCTCACAAAACCATTTTTTATTTTGTACATTTCCAACTTGTTTGTTTAATAATCGACTTAAATTTTTAATACAGACAAAATGAAAATGGTTTAAACGACTACTACTGTTAATATTGTTTTCAGAATAGCTAATTTCCTTAGAGTTATTACAAGGTAAAATTAGTAAATTGATTTTTGTGGGAAAATTTGTTTTGGTCAAAGTTAATGGTAAAATTGTTTGTTTTTCAATGCAAAATACATTTATAGCTAACCTGTTTAGAGATTCAAATTTTGGGATATCTTTTAAAGTCATAGGAAAGGTAATTTCATTGTATTTTAAAACTTGACTGAAATGAGGATAAGACGATGTACGATAAACATTTTTGTACTGAGGTGGTGGATGCAAGGCGCAAACCACAGACCACAAAAAACAATATGAATCATTATTTTTAATATTTATTACACTCTTAGTTTTTTGAATAAATTTAGGTACTTCTACATATGTGCTGAAACCTACTGTAATTGGATTATATTTATTTATATTAACTTTTAGATACCAAATTTCACACAAAGCCCAACCACTATCTTTTTCTTGAAAGTCCTCTAATTTACATAAAATTTTATCAACAACGTTCTCTTGAAACCATTGAAAAATATTTGTATTATGGTCAATAATATTATTTTTTGTTGAAAAATGCTTTACTGATGTTTCCAGATTTTGAGGTTTTATAAATAATCCCGAAAACACAACGTTTACTTTTAACAAACAATGATTTAACTCTTTTTTAACTCTGAAAGAAAAAATCCTAAATGCTTGTCGTAAAAATTCTTTTGGTTCTTTAAATTTTAAATTTGTGATAATTCCGGACTTAATTCTACCATTAAAGCAAGAGTCTATGTCTTGCCATATTAACTGCCTTTTGGCTAAAACTTTGTTACTTTTACTTTTCATTTTAAACGTTTGCAAATAGTTTTTTAAAATACTTAGATTAGTTTCAACTTTGTTATAATTATTGACATAAACCTTATTTTTTAAAGCTTTTTTAAAATAAAAATAGTTTTTTTAAGTAAATGAATATGGTGTCTGTATTCTTCTTTCGTTTTAAGTAGTCTACTCACCAATTCAGTTTTTTTGACAGTTTCTGTTGAATATTTATCCATTGTTGTTGTTGTTGTTGTTTGTTGTTGTTGTTGGTATCTAAGTGCTGTATGCTTCTGCTGGCTACTTGACTAGTCTGAGATTTTCATTAATTCGATGATCTATTTAACTAAAATTTTCATTACAAAAAATGCTGCATATGTTTGATAAATGTTTTTTTTTAATGATAAGCACATGTTTGTTAACTTGAACTTGAACTTGTTTTGCTGATTTTGCTTATCTAGTTGTTGTTGTTATTCAAAATATATGATGTGTTGGAACTAGCGTGAAATCTTTAATTACAAAATATTAATAGATTTTTTTTGTATATTCATATATAAGCAATTAAAATGAACATGCAAAATCACCAGTCTTCGTTTGTTCTTCTTCATTACTACAAGACGTAGCAACAGCAGTAACAACTATAAGAAATGGCATCCACTCCAACCACCATAGTAGTGTATACCGAGGACAAAATTAATTTTCCTCTAAAATATGCGTCCGTTGTTATAAAACAACTTTTCCAGTAAGTTATTTTTGGTTTTGTTAATAGATATACAGTGTTAGATTATAAGTTACATATTGAATCATAATGTGCTCGCGTGTAGCAAGTGCTTTGTCTGGCTACGTGGATTGAGTGACCAGTTCACTGCCCGATTGTTATCCGCTAGGGAACAGTGTGTGTGTGTGTGTGTGTGTGTGTGTTTTGCTGTGGGTTGATGTAATTCTACTGTTGTGTATAAATTTGTAGGTATGGTGTAAAAGAAATACTGGAAAAAGGTGATAAAATTTTTATATCACTAACATACAGTCCTAAGGCTATAACCTTAAAAAGGAAGTTTGGAAATTTACCGGTTCGTTATATGAGAACAAAAATTGAAAACAATGAAGATTTCAAGATTTTAGAAAAGGTTGTTAAAAGGTATAAATTTAATTTGTTGGATGATAATACAGAAGAACAACAAAAACAACAAACACATAAAATGCTGGAATCGGGTGGAAAAAGAATGCTATTTGAAGACATCTTTAGTGATTTGGAGGGGGAGGAGCAGCAGAAGAATTTGACCCAAGCGGGACCAAGCCAAGCGGGATCAAGCTATGTAATATAAATAAAAATAAATATTTTATTATTATTATTAATATCAATTTATTTTACTAATTTTAGAAAGATTTAACATTGGGAGAGTGTTACGATTATTTCAGCTCTAAAAAGTTCTGGACTTCTAAACCTTTAATTGAAACTATTCGATATTCACACAATCTGGGAGATGAATTAAAAATTATAACGTTATTTCTAAATCTGTACCGTTAGATCTTTCGTAGCAGGAGGCTTTCCTAGTCTTTTGGTAGGACGGACTGACAGATTTTCTGACATAGACATTTATATCGAACTCAATCCTTTAAAAGAAGAGGTATGTTTATTAGCGTTAAATATTTTTATTGAGAAACTCATAGAAAATGATTATAGAGATATAATATATACTAATACAAGAAGAGAAGTAAATTACAAACCTTTAAAATTTTTTGATATTCAAAATATTACTTTAAAAACAAAGAAAAAATATGCTTATACAGTGTATATTTTTAAAAGCTAACTATATATATTTAACTTACGAAGAATTAATTGAAAAAAGAGATGGAATTTGATTTCGATATATGTAAAACAGCATTACTTTTAATCAACAATACATTACATGTCATAAAAATGAATCAAATGAAAAGTATTGAAGATTGTGTAGCAAGAGTATCGCGTCGTGTTGAATATATATCAAGGCGTACTGAACATGAATTAAATGCAGATTCTTTATCTATGCTATGTTATCTATGCTAATAATAACAAGTGTTAAAAAATAATGTACATGTATGTAATAATAAATAGTTACAATCAGATATTCCGCAATCTTCTCATCTTTCGGTAACGAAATTCCAGAAAGTCAAAGAAGGTTTCCTTATAATTTTCTGTTGAATGCATAGCTTTAGCAACACATATGTAGGCGTGTTCTTCGGCAATACAAAATAGAAAACATTCCATCATCTGCTTCTTCCCGTGCCGCGTGTTTATAAATATTCCGTCTATTTTTCATTTTTTCCTCACTTGGTAATTTCGTATGTGAAATTTTTAACACAATTTCTAATAAAGTCTTGTTTCTTTAATGGAAGACGTCACAGGTATGAATTTTATGCCACTATTCACCCATCTTCATTTATATATAAACAGTAACTTATTTACACCAGGTGGAATTAACGCTCTTGCTTTTTCAATACACAGCGTAGTCGGTCCATACGTCAGCAACCATTTTTCATCGTTGTTAGTTTTTCTTTTAGAATTTCGTTTAAAACTAGAGTCTGCTGAAAATAGACTCCATAAATAGAAACTCTAATACCACTCAGTCCACGAACGAAATGTGAACTAATTTTTTTTTTACTTTGATGAGCTTGCAGGTATTTATATTAAATTTAATCACTCCCACTTTCAGCATTTTAGCTATTTGAGAAAACAAAATGGTTTTTTATTACAGTACAAAATTGTTTACAAGGTTTTACCGCGTAGCAATTTCAGTAGTAGTATATAAAAAGTACATTTTCTAATGCACAAATTAAGTCGTTATTTACATGTTTATTACAGTAATTAGATTTTAACATTTTCTTTAAACTTCCAAAGAAGGACAGTTGTTTTCCTCTAAATCAATTACATGGTAATTCTCTTCCAACAGCTTGCTTGACCGACTCTTTCTTTTATTTCTCCTTTTACGGCGATTATGACATTTGCTCCATCAACAGGGTCACACCATAAGATGTATTGATAATAAAATTCTTGATAAAATCTGTCAAGTTTTCATAGTTTATAATAATACTTCCGACACCACCACAACGATCATGAACGATTCCAAACCATGATATTTCGAGTTAACCAATTCATGTGGTTTTCAATCTTGTACTTAAATAGATTTAGATCAAATTGAAATTTAACCATTGCGTGCTGTAGTTACCACTCCAAGTATCCAGCATCCGCAATTTCTTTACAAAAACTAGTGTTTCCATATTGAATTCTTCTAACATCCAAAACGTACATTTTTTTTTTGACTAAAGAACTTTTACTGTGCTAGTTAGAGGATTATATATTTAACTAGTCTATCGTGTAGAATAAGACAATACAAGCGGTAGTATTGGCAGACACTGCTTTACTTGTTTCAAACTCTATGCGAACATCGACGGCCCCTCCTTTTCAGCACGTCTTCACCTTGTCGAAGAACAATCGACGACTACCAGTGGAGCTTTACCTTTAAAACTTGCAGGTTCATAACATGGATCGCTGTGACGTTTGTAATAATACAATCTTTGGAACTGTGCATACATATCGTAAAGAATGGCAAATTTGTTGGGTCATAGTCCACGTTTAAGTTATCGTATGAAATACTTCCTAATTTAGGTAAACCTTTAGGTTTGTTAAACCACAGTGGTTAAATGACTGCTCGTTTTTAGCAATTTTTCCTTTCACATCCGTTGAAACCCTATTATTATGAAACTAGGTTTCTCCAGCTGATTTGATGATTTGACTGCCCGACTGGTGATTTTTACTCTGTTGCAGCTGAGGGTATTCATGTAATTCCCAGCTTCTAAAAGCAGTATTCAAATCTCTGTTACTTTCAAATTGTCTTAACAGACGTAACTTCTGGCTATCACTCACTGGCTACGTGTGGTATTTTCCACAACACCTTACTAAGTGCAATTTTATAAGTTTCCTTCTATTGGCCAACTGACATATTGCATTCAAATCATTGTTGCTTCTAATAAGCACTAATTCTTGTCGAATATTCATGATAATTTTATTAAAGTCTTCTGCATAGCCCATTATAAGTTTTAGGTAATGCATACACTAAAGTTTCCTTTGTCATCTAATAGACTTGGATGGTTTTCAGTGTTCTATCCTGCATTTTGTAAATTAGAACTTTCACTTCGCGTAAGCGATACATAACCTTTAATAGTTGAGGTTATTCCAGGATTCCTTACTCATCTATGATATACTCCTCCCAATTCGTAACGGATCTCTTCGAAAAGGTACATAAGACCATTGTTGGTAAACTTTATGTTGTCACTAAATGTACCATCCTCTTTTGTCAGTTTGCCTTCAATGTATAGAAAGCTTTGATGAGGTAAGGTATAGAGATCTTGGGTTTGAAAGCAGCAATCTGAATTTCATCGTTGTTGTTCAAGTCGTAGCAGAGTACGGTTGATGTGTATGATATTGGTAACTAACTATTGAATCATCACTTATTACGTTGTCTCCTACTTTTAGAATATTGGACTCATTTCTTTGACTATAGGCATATTTCAGTTGAATATTAAAAAAAAGTGTCGAAGATTTGCATGAAGAAGTAACTAAAACTACACCAATATCTCCTTATTTTTCCTATTATTATTATTATTATAATTATTATTATTATTTAGTTTAAATCCTAAGGAAATTAAAAAGCTCTATTTTCAGATGTTAACTGATGTTCACGTAGTCTTGGACTGTTGATTATTCCAGTGGACGACTTGTTTTTATGGTACTTAATGGGTAACCCTAATGCATTATCTTCATAAAGAAAAACCATGCTCTATACCTGTTTTAGATGTAGTCTTACTGTTATCAGTTCTTTTGGAAATTGACCAATTTTCCGTCCTGATTGGTCAATTCAAGCAATATTTCATCCACATAGCGCGTGTTTATTGGTAAATATATAACGTTCTAGGGTTTTTCAACAATCTTAAAACCGGGCGCCACCTCGGGATAAAACATGTGAAATGTTATGATGCATTACTGTTATTGTAGGCATTTGTAAACGGATCAACAGTCTACAGCAACGGAGTTGACCTTAAATATATCTACTGGGTTTTCAGATGCAATTTGTCTGCTTCCAATACTTTATTTTGAACCCCAACAAACTTCCAATTGAGTTGTCTTTTGAAAAATCTATTGACCTATTGCATTTTATTTCACATTGTAGTGTATTATGGTTTGTCTTGCAATTGCAGCACAATTGGATCACCTTCTTTTGAAATTTAACGCCCTAACGAAGTAGTTCTGGATATCCTGGTATCCACAAGCAACTTTTAGGAGCTTCATTTTTTATTTTTACCATAGTGAAATACATTGTTTGATTTATCCACATTTGGAATTGAATTGTAACTTTCGAAATTTATTAAACCTAAAACGTACTCGTCACTTTCACTCAATATAATTGGTGGGTAAATCTTTGTAGAAATTGTTGATTCTTTCCCCGATAAGGTAAATGTATATGACATTATAACTAAAAGAGAGAGAAACGATCACTACAAATCTATTAAAATAAATGAAACAAACCAGATAATGTTAATCTATTTATTCATTGTTCCATATGAGATAAAAAATTCAAACATAAATGGCCACAGTTGTAAGAATTGTAGGACTGAACGAGAATGATTATAAAATATATTACAAGTACCATTAGAATCAAACATCTTAAAAGCTCTACGGGTGGTGTAAATTACCAAAACTGTCAAAGTAAATAATATTTCTTCGATATTTTCGATATGCAGTCCAATGAGTGCCAGGTCCGTAGGAGTTGTCCAAATTAACTATAGCCGATTCATTCCATAAATTTTTTTGGGGAGTTTATCTTTCATAAAAAGTTCCACGAAAATAGGGTATTTTCAGTTTTTTTGCATAGAAATCAAGTTCCAAGTTGTTTAGGGCGTGGTCTGCAAACGTCAAGCTGATTCACGTTTTGGACCTGAATGGAAAAAAAGTCCATATCCAGTTTTAGGGTTTCAAGTAGAGTCCCTTGCCAAGTGCAACTGCTTCCAGAGTCCATCGGCGTCGTTTATTTCTTCCAATTGACGTTTCGCTGCTTGCGGCATCATTGATAGTTTTTGTGATGGCTTCAAGCTCCACCGCTCTATGCTTCCAGGCATCTTAACCGGCAAAAATCGGTATTAGTGGTAACACACCTCCTGTCTTGGGAATTTGAGTCTACTTCTTGCATGGTCAATCCTTCTGTTTTTCACCCTTAACTGTTTGAACTGCAATCTTTAAAGCGTCATCGATATACGAGGTTGATTTTTTAAAACATTATTTTTAATTTTTTTAGTTAACTGTGGAAAGTTTATACGTTTCTTTCCTTGTCTTCTGCTTCTCTGCATCTTTTTGTGTTGTATTTTTCTGTTGTCTTTTCATCACTTTGGAGGATCTTTTCTTTCGGTTACGTTGCTTATTCTTTGAGGACATTGTTACTTTAATAGTGTCGGTATAAACTAATTTGAAAACTAAAAATCTTAAATATTTAATAATTAGATTTAGCCTTTAATCTTTTCTTCGGTTTGAAAACAATATTGTTGTCCTCATAAATATCATTCACGTTTTTGCAATTTTTGTGAGATTAAATCGTCTTCGTCGTTGATTTCTAACTTCGGTTTTTTTGTATTGTTATCATAGTCAATATCAGACGAAATATCTGCTTTACGCTTGTTAAAGTTTGCATATTCATTTTCATTTCATTTTGAAAGTTTTTTTTTTATTGCTGCTGCTGCTGCTGGGTCGGCTACTTTTAACAGTTTTTATGTTACGATTCTCACATTTTTCTTTCATTTTCTCTTCATGAAAATTGTTAATGTGTCACTATCAACTTGATTCTCTTCATAATTTTTTACGATTTTCTTTTTATTTTTTGTGGGACTAAGGGGAGAATTCTTTCTCTAACTCTGCCGCCGCTGCTTTTGTTGAGCTTTACTCTGTAATAATTTACTTCTTCAAGCAAGGCTTCAATCTTTTTAAAATAATTTTGATTTTTGCACTTTGTGCCATAACAGTTGAACCTTTACGTAGAACGTTACAAGTTTGTTTCACACACTGATTATTTTTAGAACTCTCTTTCCTTTTATACCCATACGGGGTTTTACTTTAGCCTCGGATGGCCGTTGATACACCAATGCAGCGGCTTCTTGCTCCAACCAGCCTCTGATGATGAACTGATTCTGCTCAAAGCACTTTTAAGAAGAATCTTATTAGAAGCCTGATGACGATTACTTAAATCCTTGTTATTTGAATAGGCAATAGCAATGACTGTAACTGGTTGAAGGGGCACCAGCACCCCCCCCTGGCAGGCACCTCA